>CM035161.1:34907519-35015795 GCA_020205615.1 Panax quinquefolius | reverse complement strand
GGAAAATGTTAAGCCGTAGAAGCGAGACTTGACTTTTCTTTACTTTGATGGCTTTACACACACTACTATTACCACCCACCACATTTGAAATAAAATTCAGCACATTTCTTCACCAACCACAAGTGGGGCCCTCAATTCTAAATTTTCCACCAAAATCAATTATAAACCTAATTTAGAATCAGGACACCTCTTAAAATTCATAACAAATCATTAAGTGAATTTTAACGGTTCAAAATTTGTGGACATATACTCAACTTATGTATATATAACATACCCAAAATTACCACAATCAATGATGGGATTAAAATTATAACCCATGATATATCTAAAACCCTAATTTAATTTTAATACCTCGATCCCAGATAAAATCTTGATAAAACACCTCGACATAATTTCTTCATTTTATAACCACATAAATAAATCCATCATTTATATCCACATAAAATAAATATTTCTTTATCGTATGAATCAATAATTAATTATTCACAAATAATATTCTGAGAATCCAAATTATAATGACGGTAGTTCCGGAAAGAGGGGCTTTCAGATAAGGATTTCTCACTTCTTGGCGCCTTGATTAGGTGATCAAACCTCTCCTTGTGAGAACTTTCTAGACATTGCCAATAATCTTATCTAATAATATTATTCAAATAATATGAATTATTGATGCGATAATGGAGATAATGTGCGGTGACAATTATTGAGCAATGATAATATAAAATATCAGCGCGCCGATTATTGAATCGATAAAATAAAATATTGAGCGATATCTCACATGAAAATTATTGAAGTAGTGCCTTCTTACGTAAGGATCAATAATTCAACAATTACATGCGATCTGGTAATCTTCTTGTGTGCGACCCACGTATTCTTGTATTTTAACCATAATTATTCAGCGATGATTAGCGGTAACAACTTCACGCAGATTATTTTAACCAACTTATATTTATCGTTTTCTTCATCCAATAAGCTTTCCATTATGGGGCCCACACATATTTACTGCGTCGTCAATGCGAATATTCCGAAGCGATGCAGATATTCCACGACGACGAATATTCCTCGACAAAAATGAATATTTTATAACCACTTGCTTATTTTGAAATATTTGCGTATTTAACCCTTAATATCCACATTAATCAAATCAACCCTTCTTATTTCAAAATAATAAATAAAGGAAATTCCTTTTATTTAAAAAAATTAGGGGTCTTCTGACCTCCCTCCTTATGAAATTTAGTCCTCGAAATTGGCGTCGTACTGAGTGTTTGAAAAAAGGTGAGGATACCTCGCTTTCATTTCCGTTTCAATTCCCGGTCATTTCCTCACATAGCATGATTCCTCCAAAACTTTAACTTGTGGTATGACCTTTGCTGGCGTGGGACATGCTCCTTCTATCGAAGATCTTGGCAGGTACCTCACTAATACGTTAAGTCTTGGCTATATCTCGTCAGGATTCTAACTTTCGATAACGTGGTTCGGGTCTTTCACATATTTACTGAAATGCGGATATGTGAAACACATTATGAACACGAGGTGCATTACTAGGATGCTATGAGTCATAGGCTACATTTCTACTCGGTTGAGAATTTGAAATGGACCATAAATTGTGGATTGAGCTTTCCTCTCTTCCCAAATCTTGTAACTCCGCTTCCGTGGAGCAACTGACTTCGTAACAATCATGATCCCTACATTAAATTCCACGTCCTTTCGATGAAGATCCAGCATAACTCTTTTGTCGATCTTGTCTTGGTTTGTATCGTTGTCGAATCATTTGGATCTTTTCGGTGAGTAAATACGTCTTAACTTCGGGTCCCAACAATGTTGCTTCACCCTCGTCCCACATATTGGAGAGCGACATTTTTCGTCCATATAATGCTTGAATGGAGCCACACATACTTGCACGATATTTGTTGTTGTAGGAGAATTCCACCGATGGTAAATACTTATCCTAACTACCCTTGAAATCTAGGACCACGAGTCTTAATAAATCTTGAAGAGTTTGAATAGTCCTCTCGATTGTCCCGTCCGGGTTTGGGGATGGTATGCTTAGAACTAAATCAGCAAATCCGGTGCCCGTAGCTTTTTGCAAACAACCCAAAATCTTGAAGTGAATCTTGGGTCGCGATCAAAAACTATGGATACTGAGCATGCCATGCAACCTCACAATCTCATTTACGTACATACTAGCAAGGCGTTCAAGTGAATAAGTCTCCGTATCGGCGAAATAAGCGGACTTGGTTAATCTATCGATAATAACCCAAATAGCATTGATGCCTTGAGAAGCCGTAGGAAGACCCCGTGTGAAATCCATGGTAATGTGTTCCCACTTCCGTTCCCGAATCTCAAGTGGTTCTGGCGGACCCTTAGGTACTAGATGCTTTCGCCTTTACCGTTAGCAAGTTAAACACATCGAGATAAACTTTGCAATCTCTCTCTTCATATTATTCCACCAAAATGTATGTAGAAGATCACGATACATTTTAGTACTTCCGAGGATGGATTGCAAATGGTGTATTGTGTGCCTCCATCATAATCTTGTACTTCAAATCGAGTCGTTAGGAACCTGAAAGTCTAGAGTGGACTCGAAGTATTCCTTCTTCATCAATTCTAAAAGCTTAGGAATAGCTCCTTCTTGTACTTTCTTCTTCCCGTACGTGTCATTTCGAGATTGGGTGGCTTGAGCGACCTTAACTTTTCTATTAAAGTTGGCTCTGTCGTATACTTGACATCATCGCTTTTCGTTCCGCGTATGATCTTCTACTTTCGATCGTCGGCTACCGTTCGCTCTTTTTATTATTTTGAAATAGTAAGGGTTGATTTGATTAATGTGGATAGTTAAGGGTTAAATCATGAAATATTTCAAAATAAGCAGTGGTTATAAAATATTCATTTTTGTCGGGGAATATTAGTTTGGTGGTGGAATATTAAATCTTTGTCGGGGAATATTAAATGCGACGGTATGACCGTGTGTATGGGCCCATGTGAGCGATTGGATGAAGAAAGCAGCAAATATAAGTTGGTTAAAAATAACGGCGTAGTTATTCTGATTTAAAATTGTTGGAATACCGGTGGTTAAAATCGATGTCTGGCGTGGTTGCCGCGATAGCACGGTATTACCGCAGTGTTGTTGAATTATTGATCCTTACGTGAAGGCCTTTTCGATAATTTTCCACGATGAATTCTTATTCGATATTTTATTTTATTGATTCGATAATTCTTTGCGTTGATATTTTATATTATTGTTGTTCGATAATTGTCACTTTGCACATTATCTCCATTATCGGATCAATAATTCATATTATTTGAATAATATTATTAGATAGCATTATTGGCGATGTCTAGAAAGTTACATCGAGGAGAGGTTTGGTCACCCTAATTGCGGCGCCCGATGAGGAGAAATCCTTATCGGAAAGCCCTCTTTCTGAGGAGCGGCTGGTTGTCATAATTGTGATTACGTAATATTATTTGTGAATAATTAATTATTGATTCATATGATAAAAAAATATTTATTTTATGTGGATATAAATGATGGATTTATTTATGTGGTTATAAATGAAGAAATTATGTTGAGGTGTTTTATCGGTATTTTATCGGTTAGGTATTAAAAATTAAATCGGGGTTTTGAGATATATTACGGGGTTATAATTTTTAATCAAATAGTTGGATAATAGTAATTTTGGGTATATTATACATACATAAGTTGAGTATATGTCCACAAATTTTGAGCAGATTAAAAATTCACGAATGATTTGTTATGAATTTTAAGAGGTGTACGATTAGGAAATTAGGTTTATAATTGATTTTGGTGGAAAATTCTAGAATTGAGTGGGCCCCACTTGTGGTTGGTGAAGAAATGTGCTGAATTTTATTTCAAATGTGGTGGGTGGCAATAGTAGCGAGTAAAGCCATCGGTGGCTTGAATCAAAATGCCTTGGTAGGCTAACATTTTCTATAAATAGAAATTTAAGTTAGAATTGAAAATCACACGAAACAAAGTTTTCTCTCTTTCTCTCTATATTTATTGGTATTTTGTGAGTATTTAGATACTTTGAGAGTTCTTTGTTAAATCTGAGTTTCATTCGACATCACTTGAGCCTTTCCTTAGAAATCTTGATTCTTTGAGGTAAGGGATATTATTTTTTTTATAATGATATTATTTCTTGATATCATTATCTTTGAAATATTGATCTGAAGTTTTTATCAAATTTGGAACTTTTTTTCATGTCGGGTTACTATTCATGAGTTCTTATTCACGAGTTCTTATTCATGAGTTCTTATTCACGAGATTCTTATTCACGAGTCTTATTAAGTGAAGCGTGAAAATGTTTTTTTTGGAATTTCATCTTTTGGTGTCGGATTCTTATTCACGTATCTGGCCTTATTCACGTATCTGACCTTATTCACGTATCTGACCTTTATTCATAGAAAAATAAAATTTCTTCTTTTAAGTCCAAAATATCTATTACGGATACTAGCTTTGATTGTATCCATGTTTTGATCATTCTTGAATTTTACACCACTATGATTATTTTTGAGGTATTGTTGGACATGGATAAAACAAAGTCTGAATCATTAATCCTTAATCCTTGTCATTTTGTTTCCTTTGGATTAGTTCTTTAAAATATATTTTCATCATCCTCGGTCTTAAATGATGATATTATTGAATATCTTTGGCACATGGTGCAGATGAATGATTCTGAAGAATATCTTTGGCACATAGTGCAAAGATGAGCAGTGTTTAAATGAACATGACCAGGTGATGAATATCTTTGGCTGTAGTGCAAAGATGAGCAGTGTTGAGATGAACATGACCATGGATGATGAATATCTTTGGCACATGTAGTGCAAAAGATGAATGTTTGATTTGAGATGAATATTGATTGATGTTCTGAGGGGATAAAATATTGATGATGAATTTTTAAATTCATAGATTATAGTAGATTTCATTCTCTACGTAACTCTTACATGAATTATTATTTCATTTGCGAATATTGATCTGAAACTTGTTGTCTATTGTATTACATTAAATTTTTCCTGTTGAAGACTAACGATAATTTGTTGTATATTATCTTAGTCATAATATTCTTCTTGAGCTAGTTGAGCTCACCCTTTTCCTTTTGTTCCATTCTTCTCGGGGAGGCGAGAATATAAGCGATGCAGTCGGGGTATGGAATGAAGGTTTTAGAAAAGGATTGTTTAGTAGTCCTCACCATTTTGTAAAATAATGTATCGATAAATGTGATGAGGATTTATTTGAGTATAAATATTATCTGAGAAGATAATATTTGTATTTAAACTCACAGATTTCTTGTTTGTAATAATAAAGTTGTAGTTGTTTACATACCATGTATTTGTGACTTTCGAGAATGGGTGATGTATACTATTTTGGGGGCGTCATGCGGTTGGTATCGAGCTTAGGGATATGATCTCGGCGGAGATCGGGGAATAGAACTAGGAGGGAGGCAGTAAATCCTTGGCTAGTGTGTCCTACTAAGCTTATTTGTTAGTTGGTCGATATATAGGGATATTATGTGATATATTGATTTCCTTAATTAACCCTTGTTTTATGGCGGTATTTGAGAATGTCGTTGAGAATATTATGATGGAGTAAATGAGGCCAGTGGAGATGCTGTCTTTACCAGCGAGGAGAGCGTCTGACAGTGGCAATGTTCCTCACATGAAACAACACCATTGAAGCGAGATGATGAGCGAGGGGATGTTTAGAAGCTTTTTGCGATTCATGTACAAAAATCGACGAGGAGACTTCGTGTTCAAAATCTGAGGAGAAATGATAGCAATTCACGGGTTGTCACGACCAAGCGATTCGAAGTTGGGACCACGAATTTAAAGAAAGCGGATCCGATCATGGGCGGAAACATGGGTCAAACAAATTACGAAGATATTCGATGTCTTGGGATGCGGAGGAGACGAAGGTTCCATTCGCCACCTTTATGTTAAAATGGCGAAGCGGACTCTTGGTGGGAGTGCGTGAAGCGTACCCATCGGTACTTTTCGGCGTGTCTTGGGAGGCGTTTGAGAGACTATTTAATGACAAATACTTTCACGAAAGTGTTAAATCGTATGAAGGAAGTGGAGTTCATCAGTTAGAGCAAAACAACATGGCGGTGTCTCGATGCGAGGCAAAGTTTGCGAGTTATCGGTTTGCACCTCATTTGGTGGAGAATGAGGCGCGTAATGGCGGATGTTTCTTAGAGGTTTGAAACGGCGTCGTCGATATCTCATTTCTCGTAAACTTTCTCTTTATTCGGATGTTATAAGCGAGGCTCGATTATTAGGCGAGATAACTTGATGCAGTCGGTGAGGACCATAACGAGGATCGTGCCGGAGATAGCGATCAGCGAGAATAATGATAACTGCGGAGAAAAGCGAAGCGGACGGACGAAATGGTAACCACTCTGGTGGTAATCATAGTCGTGAAAAGCGAAGAAAAGCGAGTCGGGAGGAGATTTTAAAAAGAGAGATTTAACAACGACTATGTGAAGGCAGCGGTCTTGCGTGACAAGCGGTTTCTAAGGGAGGAGAAACGACCACCGGTCGTATCTTCTAAATCTTGGAAAAGAGGGACATATCGGTCAAAGCGCCCTGCAGTTCAAGGTATGCTATAGTTGTGGAAAGGAAGGACATATCGCTTTCGAGATTATGCAGTGGCGAAACCTAGTTCGTGAGGCGGTGACTCAAAATCATCCCGAAAAAGTCAAAGTCAGCGATTAGGGAAGGCGTTTGTTGTGGTTTGGTCATGTCGAGAGGACCCAAGCGAGGTGATCACGGGTAAGCTATTTATAAATTCTTGCGAAGTTTATACCTTACTTGATCTTTGGTCTTACCCATTCATTTATCTCTCTGCTTGTGCTCAGCGTTTAAACTTGACTCAGGAGAAATTAGACTTTGACTGTCTGTGGAAACTCAGTTAGGAAAAAACTTTCATCACATCCAACATTTATAAATCTTGTTTGATTCAAGTTGGCACCATCACTTTACACATTGACCTTATCTCTTTAAAGATACTTGCTTTTGATGTGATTTTAGGGATTGATTGGTTAACTACTCATCATACCAAAATTGATTGTTTTAAATGGTTGTTAGTTTTCATATTCTAACTTGACTTTTGTGCAATTCAAGCAACTAAACCATTAAAATCAATCAACTATCATATCTAATCATAAAGCTATTAGTTTATTGAAAAGCGGATGTCGAGCTTTCTTAGCCCATGTTATGGATTTGAATAAAGACACGTCAAATTTGAATAATATTCTGTTGTTATTGACTTTCTGGCGTATTTCTGAAGAACTTCCGGTCTACCCCGAGCGTGAAGTTGAATTCTTTATTGATCTTGAACTGATACAAGCCCATTTCTAAAACCCATATCGAATGGCTCTATTGAACTTGAGGAGTTAAAGGTCCAACTCTGAGGAATTGTTGGACATCGGTTTCATTAAATCTAGTACATCTCCTTGGGGTGCTCTGTTTTATTTGTAAAAAGAAAAGAGCGGGGTATCGACTTTATTATTGACTATCGGGAATTGAACCATGTCACCATCGAAGAATAGGTATCCTCTACCTCGTATTGATGACTTGTTTGACCGATTCTGAAGGGCACAATTCTTTTCAAAAATCGATCTTAGATTACGGATATCATCGGTTTGAAAATTAGGCGAGGATATTCAAAAGGCGCCTTGAGAACTTCGGTATGGGCATTATGAATTCTTAGTCATGTCTTTCGGACTAACTAATGCTCCTGCGACTTTCATGGATATGATGAGCCAGAGTATTCAGGAATATTTGGATCGATTCGTTGTTGTCTTTATTGATGACATCCTTATATATTCAAAAGTCGTGAAGATCATGAGCACCATTTGAAATTTGGTACTCGAAGGCTTCGTGAAAACCAACTATATGCCAAATTGAAGAAATCGAGTTACGGCTTGAGGAAGTAGCATTTCTTGGGCATGTATGTCAAAACATGGAGTATCTGTTGATCGTGAAGATTGAAGCAATCTGAAGTTAGAAGCAATAAAAATCGGTGGTTGAAGTATGTAGCTTTTGGGCTTAGTGGTTATTATCGGAGATTAATTGGAAGGTTTTTCTCGAATCGCTACTCCATTAACTTCATTAACTTCGGAAGGATACAAAAATTCGTTTGGAATGAAGAATCGAGAAAAGTTTCCAAGAGCTTAGAGGAGACTTATTTGGCTTTTATTAACAATACCATCTGGTTGGGATGGATTTGTTATCTCTGACGATGCTTGAGCGAAAGGGTTAGGATGTGTTCTCATGCAGGCGTGGGAAAGTCATAGCCTATGCCTCATGACAACAAAAAGAGTATGAGAGGAATTATCCTACTCGTGATCTAGAGTTAGCGGCCCGATCGTTTTCATTGCTAAAGATATGGAGCCTTATCTATATGGGGAGAAAGTGGAGATATATTCGGACCGTAAAAGCTTAAATATTTCTTCACTCAAAAAAGAACTCGACATCTTGGCTGACGTTGGCTCGAGCTATTGAAGACTCGACCACACTATTGATACCATCACAGTAAAAGCGAGCGTGGTAGGTGGCGCGTTGAGTAGAAGATCGTATCTTGAGGAGCGAGTGCGATGATGTCAAGTATCTGCGTAGAGCCTTTAATAGAAAAAGTTAAGGTTGCTCGAGCCACCAGGCCGGAGGCGTCGTATGAAGAAGAAAGTACAAGAAGGAGCTATTAGGGCGAGAATTGATGAAGAAGGAATACTTGAGTCCTCTCTGAGACTTTGTGTTCTAACGACTACGATTTGAAGTACAAGATTATGATGGAGGCACAATACACCATTTGCAATCCATCACGGAAGTACTAAAATGTATCGTGATCTTGACATACATTTTGGTGGAATAATATGAAGAGAGAGATTGCAAAGTTTATCTCGATGTGTTTAACTTGTCGGCGTGTAAAGGCGGACATCTAGTACCTAAGGGTCCGTTGCAACCACTTGAGATTAGGAATGGAAGTGGAACACATTACCATGGATTTAGATTCGGGTCTTCTACGGTTTCTCAAGAGCATCAATCTTATTTGGGTTATTGTTGATAGATTAACCAAGTCTGCTCATTTCTTGCCGTCTGGAGACTTATTCCTTGAGCGTCTTGCTAGTATATGCGTAAATGAGATTGTGAGGTTGCATGGCATGCTGTATCCATAGTTTGGATCGTGACCCAAGATTCACTTCAAGATTTTGGGTTAGCTTGCAAAAAGCTATGGAGCGCAGTTTGCGATTTAGTTGACATACCATCCCCAAGCAGACGGAATGATCGAGAGGACTATTCAAACTCTTGAAGATTTATTAAGACTACATGTCCTAGACTTCAAGGCGTAGTTGGGATAAGTATTTACCATTGGTGGAATTCTCCTACAACAAGCGATTATCGAGCAAGTATAGGTGTGGCTCCATTGAAGCATTATATGGGCGAAAATGTCGTTCTCGATATATTTGGGATGAGGTGGGTGAAGCAACATTGTTGGGACTAGAGTTAAATGCGTATGACTACGAAAAGATCCAATGATTAACAGCGTATACAAAGCGGCACAAGATCGACAAAAGAGTTATGCGGATCTTCATCGAAAGGGCGTGGAATTTAATGTAGGGGATCGTGTATTGTTACGCGAGTTGCTCCGTGGAAGGAATTTACAAGATTTGGGAAGAGAGAAAAGCTCGATCCACGATTTATTGGTCCATTTCAAATTCTTGGCCAGGTAGGAAATGTAGCCTATAGACTTGCGTTACCTCAAAGTATGTCTCGTGTTCATAATGTGTTTCACATATCGTACTTAAATAAATATGTGAAAGACCGAACCACGTTATTGAGTTAGAACAGGACGAGATAGCCAGAAGACTTAGCGTGTGAGGAGGTACTGTCAAGATCTTGGATAGGAAGGAGCATGTCCTACTGCATGAAAATCATACCACAAGTTAAAGTTTTGTGGAGGAATCATCTTTATAGAAATGACACAGGGAATTGGAAGCGGAAATGAAAGCGAGTATCCTCACCTTTTGAAACACCAGTCGTCGTCGATTTAGAGACGAAATTTCATAAGGAGGGAGGTTGTAAGACCAGAAATTTTTTTTAAATAAAAGGAATTTCCTTTATTTATTATTTTGAAATAGTAAGGGTTGATTTGATTAATGTGGATAGTTAAGGGTTAAATCATAAATATTTCAAAATAAGCAGTGGTTATAAAATATTCATTTTTGTCGGGGAATATTAGTTTGGTGGTGGAATATTAAATCTTTGTCGGGAATATTAAATGCGGCAGTAGCGACCGTGTGTGAGGCCCCATGTGAGCGATTGGATGAAAAAGCGACAAATATAAGTTGGTTAAAAATAACGGCGTAGTTATTCTGAATTAAAATTTTGTTGGAATACCGTGGTTAAAATCTACGATGTCTGGCGTGGTTGCCGCGATGGCTGCGGTATTACCTGATATTGTTGAATTATTGATCCTTACGTGAAGGCCTTTACTCAATAATTTTTCACGATGAATTCTTTATTCGATATTTTATTTTATTGATTCGATAATTCTTTGCGTTGATATTTTATATTATTGTTGTTCGATAATTGTCCTTTGCATTATCTCCATTATCGGATCAATAATTCATATTATTTGAATAATATTATTAGATAGCATTATTGGCAATGTCTAGAAAGTTACATCGAGGAGAGGTTTGGTCACTAATTGCTTGGCCCGATGAGGAGAAATCCTTATCGGAAAGCCCCTCTTTCACAGGAGCGGCTGGTTGTCATAATTGTGATTACGTAATATTATTTGTGAATAATTAATTATTGATTCATATGATAAAGAAATATTTATTTTATGTGGATATAAATGATGGATTTATTTATGTGGTTATAAATGAAGAAATTATTGTTGAGGTGTTTTATCGATATTTTATCGGATTGGAGGTATTAAAAATTAAATCGGGGTTTTTTGATATATATTGCGGGGTTATAATTTTTAATCAAATGAATTTGGATTAATGGTAATTTTTGGGTATGTTATACATACATAAGTTGAGTATATGTCCACAAATTTTGAGCAGATTAAAAATTCACGAATGATTTGTTATGAATTTTAAGAGGTGTACGATTAGGAAATTAGGTTTATAATTGATTTTGGTGGAAAATTCTAGAATTGAGTGGGCCCCACTTGTGGTTGGTGAAAAAATGTGCTGAATTTTATTTCAAATGTGGTGGGTGGCAATAGTAGCGAGTAAAAGCCATCGGTGGCGAGTCGAGTGCCTTGGTAATTTAACATTTTCTATAAATAGAAATTTAAGTTAGAATTGAAAATCACACGAAAACAAAGTTTTCTCTCTTTCTCTCTCTATATTATTGGCGTATTTTGTGAGTATTTAGATACTTTGAGAGTTCTTTATTCGATCTGAAGTTTCATTCATCATCACTTGAGCCTTTCCTTAAAATCTTGATTCTTTGAGGTAAGGGATATTATTTTTTTCGTAATGATATTATTTCTTGATATCATTATCTTTGAAATGTTGATCTGAAGTTTTATCAAATTTGGAACTTTTTCATGTCGGGGTTACTATTCATGAGTTCTTATTCACGAGTTCTTATTCACGAGTTCTTATTCACGATTCTTATTCACGAGTCTTATTAATGAAAGCGTGAAAATGTTTTTTATGTGGAATTTCTATCTTTTGGTGTCGGAGTTTCTTATTCACGTATCTGGCCTTTATTCACGTATCTGACCTTATTCACGTATCTGACCTTATTCATAGAAAAATAAAATTTCTTCTTTTAGTCCAAAATATCTATTACGGATACTAGCTTTGATTGTATCCATGTTTTGATCATTCTTGAATTTTACACCACTATGATTATTTTTGAGGTATTGTTGGACATGGATAAAACAAAGTCTGAATCATTAATCCTTAATCCTTGTCATTTTGTTTCCTTTGGATTAGTTCTTTAAAAATATTTTCATCATCCTCGGTCTTAAATGATGATATTATTGAATATCTTTGGCTTTGTAGTGCAAAGATGAATGATTTCTGAAGAATATCTTTGGCACATGTAGTGCAAAGATGAGCAGTGTTTAAATGAACATGACCAGTGTGATGAATATCTTTGGCACTTTAGTGCAAAGATGAGAACAGTGTTGAGATGAACATGGCCATTGATGAATATCTTTGGCTGTATGGTGCAAAGATGAATATTTGATTTGAGATGAATATTGATTGATGTTCTGAGGATAAAATATTGATGATGGTATTTTAAATTCATAGATTATAGTAGATTTCATTCTCTACGTAACTCTTACATGAATTATTATTTCCATTGCGAATATTGATCTGAAACTTGTTGTCTATTGTATTACATTAAATTTTCCTGTTGAAGACTAACGATAATTTGTTGTATATTATCTTAGTCATAATATTCTTCTTGAGCTAGTTGAGCTCACCCTTTTCCTTTTTGTTCCATTTTCTTCTCGGGAGGCGAGAATATAGCGAGTGCTGAGTCGAGGGTATGGAATGAAGGTTTTAGAAAGGATTGTTTAGTAGTCCTCACCATTTTTGTAAAATAATGTATCGATAAATGTGATGAGTTATTTGAGTAAATGGAATGAAGGTTTTAAACTTAGAAAGGTAATAATTGTTTAGTAGTCCTCAATGGGTGATTTTGTAAAATAATGTATCGATATGAATGTGATGAGGATTTATTTGATTGAATTCTTATATCATTGTCATTCCTCATGTTTATATACAAGAAGATAATATTTGATTATGACTCGAGGATTATTCGGTAATCATGGCGTAGTAATATTACAAATGATGTGATAAAAGTCATCATTGGCGTAGTAGTGCATTGATGAATGATTGTTGGCATGATCATGACCATTGATGAATACCACGAATATCCTTGGCCCGTAGTGCATGGATAATTTGTGGTGTTTAAAGAATATCCTTGGCCGTGTGCGGGGTGATTCGATGATGTGGATTATTTATTAAAATATTTCTGATGAAAAGTGATGAAAAACTTTTAAATCATAAAAGATAGTAGATTTTATTCTCTACTTGACTCTTTTAATGGATTGTTTGTCCCGTTGCAGTTAAACTTGATGTCTTTTGTATTTTATCAGTTTAACATTGTTGTAGACTAATGATAATTTATTCTACATTATCTTAGTCATAATATCTCTTCTTGGGCTAGTTGAGCTCACCCTTTTTCTTCATTTTATTCTCTTGAGGAAATGAGAATATAGGAGAGACTAGTCGGGGAGCGGAGTGATGGTCCGGATGATAGTATTAGTAGTCTTCACTATTACATTAAATAGTGTGATAATAAATGTAATGAGGACTTATTACGAGTGTGGATATTGTCTTGAAGACAATATTTGTATTTAAACTCACAACTCTCTTTGTTGTATATTAAAGATTGTATTTGTATTACATACCATGTATTTGGCGACTTAGAATGGGTGATGTATACTATTTTTTTGGGCGTCATGGTTAGTATCAAAGCTTAGGGATATGATCCACAGCTAAGATGTGAGACAAGAACTAGGAGGGAGGGGGACGGGGAATTCCTTCGCTAGTATGATCTACTAAGTTTATTTGGTATTTAATTGGTGGGTCGGAGTATATAGGGATAATATGTGATATGTTAATTAACCCTTGTTTTGTGGCGATATTTGAAAATGGCATCAAGAATGTTGAGAACATTAATGGAGCACGAGAGGCCGTTGAGTCTCCACGGATCGATAACCGAGGATAATGTGCATCGAAGGCGACAATCCTCATGCAAACAACAACAACCGACCAAATGATGAGCGATGGAATGTTAAGAGGCTTCATGTAATTTATACGACATCGAAGTGACGGCTCTGTCCAAAATGCGGGTGGAAACAAATGGCAACTCTCGGACGATCACTTGCCAAACATTCAAGAGGCTGGGACCACCAAGTTTTTGGAGAGCGAAAACCACTTAAAGGCGGAGAGCGTGGATAAAAGCAGATCAACAAGATATTTGATGTCTTGGGTTGCTCAGGAGCAAAAGGTTCCTTTCGCCACCTTCGTATTTGCGTGGTGAGGCAGATTCTTGGTGGGAATCACGTAAAGCGTACTCGACACGCTCTTGCTAAAAGATGTCTTGGGAGAAGTTTCAAAAGCATTCAACGACAAGTACTTTCCGAAATATTCATCATATGAAAGAGGTAGAGTTCATTAAACTTGGAGCAAAACAATATGGCCAGTGTGTCGCGATGCGAAGCCAAGTTTGCGGAGTTGTCGGTTTGCGTCCCATTTGGTTGATAATGAGGAGAGAATGGCGCGAATGTTTCTAAGAGGTTTGAAACTTGAGATCGTCGATATCTTATCTCTCATAAATTGTGTTTTTGTATTCGGATGTTGTTAATAGGGCTCGATTATTGGAACAGCGATAATGAGTCAACCCAACCAAAAAGAAGCGGTAACGACAAAAATGATAATACAAGTGAGAGCGATCGTGGAGCGGTGACAACAAGCGTGGAGGAAATCAATGTGCGAAATGGTAACCACTTGGTGGTAATCAGGGCCAAAATAATAAGAATGGACATTTCGAAGAGGAGATTCAACAATGATGGAAAGGCGTCGGCACCAACACAGACCCATTGTGAAGGAAGGAGAACGACCACCTATTATATGCTTCAAATGTGGAGGGAGGGACACATTAGTCAAAAGCTAGCGATCTTTGTCCAAAGCGTGTTATAATTATGGAAGAAAGGTCACTAGCTTGATTTTTTGTCGTTCACCAAGACAAGTTCAGCTAGGATAGAGGCACCAAAGGCCATCCCGGAAAAAGTCAAAGCCGGTGGTCTGAGGAGGCGCGTTTGTTGTGACCTCCCAAAAGAAAGGAACCCAAACGAGGTCATCACGGGTAAGCTTATCATAAACTCTAGCGAAGTCTATACCTTATTTGATCTGGGTTCTACCCATTCTTTTATTTCTCTCTACTTGCGCTCAGCGTTTAAATTTGACTCAGAGAAATTGGACTTTGACTTATCTGCTGAAACTCCATTGGGAGAAACCTTCATTACATCCACTGTTTATAAGTCTTGTTTAGTTTAAATCTGTACCCTCACATTACCTTTCGATCTTATTTCATTGAAAATACTTGCATTTGACGTAATTCTAGGGATTGATTGGTTAACTACTCATCATGCAAAAATTGATTGTTTTTGTAAGGTTGTTAGCTTTCATATTCTAACTAACCTATTATGTGAATTCAAACAACCAAACCATAAAAATCAATCACTATCATCTCAAGCCATAAAAGCTATTCGTTTATTGAAAAAGCGGATGTCAAGCTTTCTTAGCTCATATCATGGATCTAAATAAAAATACGTCGAGTTTTGAATGATATTTCTATTGTTAATGAATTTCTGACGTATTCCACGAAGAACTTCTGGCCTACCCCGGGCGTGAAATTGAATTTTGTATCGACCTTGAACCCGTACAAAACCTATTTCAAAACCCATGTCGAATGGCTCTATTGAACTTGAGGAGTTAAAGACCCAATGCGAGAAATTGTTAGACATCGGTTTCATTAAATCTAATACTCTCTCCTTGGGGTGCTCTGTTCTATCCGTGAAAAAGAAAGATGGGAGTATCGACTTTGTATTGATTATCGGGAGTTGAACCATGTCACCATAAAAATAAGTACCCATTGCCACGTATTGATGACTGTTTGACCCGATTCTGAGGAGCCAAATTCTTTTCAAAGATTGATCTTCATTCGGGTTATCACCAATTGAAGATTAGAGCAGATGACATTCAAAGACGTCTTTCGAACTCGATGCGGGCATTATGAATTCCTAGTCATGTCTTTTGGATTGACTAATGCTCCTAC
The DNA here is from genome assembly GCA_020205615.1 of Panax quinquefolius. NCBI lineage: Eukaryota > Viridiplantae > Streptophyta > Magnoliopsida > Apiales > Araliaceae > Panax > Panax quinquefolius. The sequence continues at coordinate 34,999,901 of CM035161.1, read as the reverse complement.
TTTGCCTTCATGGATATGATGAGCCAAGTATTCAAGGAATATTTGGATCACTTTGTGGTATTCTTTATTGATGACATCCTTATTTATTCAAAAGCCGTGAAGATCATGAGAAACACTTGAGGGCGATACTCCAAAAGCTTCGTGAATATAAGCTTTATGCGAAGTTAAAGAAATCACGAGTTACGGCTTAAGAAGTAGCATTCCTTGGGCACGTAGTATCAAATCATGGAATATCTGTTGACCAATGAAAGATTGAAGCTATTGAAAGTTGGGAACAACCTAAATCGATGGCCATAGAATTCGTAGCTTTCTCGGCTTAAATTTGGTTATTATCGGAGATTCGTGGAAGGATTTTCTTGAATCGCTACTCCCATTAACTTCGGTGACTCGGAAAGATACAAAATTGGTTGGAGTGAGGAATGTGAGAAGAGTTTTCAAGAACTTCGAGAGGAGACTCATTTAAGCTTTGTTACGACAATACCATATAGATCGGAGGGATTTGTCATCTCTGATGATGCTTCGAGCAAAGGTTTAGGATGTGTTCTCATGCAACATGGAAAGTCATAGCCTATGCCTCACGACAAATCAAAGAATATGAGAGAATTATCCTACTCATGATCTAGAGTTAGCGTGATCATTTTGCACTAAAGATTTGGAGGCATTATTTGTATGGGGAGAAAGTGGAGATCTTCACGGATCATAAAAAGCCTCAAATATTTCATCACTTAAAAGGAACTCAACATGCGACAATGACGTTGGCTTGAATCTGTTGAAAGATTATGATCATACCATCAATACCATCTTGGAAAAGCGAGCGTGGTAGGTGACGCATTAAGTAGAAGATCATATCTTGAATGCGAGTGCGATATTGTCAACCTGAAAGGCCCATTTTGTATGACTTGCAAAGGATGGAGATAGATATAAAGACTCCGGGGACCCACGTGATGATGGAGAATATCTGAGTAGAACCAGACTTTAATCGATAAGGTTAAAGTTGCTCAAACTCTAGGACACGGAGTTGATGATCGTATGAGAAAAAAAGTCAAGAAGGTGCTTATCTGGGGAAGCAAGAATCGATGAAGAAGGAATACTTGAATCAACTCCGAACTTTGTGTTCTAACGATCACGAGTTAAAGTATAAAATCATGATGGAGGCGCACAACACACCGTTTGCGATCCATCACAGGAGTACCAAAATGTATCGTGATCTTGACATACATTTTGGTGGAAGCAATATGAAGAGAGATATAGCGGAGTTTATCTCGAGGTGTCTAATTTGTCAACGAGTCGGCGAGAGCATCAAGTGCCAAAGGTCCATTGCAACCACTTGAAATTCCGGAATGGAAGTGAGCACATTACTATGGATTTATTCTTGGTATTCCCAAGGTTTCTCAAGGCGTAAATGCGATTTGGGTCATTGTTGATAGATTGACCAAGTCTGCTCATTTCTTACCGATCGAGAAACTTATACACTTGAGCGTCTTGCTAGTATGTATATAAGCGAGAGATTGTAAGATTGCATGGTATGCCGATATCCATAGTTTACGATCGAGACCCAAGATTCACTTCAAGATTTTGGGTTAGTTTACAAAAAGCTATAGAGCGCAGATTTACGATTTAGTTGGCATATCATCCTCGGACGGACGGACAATCGGAGAGGACTATTCAAACTCTTGAAGATTTATTAAGACTACGTGTCCTTGACTTCAGGAAGTTGGGACAAGTTCTTACCATTGGTGGAGTTTTCCTCTGACAACAGTTATCAAGCAAGTATTGGCGTGGCTCCATTCGAGGCGTTGTATGGAAGAAAGTGTCGTTCTCTGGTATGTTGGGATGAGGTGGGTGAAACAACGTTGTTGGGGCCGGATTTGATGCGTATATGACTACGGAAAAGATTCAAACAATCCGAAACAACGTATAAAAACCTCACAAGATCGATGAAAAGAGTTATGTTGATCTTCATCGAAAGGGCGTGGAATTCGATATTGGAGATCATGTGTTGTTACGTGTTGCTCCATGGAAAGGAGTTACTGAGATTTGGAAAGAGAGGAAAGCTCGATCCTCGATTCATTGGCCCATTTTAATCCTCGATCGAGTAGGAACTGTAGGCGTATAGACTCGCTTTCTGCTTGAGTATGTCTCGTGTTCATAACATTTTCACATATCCATGTTACGTAAATATGTGGAAGACCGAACCACATTATTGAATTAGAACCGGACGTGATAGAGGAAGATTTAACGTGTGAAGAGTTACTGTTAAAATCTTGGATAAGAAGGATCATATTTTACGCTCCAAGGTTATACCTCAAGTCAAAGTTTTATGGAGAAACCACGACGTGGAAGAAATGACTTGGGAGTTAGAATCTGAGATGAAGTCAAGATATCCTCACCTATTCGACATACCAGGTACGTACCCTAATTTCGAGGGTGAAATTTCATTAGAAGGGGAGGTTGTAAGACCCCAACTTTTATGAATAAAGATGATTTTTCTATAATTATTATTTTTGATTGTTATGGAATGAATTTGTTATAATGTTATAGTTTTGGGTAGTATTTATAAATTCTGCAAAGTATGTAAGTTGTTATATTATATTCGATTGGTCGGAGAATATTCATTTTAGTATGGAATATTAAATGCAATGCCGCATGATCATTGGTGGACCCCACAATGAAATTATTGTCGGATTGAGAAAATGACAAAAATATATTTATGAAAATAACGGCGGAAGTTTTCTGGTTAATCTTGTTGAACTACTCGTTAGTAAAAATACGATGTCTGGCGTGGTTGCGTAGTAGCTACGGTATTGATTATTGATGCTTTACGTGAGAAGTCACTTTCGATTATACTCAATTATTACTACACGATAATTCTTTGCATCATATCTCTCGTATTATTGATTCGATTATTGTCACGTTATCATCGCATAATATGTTATTTTATTAAATCAATAATTGAGGCGACAAAGTTATTCATATTATTAAATTACAATATTTACAATGTCTAGAAGTTACATCGAGGAGAGGTTTGGTCACCTAATTGCGGCGCCGCGATAGGGAGAAATTCTTATTGGAAAGCCCCCTCTTTCCTGGGAACGACCTGGTTGATAAATATTATGAGTTATAATATTAATGATGAATGTTATTAAAATTGAAGTTGTGTTCGAAGTTGAAATTGGAGACGCAGACGTGATATTTGAGTCCGAAACGATGAAATTAGTAAAAATAGTCTATAAACACAAAATTTTCTGGGATTAACTTTTTGGTCAAAAAGTCAACAGTTGACTTTTTCAGAAAAAGTCAAACTTCGAAATTTCAAAATTTATATTGTTGATAAAAATAGTTTCATTGTGTTGGAATTATTTGTGTTAGTGAAAATTGACATTTATTTCGATAATAATTGATGTCTGGAGATTATATTGACCAGTCGGGTATTTAACCGGATAAATGAACAATTGATTGCTATTATTTCACATGATTATAACTATTTGTTCACATGTGTATACTATTGTTTCACATTCTTGTTACTATTAGGGGAGTTGGTGTAAGATTGATAATACTTGCATGACTAAGTTAAAAATGGAGGTATAGATGGAGGTCTTATCTTGTAATTAGATATTTTCACATATTTAGAACTATTGATTCACATGATTTACTATTGAATCACATTATTTACTATTAGGGGAGGTGGTGCAAGTTTGATAATACTTGCATGACTAAATTAAAAAAAAAAGAAAAAGTTGGAGGTATTGTACTGTAATTTTTTGAGCCCCAAAACGTGCAATTATTGAAACTATATTTTTTATAAATAGAAGCTCATTCTTCCTTCATTTCTCACCAATTCACTAAAGCTATAGAGCAATTATTATAGAGAGAAATTGTAGAGAGAAAATCTATAGAAGAAGAAGGTTTCTTTTCCTTTTATTTCAATATCCGAGTTTCTTACCGAGGTAAGGGGTATTATTTCTTTCTTTCGTCTTCGTGAAGAGAACTTACATTATTCCATTCTTTATTATTATATTGGAATAACTTTGTTTGTCACAAGCAATCGCATACGTGGTGAAATTCTTCATTATTCCATTCTTTATTATTACATTGGAACATCACATGCATCATCTTTGCAGCTTTTACTTTTTTTGATTCCGTTATTTATTATTCGTTTGAATATCCTGCTCATGCGTTTTACGCCGGGACTGGTTCCGTCTTTATTATTACATTGGAATATCACATGCATGCGTTTCTGTTACGGACTGGTTTCGTCTTTATTATTACATTTGAATAACTTTTGCCTCTGATTACTGCGCATGCTTGGTGATTTTTTTGTTATTCCATTCCATTCCTTATTATACTCGGTTGGTTAAAGTTTTGACTTATACTCTATGAAATTAGTGGAATATCCTTGATATTTACGCTTCATCCATATCTTTTCATGGAAATATTCTTCCGAGCATTCTTGAATTTTACTCTTGAAAGAAGTATCATGTTGACAATTTGGGCGTTATTAGTTCTGGATAAATTAATTAAATGAACTTGTTTTATTGAATTCTTATATCATTGTCATCATCCTCATGTTTATATTTTTTTGAAAGTCATATGTGGCTTGTAGTGCATACACTACAAGAAATCAGACATTTTATGACAAAATTTTTGCCACGCACAAAATTTTTGTCACAATATGTTAATTAATAATTACGAAATTCATAATTGTCACTAAAACTTATGTTTTTGTGATGACCTTTAATTTTGTTACTATTAATCGTTTATATCGTCACTAATTTACACATTTGATGACGATAGAAAATTTCGTCACAAGTTATTTTGGAGGTAGAATTTCGCACCAAAATTTTGGAGGAAAACCTTTTAGTGACAATTTGTAATAGTTGATGACAGTATTTTTTGTCACCAAATATTTCTTTCGATGACAACATAATAATTTGTCATTAATTATTTGTAAAATTTAGTGACAATGTGCTTTTGTCACTAATGTTCACATTTAGTGACGCCAAATACAAATTCATCACAATTTTATTTGGAGGCAAAATTATTTTTAGAGGAAAATTATTTAAAGACGGAAAACTAATAATTTAAGACAATTTGTATTGTCATAAATACCAATTTTATATGACGAGATAATAGTGCGTCACTAATTAGGCTGCGTGGATAAGTGACAAAAATGATTCAATCATAAATTCTTATATTTAGTGACAAAAATGCACGTAATATCGTCACAATTTTATTTAGAGACAAAAAAAATTTTACAAGAATAAATATATGAATATATTTTTATTGCATGTTTTATTCTGGACTAAATATTTACAAAAGTGATGATCAATTAAGAATAATTTTAATATTAAATTCTAATGTTAAATTTCAGAAATTTTTATTTAAGAAAGGGGTATTAAAATAATTTTAATATAGAATTATTTTAATACACAAAGCATTACTATGGGAAATATAATTTTCATACAAAATTTTGAGAGTAATACCTTTTTTTTTTTGAATATTATGTAAAATAAGCATAATATAATAAACAATATATATCATATGTTAATATTGTACATATGGAAGATAATAATTCATATAATTTGATATAAGTTGTTAAGTTAAAATAAAACTAATCATGAAAGCTAATTGGAATTTTTTTTAGAAATAAATAAAAAAAACGTTACAAGTTAAGGAAATGAATTAAATTAGAATCAAATAAAGCATTAGTTTTTTAGTGACGACAAACATGGCCTAAGATTCGCTTTCTCTCCCCAGCCCAACCCTGCAGATCCCGCTTTCTCTCGCCTAGCCCCGGCTCCTCTGTCCTCTCACCTGCCGAAACCTCTCTCTCCCTTCCCAATTGAATTCTAATTTTGCTAGGTTACGGAAGGAAATTAAAGTTAAGGAGGGATTTTAAAGATTATAATCAAGCACAAGAGGTATATGTAATTTTGTTATGTTTTTTATGATTGAAAACTACAGGTATGATTGTGATTTTAGTAAGAAGCACTTTTTTGTAATTCGATTCATAATAATTGGTAGCATGGTTGGTATGTTTTTACTCATTTTTTGATTACTTTGCAAACTCTTGAAGAATTCATGAATGTCTAGGAAGATAAAAATCCTACTTGAAATTGAACACTTTACGGTGGAGTCCCTGTTACTTGAGGAGGTGGAGGGGTGGTCTATATAATAACTGAACTCTTAGAAATAATTTTCCCAAATGGCTAACTTCTATTCAGACTTGCAACGTCACTATTGGTTTGAATTGTTTTACCCACTATATAGTGAAGTTGATTTTGGACAAAGAAGTAACGATATTTGTTTATGCTTATATCTTTACCTATATATTTCCTCTTTTTTTTCCCTTTATTAAATTTATCAGCCTACTTCTCTATGCTGAGTTTTGTCTTGTGTTCTTTTATTCTGTTTTTGTAGTTTTGAGGTTATAGCTGTTTGTTGATGAGTGCTCATGTATAGCAGTTTTTATTGCCAAAAAATCTTATTACTTTTGGTGTTATTTTTCTCTCCCCTATCAGATTCATTTGTGCAGATCAAAGAAGAAAGTAATGAAGTTTACAAATCCAAATCCCTGGAAGCTATGCCTGCAAACCATCAGAAAGAGAAACGTCGGTTGTCAGGATTTAAAATCAAACTTTATCTGCAATCACCAAGCAAGGCAAGTTCAAGAATACAGTGCTGCTATCTTCGCCCTTTTTTAACATTATTAGTTTTTTGCTATTGTTTTAGTTCTATTGTATCAACTAGTTTCTATGGGGTATAAAATGGACAAGAGCTGGTTGCGTGCAATTAAATGGTCTAAGGCTTATATTGATGGGGTAAACGCTTTTATGAAATTTGTTGATACTCATGTAGGTACAGAGTGCGACATTCGATGCCCATGTATAGATTGTTTGAACTTAATAATTCAAGATCAAAAATCAGTTAAAGATCATATTTTGGAACGAGGGATAGATCCAGGGTACACAACATGGTTTTATCACGGTGAACCATCAAGTTCGAATAATTTAAGGAATCCACATATCAATGAGGGTGATATGATTGATAATGATTTGTTTGAAGAAGACGATGAAGAAGATGATGGTGTTAATGACATGTTATTTGACCTAGGTCAACAACACTATCAAGCTGATGCTGAAAATATCTCAGATGACAATAACACCAATATTGGCGGTGTTCCAAAGATATCTCGAGGCACTTTCATGATGGATGCTCAAATGAAATTATACCTGGATGTAAGAAGATTTCAAGGATTTCTTTTATCATACAATTACTTCACCTCAAAGTGTATAATAAGGTGAGTAATAAAACTATAGATATGATGTTGAGGTGATGAAATTATCTCTTCCTCGATGGTGAGACGCTTCCAAGTTCTTACTCTGAAGCTAAAAAATCGTTCTTGAGATTTGGGATTGGGATATGAATGTATCCATGCTTATAAAATCTGATTGTATTTTATTACGGAAAGAGAATGGAAACGTGGAAACTTGCCTACTTGTGGAACTTCTCGATGGAAAGTCGATGATGGTATAGGGAAGAAGATACCGCAAAAGATTTTAAGGTATTTTCCATCGATACCTAAACTTCAACGCTTGTTCATGTCCCAAAAACATCTAAAAAGATGGTGTGGCATAAAGAAAAAGCGAATTGATGATGATTATATGAGACATCCAAATTGATTCAATAGCTTGGAAAGACTTTGATAGTAAGTTTCCTTGGTTTGCAAATGATCCTAGAAATGTTAGACTAGCTCTAGCTGCAGATGGTTTTAATCCATTTGGAAACTTAAGCACCACTTATAGCATATGGTCTGGTATTGTAGCTCCATTGAATCTTCCCCCTAGGGATTGCATGAAACAACCATTCTTTATGTTATCTTTACTAATTCCAGGGAAGAAATCGCCAGGAAAGGACATTGATGTCTACTTACAGCCGTTAATTGAAGAGTTAAAAAAATTATGGTTTGAAGGGATAGAAACCTTTGATGTTTCTTATAAAAAAAAATTCAAATGCATGCTGCTGTTTTATGGACAATAAACGATTTTCCTACATATGGTGATTTGTCTGGATGGAGTACTAAAGGGTACATGGCTTGTCCAGTTTGTAATGACCAAATATGTTCTCAGGGGTTGTGAAACAAGGTGTGTTACATGGGACGCCGTCGCTATTTACCAAAGATCATGCTTGGAGAAAAGCGAAAGTTCAATGGTAAAAGAGAAGATAGCGAGGCACCTAGAGAATTAACTGGGGAGGATGTGTTAGTGCAGTTGGGGAGACTAGAAGATACGACACCAAGGAAGCATGGTGATAGAAAGAAAAGCCCAAGCCTTGAGGAATTGAATTGGACTAAATTTAGCATTTTTTTATTTGCCTTCTTTGGAGTAAGTTGAAGTTAAGGCACAATTTAGATGTAATGTATATTGAAAAGAATATTTGTGAGAGTATATTGGGAACCTTGATGAGTATAGATGGGAAAACAAAAGATACGATCAAGTCGAGGCAAGATTTGGAGGACATGAACATTATGGAGTTGCACTTAATTAAGAGGAGTGATGGAAAATATGTGAAACTTCTTTGCGTGTTATGTCATGAAAAAAGAAAGAAAGGCAAGATTTCTGTGAGTTTCTAAAATCTATTAAATTTCCTGATGGGTATGCTTCTAATATCTCTCGTTGTGTTAGTTCGAGTGATCAAAAGATATCTGGATTGAAAAGTCATGATTGTCATATACTTTTACAACGGTTACTTCCTGTTGGTATTCAAGGATCGTTAAACAATGAAGTATCCGATGTACTAGTAGAGTTGGGTCATTTTTTTCAACGGTTGTGTTGTAAGAAGTTGAAGAAATTTGAATTAGAGAAAATGAGAGAAGATATTTGTTTGATTTTATGTAAACTTGAAAAAATATACCCTCCATCTTTTTTTGACATAATGGTTCATTTACCTATTCATTTACCGAATGAGGCATTGATTTACCGGTTCAATTTAGATGGATGTATCTAATTGAAAGGTAAAAAAAACACATTCATTATATAAATTATTTCTAAGTTGTTATTGATGTCTTTGTTAATTATGTTTTTGTAGATCATTATGTGAATTGAAGTTTGAGTGTGTGTAATAAAGCTCAACCGAGAGAAGGTTCGATTCACGAGAAGCTTACATTGCAAAAGAGTGTTTAACTTTTTGCTCAATGTACTTCTGAGGGAATTGAGACTAGATTGATCGAGATGAAAGAAATAATGATATTATGGCGGCGATAGTTTAACAATTTTCTCTCAAAAATGCCGCCATTTTGGAGCAACTAAATATGTTGAGTTATTAGAGGAAGAGTTCAATGTGACACAATGGTTTGTCTTCCAAAATTGTGAAGAGGTTGAACCATATTTTGAGTGAGTATATAATTAGATTTTAAACTTACAAAAATAATATGTTAAGTATTTGAAATTTGTTGAAATGCATATTGATATTATTTATTACAGGAGGCATAAAGAGGAGCTTCACTTAGCTGGTTGTGAAAATGTAGATCAAGAACATAGAAAGCAATTTCCTGCATGGTTCAAAATTTATGTAAGATACTTGGGATTTTGAATATTGTTTGCAATTGTAAAATATCTTATTGTCATTTTGTTGATTTTTAAAATCTTACTTTTCTATAGATGACTCAAATATATCATCATGAACCATCAGAAGCAAACGAATCTCTATATTCTTTAGCATATGCACCACATAGGTGTGTGAGAAAGTACACTGGATGCATCGTGAATGGAGTTAGGTTTTTAACTAAAGAACGTGATGGTCGTCGTAAAAGTTAAAATAGTGGGATTGTAGTAGAGGGGAACCATGGTGAAGATATCATAGATTTTTATGGGTTATTAACTGATATAATTCAATTGGATTATGTGAAAGATAGACATGTAACTATATTCAAATGTGAATGGTTTGATCTTGGGAAAAAAAATCAGGGATACAAAAGGATGGAAATATAGTAAGTATTAAAGTTACAGGAATATGGTATGAGAATGATTCTTATATACTAGCTGATCAAGCACGACAAGTTTTCTATATTAATGATCCTAAATTATGAGGTAATTGGCGAGTAGTGCAACCATTTCAACATAGGCATATATATGATGTTGATGAGAAGCAAGAAGAAGCAATGGATGTTGACGACTTTTCCTTTGTGGAAGATGGAGTATATCAAGAGAATGATGTTGATGATGCATTTGAAGTTAGTCTTGGTGAAATACAATCGTTAAATAGAGAGGACATGGATCCTGAAGATGTTGAGGAGTTGGTAATTTTAAGACTACCTGAAGTTGTTGAGGAGAACTTAAAGGATGTCGATGAAGAAGATGAGTTAGATGAAACTTTGGTTGATTATTGTAGTACTGAGGATGATTCTCAGCAACAAAGTGATTCTGAAAATGATACTGATGATGACAATAGTTAACTCAACAGAACACAGGTGCTCTAATAAACTCATTCTATTCTTCAAACTTTTTCAGTTGCTTTGATGTATTAATGCTTACTAAAACTCACATTATTTGCAGGAATTTTTTTTTTGTGTTGACAGTTCATGGTGAATATCGAGTGCGCAGATGCAGCTCAGGGTGATTTTGACTTTTTCTTGTAGATTTTTTGATGTAGTTTGTGTAGTTCTGTCATTGCTTATCGTTATATGATGTACCTGTCTAAATGTATGTGTATATGATATTTAATTTTAGATTAGGAGGTATTTGGCTGATACTGCTGCTGGTCTTCAGCTGGTTTATGCAGTTGGCTGCTACTGCTTCTGCTTCTGCTTCTGCTCTTGCTATGATACTGCCATAGGGATCTCTTTAGTTCTGCTGGGTTCTCTATGTGCCTGCTGTTGCTGGTCTAATCCTAATTCTGCTGTACTGTTGCTTGGTTGGCCTAGATATTTGGGTTCTTTATGTGCCTGTTGCGTGTTACAGTTGCAGCTGTTCGGGTTTAGGCGAGCCGCATTTTCTATTGCAGTACTGCTGCTGGTCTGTGGCTTGACTGATGGGGTTGAGCCTGTTCTGCTAAGCAGGTGCAGCAGGTTTGGCTTCATGGGCTCTCCCGGGTTGATGAGGTGTGTTGGTAAGGTGGCATATGCCTTGTTTCTGTTACCTGACACTGCTGCTGCTTGCTTATTTTCTGCGTCTGCTGTTGGGTTGCTAAAATTATGGATGATGTCTATATGCTGCTGGGTTGCACTGATGCTGGTTTGCACTGCTGGGGTGCACTAATGCTGCTAGGTTGTACAACTGCTGCTGGTTTTGAGTTCAGATGAAAGATAAGGGTTATGGTGGAATTAGAAATTGTTTTAAATAGGTAAATATCTGTTTTTAGATAACTTGAATGAATGCTATTTTTCTGTTTTGCTATCTTTTCAAGTTATTGGTTAGTGTGTGAAAAATTTAAAAGGTACTTTGTATCTGGTTTGATTTTGTTGCCAATCATCTGGTTTGATAACTTTGGTTTAGGCTACAAGTTTTTTGAAAAATTTGGTTTGATTAGTTTTTAATTCTTGTTGGTCTGTTTGCATTTCTGACAACTAACTTTACTGGACTAAACTACTGTGGCTTTTCTGATAGTTTTGTGTTGTGTTCTTTTTTACAGAAATGGGAGTAGCTGTTATGTGAATGCTTTTCCTTTAGCTGCAGATGCAGTTAATTCTGTAGTCTTTTTTGGTTTTGGAGTTAACCGTGTTATGAAATTGATATCTGAAATACCATTGTACATATAGACAATTATTTTGACGGAATTTATGTTTTTATTTTTATTGGTTAATATTACATTGTTCAAACTTCAAAGTGCGAGTGTTGTCTTGGATTTTTATTGTGTTATTTTATTTTTGAGCTAAAGGAAAGCTGTTTTATTCTTTGAAGCTAAAGGCAGATCCTTGGATAGTGGAATTCAAATATTTAATTCTCTGAAAGAGATACCCTTCCCTTCACATTTTTGAGACATGCTGCTAGCTATGGCTGCAGATTTTGTTGCATTGCTTTCATCTTTCTCCCCTTATCACAAGTGGATAGTCTTGCGATGAAATTAATAAATCTCCTTTTTTCCCTATAATTTCTTTATATAATAGTTCTATGTATTGGTTTGGATGCACATTGACTTCTTCCTTTACTGTTTCCCCATTCATGTAGATATGACTAGAGATTTCAAGGCCATTATGGCTTGGTGGAGAGAGATGGCTCAAAGGAACAAGAAGTGTGATTTAAATCCAGTTCATCCTACATTGGAATGTTTTTCAACTGGGAAACTGAGCACCAACACTTCAAGTGAGAAAGCTTTAATTGTTTGCGATGAAAATGAAATGAATTTTCTTCAAAAGAAAGCAGCATCAAGTATTCAACTTGGTTGGAGAAGTTTTATTTTATGCAACTCTGTTCGTCGTCAGCATTCAGCTGCAACTAAAATTCAGACTTATTACCGTTGTTGGTTGCTGAGAAAGGCTTTTGTGAATCAGAAGCATGCAGTAATAATAATTCAAAGCATGTTTAAGTGTATAAAATGTTGGAGGAATTTTCAGCAGTACAAAATTGCTGCTGGTCTGTTGTCTGCTGTATGTTCTGCTATAGCAGGTGTTGTAGGTTTGAGTTTCGAGGCTACTGGAAGCTGCAGATTGAAAGCAGGTGAAACAGGTACCTTTACAAGCTTGGGAGTTTTTGATGGTTTGCTTCTGTTTGGCTACCATGGGGCTTGCTGTCTGCTCTGTGTTTCAACTAAATTCTGTTGTTGTGCTGCTGTGCTACTTCTGGCATGGGCAGCACGTTGCTGTCTGCAGTTTGGAATGGAGCTATAGCGGGTTTCCTCCATCTTTACTTGCAGAACTCTATGTCTTTCTATCTGTTGATCCTCGGCAGCAACAGCTGCTGTTGCTGGGTCGACAACTGTGCTGCTGGCTTGTTGCTTCGGTCTTGGGCGAGCTGTTGTTGGTTGGGCTGGACTTTGTATAGTGTTGTAGAGTGTTTGGCTGCTACAGTCGGCTGTCAAACACTTGAGTTGTTTATGTCAGCTGCTAGGGCCTTGTAATCTTTTATAGTCATGACATCGTAGGGCCTGTCCTATGATTTCTATGTTATATCATGATTGGGGGTTTCCCACATGGTTGTACTTTCTCTTTATTTTAATTCAGTCTAAATTTAGCAAAAAAAAATATTATATTAGATTCATGAATTATATATATATATATATATATATATATATATACTGGAAAAAAACACATTTACCCCTGGTAAATAAATCGTTTTTAAGCAATTAAACCATTGTCTTTAAAAAATTCAAATGGCCCATTGTGGTTTTAAAAATGTTTAATTAGGCCATTTAACCAAATTCCTAGTACTTGAAAAACACCTTTACCCCCCATTGTTTTGTTGAATTGTAAAGCGTTGGTAATGTGTAATTTTTAAATATGCAATTGTTAAATTGGTTTTTTAAAAATGCTTAATTGGGCCAATTGCATTTTTAAAAATGCTTATAAAATTTTTAAATTAAAAATACTTTTATTTTTTATTTTCTTTCTTTTTCTTTACCTAAAAATAAAAATAAAAATACTTTTATGTATAAAAATAAAAATAAAAATACTTTTATAAGTATGTTTAAAACATAAAAGTATTTTTATTTTTATTTTAATATGTATATTTAAAAAAAATGAAAGTATTTTTATTTTTAAAAATTTTATAAGTATTTTAAAACATAAAAGTATTTTTATTTTTAAAATAAAACATACATATTATAAATATTATAATATTAATTTTTATTAATATTATACATATTATATATATTTTCTACCTCATTTTTAACATTTGCATACCATATCCACGTGTGTCTGATTATTTGTATTTTTTTATAGTTCACTAGCTCAATGCTTATAACTCGACGAATACAATGGGGTAAAGGTAGGAAGTTGGCTGACTGACTTGCCACGTAGGAATTTGTTAACGTTCGTGAGTAAAATTTAACGGAATGGCTTGATTAAGCATTTTTAAAAATCACAGTGGACTAATTGATTTTTTTTTAAAGTACAGTGGCTAATTGCTTAAAACACGATGACCACAATGGGGTAAATATGCTTTTTCCCTATAAATTTTTTTTAACATCTTTATGTACACAAAATATGCTTTCTATCTTTGTTTTCAAATCATTTTCTATCATCTATACAATCAAGTATGCTGTTCAAAAAAATACGAGCGAGACTCGGATTCGTTAATAATATGATCCAAATTTGAGTATTAAAAATAGTTCGAATAAAAATACGAGTAGAATCTGAGCATGGTTATACTCGACTCGTTTAAGATTCAAACTACTCGAATATTTTATTGTGATTCGATACATACTCGGTTAATACATATTCGATTAGATGTTCGATACATTCTCTTATAATATATATAAATTTAAATCAAATTAGGATAATTAGTTATTATTTTGTTTTTTTTAATTTTAATTGTGATTTTATATTTGTGAAGTGTAATAATAAATTTATTTTCTCATTTTAAGTAAAATAACAAATTCAATTTATAATTATATTTATTATAAAACTAGTTATTATGTATGTAAATTTGAATTGATATTGAATTTGAAGCTAGCAAGTAGTTTGAATAAATATTCGAATACCATCGGATCGAATTCGAGTAATAAATATTCGAGTTTAATCGAGTCGAATCGAGTAGAAATTTTCAAATTTAATTGAATTCGAAAGTAATTAATTTATCATCATTTCGAAATTCGAATTCGAGTAGAAATTTCGCTGTTCGCCTCCTGGTTCATTCGTTTACACCTTAGGAAGAAAGTTCAAAATGCCCTCGACTTTTATCGCGATGTCTCACCGAAGCACCTATAATTTTTTTTTAGTCCAAAAGTACACTTAACGTTATAATTTTTGGTGAAATCAAAGCATGCCTCTGATTAAATTTATGATTAAATTTTTTTCAATTACTGAAAAAAATAATTACTAAAATACGAATATATTTATTATTATATTGTACTAAAATACGAATTTACTAAAATTTAGCGTTAAATTTTTTCAATTACTAATTTTTTTTACTAAAATACTGAATATATTTAGTATTATATTTTACTAAAATACAAATTTACTAAAATTTAGCGTTAAATTTTTTTCAATTACTAATTTTTTTTAAAATATGAATATATTTAGTATTATATTTTACTAAAATAAGAATCTATTTAGTATTTTAGTATTTAGTATTTTAATATATCAATTAGTTGTATAACATATCATATTTAGATTATAACATACTTTCAAAAAAAAAATTGATAACGTTATATCAACTAATTGATATAATTGATATAATTTTTAAAATTCAAAATACTAAATAACTTTATATTACGTTAAACTTTAAATTTCTCCATAAAAATTTATTTTTATGATTATAAATAAAGTTAAAGTTAATAAAATAAAAAATAAATATTCAATTTACTTTAAATTTTATTTCAAGTACATAATAGTAATCTAAAAAAGTCATTTGGAGATTAATTTAAAATAACTTTATTTTTTAGTATTGTATTTAAGATTCAATTAAATAACAATTAGGGATGGCTTCGCTCAGCTCAATTCTCAGCGTGTAGAGTGTCTGCGCGAAAGGGGAGTCAAAATTTTCGCTCAATTCTTAGCCAACATTGAAGTTTAAACCAGATAGATGCTAGCTCTCTACCAATTTGGTTTCCCCTCCATTCCTTAGCCATAGTTTAGGCGGGAGAAATAAAAAAGTATCGCCAAATTTTGCCGCAATTAGAGAGATTGAGATTTGATTGTGTGGATAATGTTTCCTACAGGTGAAGGGATTATCATTAATCCCAAAATTTTACCCCAAACTTCATCTTTGCATCTTCAAATTTTCTCCTTCTGTCCCAATTGCAGAAGCCCTAAATTCGAAGACACAAAGAGCCGTCAATTTTTTTGAAGGTATATTTTCTAACAACTTTGTTCATCCGTATTCCATTAGTTTCTGTAATGATTCATATATACAGACACATGTATGTATATGTGTATTTGTTTGTGTAAGAGACCAAGTTCTTATACTTTTTGCAATTTAGCTATAATTGAACTGCTATGAATTGAAATAGAATAAATGAGATAGATTGGTTGTGTGGTGATATAAGGAGGCTAAAATGGATTGATAACACAAATAAAGAGTTTATGTTGTGTGGTGATTTAAAACAGTGCATACATGGTGTTTGTCAAAAGTCCTCTGTGGACTGTTTTGGTTAAAGACCAAAAATTAGATAGAACCAAGGCTTGGGGTTGATTTATAAATTAGTTGTGATGTTTAATAAGGATTTCTCGTAAATGTTTAATAAAGATTACTTTGTGGTGTAAATATAGATTCTGATTATACAAATGCAATTTTCTTTGACTGGCTTTTAGAGCTGAAAGGTTTAGCTTATGGCATATTGTATGAACTGATTTTAACCTTTAACAAGGTGGGTCAAGACATCAGAGAGAAGTAGCTGAAAGGTTTAGTTTGATATTTTTAAATTCTGTTTGTCTTAGATCTGTTTTCTAATATCTG
Source organism: Panax quinquefolius (assembly GCA_020205615.1). NCBI lineage: Eukaryota > Viridiplantae > Streptophyta > Magnoliopsida > Apiales > Araliaceae > Panax > Panax quinquefolius. The sequence continues at coordinate 34,983,351 of CM035161.1, read as the reverse complement.
ATTATATCTTTTCATTGACTTTGATTTTAGCTTTGCAGTCTCCACTGAATTATCAGTGTGTACTATATAATTATAGATGTATGTATGCATCTAATATTTCTCAATTTATAATTTTTTATTTTGTTTATGTTTCATTCGAACTTGCATCTAATAAGAAAATCTATATATTTATGTGTATTTGCTTCTCTATGTATGTCAATGTATGCATTATATGTGTTTATATGTATATGTTCTCGTTCATTTCATCTTGATCGTGTTTTACATGCTTTGACTTTAGCTTCGCTAATTTTAGCTGTATATATGGCTGTATATGTATCTGTACTTTCCATCAGAAATTATGCAGAACTGTATTTGATGGCATTTCTCCATATCCTCTCATTATTGATCTGACATCTTGAAACTTTATGCATGTGTACAAGATGTATGAATGATGTATATGTGTATGTGTAGATTTCTGCTGCCTTCAGCTCATTTTGAGTATAATTTTGGTAAACCTGTGCCTAGATGTGGTATTTAGTCACAATTGATCTGAGTTTTTGAAACTGCAATTGGTATATATTTATGAGAATTGATATTTCCACATGATACTTTTCATATGCAGGGCATGTTTGTGAATTTATTTTGATTGTAGTTTTCAAGGACATAGTCTTTTGATAATTTAGTCTCTTGTTAAATGTGCCAACTATAGGTTTTTGGTGTCTTTTTTTCCCCAAGCTTACTGTATGGTTCTGACAATTTGGAAGTATTACTGTGCTTGTTGGTATGAAAGACTGTGTTTTCTTTATTATTAGTTAATCCAATTCTAATAGTTTTAATTTAACTTTTTTTTCCTACAGGTTTTATAAATGGCTCCTGGAAGTGGATACAAACTGAAAGTGAAAAGCAATGCAAACAAGACTAAACAAATTCTCATTGATCGTAATTCTAAGCCAGCTAATTCGATAACTCGCAGAGGTATCAAAGGACGTTTTAACAAAGAAAATGTGGCTTCTAAGGGTGGGAAATCTAATACAGAAAAGGAACCATATGTAATACTTAAAGCCCATAATAATTCATCCAAAGGTAGTGAACATGCTACTAAAAATCAGACCTGTGAAATTAATCTCATGGCACAAAACTCTACAGTTCCAACAATTCAAAGGCTTGAAATTCCATTAAATCAGAGTACAGGAATTCCAACAATTGAAAATCATAAAACTCCAACAACAGAAAGTCCTAAAATTCCATCAAATGAGCAAGCCCCATCAACTGAAACAAGTATTGAAACAGGTATGAATTCTCTTTTTTTTTCTAAAAAAAAATTATACAAAGTTCTGAAGTAACTAATAATCCTATTTATAATGTATGCAAAACAAATACTATAACAAGTATGTAATGTTCATACAGCTACCTCTAAGAAAAGGAGTCATGGTCCAATAATGGGCAAGGGGATTATGAAGTCATTTGTTGCTTTAGGGAGCAAAATGAAGATCAATGTGGATCCATTCATAGGAAGACCTATAAATGGAGATGAATCTGCAAAGCTTGCAAGTCAAATTGGTGTAGTAACTCGAGATTTCCTTCCAGTGCCCAAAAGGTGGAAAGACATAGATGACGAAAAGAGTTTGGAATCAGGCTTTGATCATATAAATGTATATATCAAAACTAATAACTTTTTTATTATATCAATTTATTTTTCTCGTCATCTAAAATATGCTAATATGATATGTAGATCCACATGGATGTTAATGTTGATGCTCCAGGAGTGAAACAATGTTTGATTGATAGGCTAAAATCTAGTAGCCGACAAAAGCGTTACAAGTTACATATGCACTACAAGAAGTTTGCAACTTTGGTAGAGGCTAAGAATAACAAGCCTTCTTTTTGTCCTTGTCAAAAAAATTGGGAAGCATTGTGCGACCATTTTGCAACACCTAAATTTAAGGTAATAATACAAAAACTTAACATGTTTAAATATTAAGGTTTAGTGTTTAGGTTATAGCTATAGGTTTGTAACATTACTTACAATGTCATTGTTCTTGTTTTTATAGCACACAAGTTTTGTGAATGTTGGGAATAGAAAACAGGTGAGAGCTCCACATATTTGAAAGTGGGAAGCCATTTCTTTGTTAAATCGACCTAGATTGTAAGTGTTCTAAACTTGTACTTTTGTACTACTTTCAATCTAATAACATTTAATTGAATCCGCTATGGTTTGGGTATAGTGGATGTATTGGCTGGGTTTGGGTATAAAGTTGTTTGTATAGTATAGTGTTACATTGCATGTCAAGTATGCTCAATAGTAGAGATTTCCATGTTATTGAGTTATGTGATAATCACCAGAATTGCTTGATTATTATGTTTCGTTAATGTTTTGGACTACTATTGTTTGATATATAGCTAGAGGAGATAGGTTGGGCTATGGAGTAATAAGGATGTTATTATGGGTTATGATGTAAATGAATAGCTGCAAAAATTAATAACTTAGAACTGTGCACACCACATGTTTGTGTAAAGTCCCAAGTGGACTGTTTTGTCTAAAAATAGAATTATAGGAAGAATTGAAACTTGGGCTTGGTTTAGACAACACATGTGAAGGTAGTTAATATGTTTAAAACTATTATAATGAAATAAAAGAATGGTCAGACTCATTCAGATATGCACATTGTAAAATAAGCCAGAGCTGTACTAAATAGCTGCAGCTGCCTCAAGAGTGTGATCACTCTGAACTTTATGATGATACTCTAAAACACCTCTTGCAGCTTCCATCGCAGCTTGTCCATTGGCATAATGCTGGCGGCAAAAGTTCTGTCTGTTAATTGTTAATATGTGGCGTTATGTTCTTTGTTTTTGTTATAATTTGATTTTTGTTTATGCTATTTTTACCATCATTAGTATGTTGCAGCTTGATAATTGTTTCAAGTCGCTAGTACTGTAAAATAATTAGCTTGTAAAAAAATATATTTACTTCTTGTGACTGTTGATCCTTGAAATGTAAAAATATATTTGCTTCTTGTAACAACTAAGAAGTAAGAGCTGTTGCCTTTAGGCAGTAGCAGCCGACAGTAACAATTATCATAACAGTTTTGGAAATATCCTAGTAAATCCTATATTGTAACTTGAAGATATAATCATGAAGATTGATTTATAACTTCCTAAATACACACATGCATATAACGAAAACTTAATTAGTTTGTAATGTAAAATAAAGAAGTTATATGAAGAGACATTGTATGCTAGGGACTGCTATGAGGTAATTTGGGCAATCAAGCCAAATATGGTTGTAATTTTTTTTCTTCCTTTTAATATAGTTTAAATTTAGCAATAAAAAATAACCTTTAATAAATGAATAATTCTAATGTATTTTGCACATTTTTTCCTGTCCTAGTCTCAAAAACATTGCATGTCAAGTATGCTCAATTGTAGAGATTTCCATGTTATTGAGTTATGTGATAATCACCAGAATTGCTTGATTATTCATGTTTCGTTAATGTTTTGGACTACTATTGTTTGATATATAGCTAGAGGAGATAGGTTGGGCTGTGGAGTAATAAGGATGTTATTATGGGTTATGATGTAAATGAATAGCTGCAAAAATTAATAACTTAGAACTGTGCACACCACATGTTTGTGTAAAGTCCCAAGTGGACTGTTTTGTCTAAAAATAGAATTATAAGAAGAATTGAAACTTGGGCTTGGTTTAGACAACACATGTGAAGGTAGTTAATATGTTTAAAACTATTATAATGAAATAAAAGAATGGTCAGACTCATTCAGATATGCACATTGTAAAATAAGCCAGAGCTGTACTAAATAGCTGCAGCTGCCTCAAGAGTGTGATCACTCTGAACTTTATGATGATACTCTAAAACACCTCTTGCAGCTTCCATCGCAGCTTGCCCATTGGCATAATGCTGGCGGCAAAAGTTATGTCTGTTAATTGTTAATATGTGACGTTATGTTCTTTGTTTTTGTTATAATTTGATTTTTGTTTATGTTATTGTTACCATCATTAGTATGTTGCAGCTTGATAATTGTTTCAGGTCGCTAGTACTGTAAAATAATTAGCTTGTAAAAAAATATATTTACTTCTTGTGACTGTTGATCCTTGAAATGTAAAAATATATTTGCTCTTGTAACAACTAAGAAGTAAGAGCTGTTGCCTTTAGGCAGTAGCAGCCGACAGTAACAACTGTCATAACAGTTTTGGAAATATCCTAGTAAATCCTATATTGTAACTTGAAGATATAATCATGAAGATTGATTTATAACTTCCTAAATACACACATGCATATAACGAAAACTTAATTAGTTTGTAATGTAAAATAAAGAAGTTATATGAAGAGACATTGTATGCTAGGGACTGCTATGAGGTAATTGGGGCAATCAAGCCAAATATGGTTGTAATTTTTTTTCTTCCTTTTAATATAGTTTAAATTTAGCAAAAAAAATAACCTTTAATAAATGAATAATTCTAATGTATTTGGCACATTTTTTCCTGTCCTAGTCTCAAAAACATTACATGTCAAGTATGCTCAATAGTAGAGATTTCCATGTTATTGAGTTATGTGATAATCACCAGAATTGCTTGATTATTCATGTTTCGTTAATGTTTTGAACTACTATTGTTTGATATATAGCTAGAGGAGATAAGTTGGGCTGTGGAGTAATAAGGATGTTATTATGGGTTATGATGTAAATGAATAGCTGCAAAAATTAATAACTTAGAACTGTGCACACCACATGTTTGTGTAAAGTCCCAAGTGGACTGTTTTGCCTAAAAATAGAATTATAGGAAGAATTGAAACTTGGGCTTGGTTTAGACAACACATGTGAAGGTAGTTAATATGTTTAAAACTATTATAATGAAATAAAAGAATGGTCAGACTCATTCAGATATGCACATTGTAAAATAAGCCAGAGCTGTACTAAATAGCTGCAGCTGCCTCAAGAGTGTGATCACTCTGAACTTTATGATGATACTCTAAAACACCTCTTGCAGCTTCCATCGCAGCTTGTCCATTGGCATAATGCTGGCGGCAAAAGTTATGTCTGTTAATTGTTAATATGTGACGTTATGTTCTTTGTTTTTGTTATAATTTGATTTTTGTTTATGTTATTGTTACCATCATTAGTATGTTGCAGCTTGATAATTGTTTCAGGTCGCTAGTACTGTAAAATAATTAGCTTGTAAAAAAATATATTTACTTCTTGTGACTGTTGATCCTTGAAATGTAAAAATATATTTGCTTCTTGTAACAACTAAGAAGTAAGAGCTGTTGCCATTAGGCAGTAGCAGCCGACAGTAACAACTGTCATAACAGTTTTGAAAATATCCTAGTAAATCCTATATTGTAACTTGAAGATATAATCATGAAGATTGATTTATAACTTCTTAAATACACACATGCATATAACAAAAACTTAATTAGTTTGTAATGTAAAATAAAGAAGTTATATGAAGAGACATTGTATGCTAGGGACTGCTATGAGGTAATTGGGGCAATCAAGCCAAATATGGTTGTAATTTTTTTTCTTCCTTTTAATATAGTTTAAATTTAGCAAAAAAAATAACCTTTAATAAATGAATAATTCTAATGTATTTGGCACATTTTTTCTTGTCCTAGTCTCAAAAACATTGCATGTCAAGTATGCTCAATAGTAGAGATTTCCATGTTTTTGAGTTATGTGATAATCACCAGAATTGCTTGATTATTCATGTTTCGTTAATGTTTTGGACTACTATTGTTTGATATATAGCTAGAAGAGATAGGTTGGGCTGTGGAGTAATAAGGATGTTATTATGGGTTATAATGTAAATGAATAGCTGCAAAAATTAATAACTTAGAACTGTGCACACCACATGTTTGTGTAAAGTCCCAAGTGGACTGTTTTGCCTAAAAATAGAATTATAGGAAGAATTAAAACTTGGGCTTGGTTTAGACAACACATGTGAATGTAGTTAATATGTTTAAAACTATTAGAATGAAATAAAAGAATGGCCAGACTCATTTAGATATGCACATTATAAAATAAGCCAGAGCTGTACTAAATAGCTGCAGCTGCCTCAAGAGTGTGATCACTCTGAACTTTATGATGATACTCTAAAACACCTCTTACAGCTTCCATCGCAACTTGTCCATTGGCATAATGGTGGCGGCAAAAGTTCTGTCTGTTAATTGTTAATATGTGGCGTTATGTTCTTTGTTTTTGTTATAATTTGATTTTTGTTTATGTTATTGTTACCATCATTAGTATGTTGCAGCTTGATAATTGTTTCAGGTCGCTAGTACTGTAAAATAATTAGCTTGTAAAAAAATATATTTGCTTCTTGTGACTATTGATCCTTGAAATGTAAAAATATATTTGTTTCTTGTAACAACTAAGAAGTAAGAGCTGCTGCCTTTAGGCAGTAGCAACTGACAGTAACAACTGTCATAACAGTTTTGGAAATATCCTAGTAAATCCTATATTGTAACTTGAAGATATAATCATGAAGATTGATTTATAACTTCCTAAATACACACATGCATATAACGAAAACTTAATTAGTTTGTAATGTAAAATAAAGAAGTTATATGAAGAGACATTGTATGCTAGGGACTGCTATGAGGTAATTGGGGCAATCAAGCCAAATATGGTTGTAATCTTTTTTCTTTCTTTTAATATAGTTTAAATTTAGCAAAAAAATTAACCTTTAATAAATGAATAATTCTAATGTATTTTGCACATTTTTTCCTGTCCTAGTCTCAAAAGGAGCTAAATGGAGATCCTTGTGATATGATTGATTTGTATAAACGTATGCATTATTCAGAGGAAAAGGGTTGGTCATCCAAAGTATCAGAAGAGAATTGGGTAACTTCTATTTGTTTAAAATCCAACCTTTTCTATGTTAATGATTGTAATCAACTGTATATACCTTCTTACATCCATTTGTTTTAATAGGAGTTGATGAAAAAAAACGAGATCAATATAGAGAAGAAGGATCTGAGAAGAACACATATGAAATAGTCTTGGAGGTTCTTGGCCATGGATCTGGTTACATTAAAGGCCTTGGGTATGGTCCAAAACCTCCAAGCAGGCGCATCACATCATCTAAATTAGCTACCCAACAAGTCCAAAAGGAACTTCAATATACACAACAAAAGCTACAAATGTCTAACTCTCAAGTAAATGATCTTAAGACACAAGTGGCTGAATTTGAGACTGAAGTGTCTGATTTGAAAACTCAATTGGTTGATCAAGGTGCAAATATCAACAAACTTATGGCAATTATGGCTGCTAATGGGATGAACATATACTAGAGAAAAATATCATGTAAGTAATAAATACTTTTAAACTTTAATTAGGCTTTCAAATGTTGAAGTTCTATCTACTGCCTTTAGACTTTGCTAATCACCATACTGCCAGAGTTCCTTCTAACTCTATCCTTTTATCTCTTGATTCTCTTTTTCTCTCTATTCTAAACTTGACATGATAAGCAATGGTTTGAACTAAAATGAAAGCTGCTATTTATAGGAGAACCCTTATATGTATTTTACCCATTGCCATTTGTATTTGCCCAACAGTTGAGAAGGATTTGGTAAAAAGTTTCTACCAACTTCTTTTCAGACCACACAAAGATAATTATGCCTACTTTTCTTGTGGTTAAAGTTAACCATCGGCTATAGGCCAACTCGACAGATCTGAGGTTACTGTTGATATCTGATTATTTTATTAGATATCAGCACATAGCTGAAGGTTAAGCTTTTATATTGGATCAGTTGCTTTGGGCTCACTCTTTTAAATCCTATTTGGACCGGATAACACATAAGAAGCACATTTCCCTTGGGCTGAACTTAACATGTTAGTGCACTCTTCTCCTATCTCAATAGTTATAGCAGTCCACTTCATTACACAATAAATTCATCATCAGTCTTAGCTTCATGGTTAATTACCATTACATATTTGGTATTCATATCCGAACAACTAACTACTCATTCTTATTCATAACTTATACTATAGTGCACGGTTAGTACCAACCTGGAACTATAAACATTCCTTTTCTGACTCATTATTATCCTATGCTCGGCTAATTTATCATATTACAAATCTGTACTCATCCCATCTCCTTTATCATTTACTTAACACTTACACTGGTTCATCATGAATCACAAGGTTCATTCTTCAAGCTTGGTCAATTAATAACTTAAGGCTTATCACAATTTATTATTTAAACATTTCTTTCTTTATATACTTTTTTTAATTTCATAACTATTTGATTGATTTATGTCTATATGTTTTTTTGATTTGCAGATAGAGTTTTTTCTGGAAGGTCAATAACCACACAAGTTTGAAGGTTTTAATTAAGCATTTTCTTAGGATATGGATTTTAGAATTTCACTTTTTGGATTATATAATTTGGTTTTGTGGTACTTAGATTATTTAAGCAAACTGTTTATTGCCTAGCTAGTTGGGTATTTTGTTGAATCAGTGAATCTACTATTTTTTTTATAAGATAATTACTTTTTATTTTAAATGTTTATTGCCTTTTGTCTCTTATATTATATACAATTGAAAAGTTGATTTAAAAAGTTCACTAAATGTATTATATTTTTTTATTGAAAATTGTTAATGTAACAATACATTTTGAATGTCAAACAACTTAATATGGCCACCACATCATCATGATTTATAATTATTTATTGGCAAATAATATTTGGTCAATGAAAATTAAAATTTAATGTCGAATAATATTAACTCTTTAGAATTAATAGTATTGTCATTATATATATTCATTTAGTTATGACAACATATATTGTCACTAATATTAACTATTTGGTGACAAGTTATGCCATCACTATTATATATCATTTAGTGATGCTTTTAATTTTGTAACTATTAATAGCTCTTTATGTGATTTGAGTTATCGTCACCATAAGTATTTCAATTAGTGATGAGAGAAAAATGTGTCATAGAAATTAACTCTTTCGTGATAAATTATATCGCCATCAAGTATATATTCATTTAGCCACAACAACTAATTTTGTCACTATTAGTAACGCTTTTGTGACGAGATGTATCGTCACCATAAGTATTCAATTAGTGACATTGAAAATGTGTCCCAAAAATAACTCTTTGGTGATAAATTATTTTGTAATATTATTTAAAATATGAAATATGAACGACATAATTGTTATGTTAAATATATTATTAGGTGATGAATTGTTACGTAAATCATTTATTTTCTTATTTTTGGTGACGATAAACACAATATCATGTCAAAAGAATAATCATAAATATGAAAATATTGTCGTCATTAAAATTAGATGATTTAAATAGAGTAACATATTTTCGTCACTAAAACAATATCATTTAATGACGAAAAATAATTTTTGTCATTTAATGCACCAAGTTTTGATGACGAAACATAATATAGAGTGACAAAAATTTCATTCAAATAGTGACGTTATTAACGTCACTAAAAGTAATTAATTATAGTGAAAATGATGTAGATCGTCACCATAAGTTAAAACATTTAGTGACGACATCAAATAGTGTCATATATACCTAATACCACGCTTTCATACGGTGATTGAAGTCTGTCTGACGCTTAACAATCATCACCCAAATGTTTTAGTGATTTAAAAATGAATTTTATGTGACAAATTTTAGTGTCATTTTTTGTCTGATTTCTTGTAGTGATAGATGGACTTGGTATGAATATGACCAGGGATTATTCGGTATAATCATGACCATAATGTTACAAATAATGTGATAAAAGTCCTCATTGGCCCGTAGTGCATCGATGGATGATTGTTGGCATGATCATGACCATTGATGAATACACGAATGTCCTCGGGCACGTAGTGCATGGATAATTTGTGGTCGTGATACTAAAGAATATCCTTGGCCGTAGTGCAGGGGTGATTCGATGATGCGGATTATTTATTAAGCTGAGTCTCAACGATAAAAAGTGATGAAAAACCTTTTAAATCATAAAAGATAGTAGATTTTATTCTCTACTTGACTATTTTAATGGATTGCTTATCCCGCTGCAGTTAAACTTGATGTCTTTTGTATTTTATCAGTTTAACATTGTTGTAGACTAATGATAATTTATTATGCATTATCTTAGTCATAATATCTCTTACTGGGCTAGTTGAGCTCACCCTTTCTTCACTGTTCTCTTCAGAAATGAGAATATAGCTGTGACGAGTCGGGGAACGGAGTAATGGACCAGATGATAGTAGTAGTAGTCCTCACTATTTTGTTAAATAGTGTGACAATAAATGTTATGAGGACTTATTCTGAGAGTGGATATTGTCTTGAAGACAATATTTGTATTAGAACTCACAACTCTCTTGTTGTATATTAAAGATTGTATTTGTATTCTGTACCATGTACTTGGTGACTCAGAATAGGTGATGTATACCTATTTTGGGGGCGTCACAAATTTCTAAACGTAATCATTATCTCTTTGCTAACAAATAATCAAAGGAACAAGGTATAACCTACTCTAATGTTAACCCTTGTTTTTGAAATTTCTATTGATAATTGTGTTGAATTGATACATATATATGTATGAAGGGTTTATACTCTGTTAATTATCACAGGTGAATGTTGTTTGATGATAAAAATTCATGTAATTTGGTTTGTAGGAAGAAAAATATTTAACAGTGTTTTTACATGAAAATTGGCTTTAGAAAGTATAAAATTTCATGGTTAATACTTGTTATAATCTGTAAATTGATGTTGGATTATGTTAGTATGTTAAGAAACAAAAACAACGTAGTTTAAATCATGTCAATTGGTTAAGTAATAAAGTCATGGCGATCGAATTCGCTAGAGATGTTAAAACATGATAATAATGTATGGACATGTGTTTTGGGTCAAATTTAATGTCGGTTAATGTTTTTATAAATTGTTATTATTCTAGTATGTTGTATTTCTATGAATTAAGAATCTATAGAATTAAAAACGGACTAATTTGGATGTGTATAACTCAAGTTATGAAGATTAGTAGGAGAAAAAGGGTCAAAAAATCGCGAGAACAAGTAGCTTGAGTCCCGTTTTACGCTAAAGGTCACAATTGCGCTTATGCCCTAAATAATTTGGGGCGCACATGTGTCTAGGTGAGTCTGCTGCTACTTGTGCTCCAAGGCTTAATTAGGCAAATTGCGCCCAAAGTATGCCAGGTGTGACTACTTTGACCTATTTTAGTAAAATAGACATAACATTTTCATACGAACTCCGATTGAGGTGATTCAAGATGATCCGGAACGAAAACGAATAGACCTACAACTTTTATTCTTTAAGTTTTTCAATTTGAGGTCGGGAACAATAGTAAAAATGGCCATCTTTGTGATTAATGCGTATTCGGAGGCAATCGGAGGGCGTCGGACATGCACATACACAAGTATAGTGATGTCGATGATAATAGATGTTGTTCTAAGTTATAGAACATGAATATTATGAATTATAATGATGCTTAACATTAATAAATGAAATATTAGATAAGTTGAATACACATACTAAGCACACACAAGAGAGACAAATTGGGTGTGTGACGAATAAACGTCAAAACACCGTGATAATGAACGTAAAAAGTGTTTTAAATCAAATGAAATCAATATAATAACATATTGAATAGTGTTAATATAAAACCAATAAGTAATTCTAGCAAGACTTAAACACTTGAATGAACTTTGAATATGAAATACAGTGAGATATAAGTTAAAAGTTAACACAATAAAATTGAACATTGTGTATATATAATAGGAAGGGTTATGAGATGTAGAGTAATGTTTACATTATAACTACTATGCGTTGCTATGTGACTAATAGTTGATGTGCATGATTATATAATTGTATAGGGCACGTGAAGTGCAGATAACTGTAAGCTGTTAAACTGTTATTGGTAAACAACGATCAAGGCAAGTCTTTCAGTTCTTATTTACTATGTGAACTTGATGATTAATTGTTTTAAATTTTTATTGTAAAGAGCATGATGTCTTATATATATGTTGAAAGTATGAAATATTAAAGTCAACTTATGACTTCGTTGATTGAGTAAAGCATGCTGATTGAGTAAGGAACTCAATCTTTATACTTGTTATATGAACTGTAGTATGTATGTTATGTTAGTCCAATGTTTATGAGATATATGTTGAGCATGTTATTATGTGCTACGTGATGCATGAAAACTATTAGATTTTGCTGGGCTGTCTAGCTCAACCTTGCAAATAACCATTTTTTGCAGGTTATGGATTGAAGGTAACACTATATGCTACTTGAATGACGTGGATCAGAAATAATAAATGAAGATTAATATTTTAGCTAAAGTTGTTATTTCTTTATACCATGATTAAGATTCATGAGATGTACTCAATATTTTATGATGTATAGTTTTATGTTGAGTTGTAAAGCTAAAGTTAGAGTTATCTGATATGTAAAGGTTATCGGATTGAAATATAAAATTTTATATAATAATAGTGATAAAGTGAATCATAAAATAAGATTGATTCAAAGACATGTAGATGATAAAGGTTTTGATTCAGGAATTAAAGTAAGAAGACATAAAAGTTTAAATTATTCTGCATTTCATAAAGTTTAACATCGAATAATGATGTAAAATCAGAAGGTAGATGTGTTATTAACGACCAAAGTTAAGAATTAAATTGTATGAATTTTGGGGTCGTTACAGTTGGTATCAAAGCTGTTAGGTTAGAAATCTTTGGTAGGAGTACCTTAGGTTATAACCTTAAAGAAGGAAGGTGAAGATAATGAAAGAATAAACTCAAATAGAGTTTGAACAATAAGAAGTAATTTAAGAAATTTTTAAAGAAGGGATTAAAACATGCGTGAGAGGATTCAAAGAAGAGTCTCGTAGAGTTATAAGGAATATGAATGTGGGGTTATCCAACTCCAATAATAAGAATGTAAGGTGATAATAAATAGACAATGTCTATAAGAAGAGAATGATAAAGAAGTTAAAAAAAAGTTATATTTAGGTATGGTATAATTGTACTCTTTAATAGTTGATATATGGTATCTGGGCTAAACGATTCCTTCATAGAGCAGAGGTATATACAAACTAGCAACTCGAAACTTAGTTTGTTGGTTGTTTGTGGGAAACCACTCAGTGTACCATATTGAAACTATTAGAGACTCGATGTGTACCAAGTATAGAAATGGATATGTATGATGAAAATGTGGAACTTAAATGAAATGTTGAGAAAGGTAAATGAAGTTAGAGATTCTTAAAGGATGAAGTGTTATGTAAACAAGAGAATTCAAAGAAGAATCTTGAAGATAAGAAATAGCAATAGCCAAGATAACGAATCATGAGATAAGAAAAGAATTTTAAGGGAGATGATTATAGAATAAGATCACGACGTGATATGTTTAAGTTATAAAAGAAAGATGGTCTGTAATGTTTGAATAATTATAGCTTGATGCTATGAAGTTAATGTACTATGATATAGTATGAGATAAACTCACGAGGAGTTATAGATAATGTGATACGAGGAATTCGTATTGAGCAAGTTATGAGTAGGATAGAGTTAGGTGAGATTTCAATTGAGGACTTATGTGATGGCTGAGTTGTACAAACCTTTGTATGGGCGAGGGTTTTGTGCTTGCACTCAGTTTATCACATTGATAATCATTGGAATGTTGGTGTCGCGCTATCAATGTATATGTGGCGAAAAGGTGATTCTTTTTTATGCGTATATTTGATAGTTAGAAACTATTAAGATTAGTCAGATATTATTAGGATTAGGTGCGGTTCTTAAAACTAATGCATATGGTAAGTTCGTGACTCACAATAATATGGTATGTTTGGAACCCCTCAGCGAATGGACGCCTATGGTCTGACTAGGATAAGTTCTTAAACTCATACTATTGTGAAAAGTTCCTGAACTTCCAATGTGCGGTAAGTTTGATGAACTATGCTGGGGTATAGATAAGTTATGAATGAAGAATTGAGGATTATGAGAATAGATAGAATTATTAAGCAATGGATCAGTATAGAAAGTGGAGACATAGGTTTTCCAAATCTTCTAGCTTTGCTAGATTTTCGAAATTTATTGACTTCGTGCCTATGGTTGTACTTTTGATTTTTGAAAAATGTTGGATCACACTAGTGAACCAAAGAATTTTTAAAACAGTGCTATTATTTGTGTATCTATGCTGTTTGTTTCGGCTAGAAAAAAAATTTAAATTTTCAAAATATATTTTAATTATATATATCGGGTGATATGATAACGATGGAGTCATCAATGCAATAGAACCTGGTGTTGGATGTGACCATATGATCGTCAGCCCACTATGGTGAGATGTAGTATGACAACGTCATAATCATGACACCATAAAAAGGATTTTTGAGGTTTCTTTAAGATATAAAAGTATATATATATATATATATATATATATATTTTGATTGATGTGTGAATTGTTGTAGAAGTCTGTGCTATTTGATTCAGCTAGACGAATATTGAAGGATGTTCATGAAATTCAAGCGTTTCTTGAGAAGTTATTACAAACCAAATTGTTTTGGTGCGGATTCAGATGTTAAAAAGCTGAGGTGAACAACCCTATAAAAGGGGACATGTTATCGGAGACAATGGTTCCGAAAGTAACGCATATAGTCGTTACGATGTTAAGATGTAATACATTGTGCACGACGTAGGGGTACGATAGGCTGATCAGCTAGAGTACTTGCAGAGAGTGTTTTCAGTGTGTGTGATTGCTAAATATTATGTTAAAGACGATTTACAGTGGTGAAGCACTGTTAAACCTAAAGAAGAGTTCAACGTCCGTATAGTCTTATAATTGTTAAAGGTTCAAGTTGAGATACTTGATAACCTAGGGACGTAGTTCAAGGTCTTATGACCCCTCAGCATGATTTGGAATCTTTTAAATTCTTGTTATTCATATCGCTTCCTAATTATTGAGCAATTATAGAAGATTCTTTCTATTATAAAAGGCGAATGTGGTAAGGATGATATTCCTTAGAAAGAAGTAAGTCGTAGAATGCAACACTGAATGATGGATATGTTGAATAGGTGAGAAAAGAAATTCTGAAATCAGAAGGTAGATGTGTTATTAACGACCGAAGTTGAGAATTAAATTGTATGAATTTTGGGGTAAAACTTTTAATAGAAAAGTTTAATAATTGTAAAAAGATCTTTGTGGAAAGAAGTGGTTTTAGAACCCAATGAATGAATAAAATATTAACATAAAATCTATTTTGATAGATTAAATGAATGAAAATTAATAAATAAAATTTCGAGGACGAAATTCTTAGAAGAATGGGTGAATGTAATATCCTGAGTGTTTATGATAACGATCCTTAGAAAAGGAAATGAATGGGTTAAAGAATATATAATACTCAAATATAATTGAGTCTAAGTAAAGATTATGAAATAAAACTTAAAAGAATTTATTATCAAGAATGGTGGGAGTAGGAAATATAAAACCTATATTAAGGTAATGTGTTGAAGATATTCAACGATAAATTTTTAAAAGAGATTTGGTGAAAATCGTGTAAGGGAGGTTTCATTGATTCCGAGGACGGAATCCTTATAAGGGGGGGAAAGATGTGACAACTTGAATTTTTATAAATTATTAAAATAAGAATTTAATAATTAAAATTCTTATTAAGAGATGTTTTGAGTTTGAGCATGTATATATACATGCTTATATATATATTTTGAAATATGTGATCCGGTATAAAGAAAATATATAATCATATCTTTGGAAAGTGAGGTTTAATAGTTAAGTTAACTATTGAAGAAATTAAATGAATTTGGTAATTATTTTAAATAGTTATTGAATTAAATAAATATTTTAAATAAATTATTTATTAAGAAAAATAAATAATTTATGAAAGTGTGGTATAATAATTTAGTTACGTGTGTATGATAATTAAATTAAAGCAAAGGTAAATTTTATTAGTTGAAGATTTAATTTAATGAATAAATTAAATTAAATGAGTTGTTTAATATAAAAGAAAATAAGTATATTAAATAAAGTAATGTTTAAGTCTAATTTATTAATTAAATTAGATACATGTAATTATTTATTAATTATAAGTATAATTATAATAAGATTATAATTATTATTAATTACTATTATTATGTGTTATTTAAATTAACTAAAGGTGTGACACATGAAACTATATAATATAATATTATTAAAATAATCTAGTTTGGGGGAATTGGTGTGTGGCCAAACAAGGCCTTGTGGCCTTTGGTCTAATTTAACTGATGAAGGCGTATTATTTTATAACTGAAGTACGTGGGTAACTTCAGTTTATTTTTACGCGTTCTTTTTCTTCTTAAAGCTATAGTTAGAGAGTTTGGAAGAGAGGAACACAGTGAAACACAGAGAGTTTGGAGAGAGAGCAAGAGAGAAATCACTGTGATTGAAGGGGAATTTCTAAACCTAATCATCATCTCTTTGCTAGCAAACAATCAAAGGAACAAGGTATAACCTACTCTAATGTTAACCCTTGTTTTTGAAATTTCTATTGATAATTTTGTTGAATTAATACATATATATGTATGAAGGTTTTATACTCTGTTAATTATCACAGGTGAGTGCTGTTTGATGATAAAAATTCATGTAATTTGGTTTGTAGGAAGAAAAGTATATAACAGTGTTTTTACATGAAAATTGGCTTTAGAAAGTATAAAATTTTGTGGTCAATACTTGTTATAATCTATAAATTGATGTTGGATTATGTTAGTATGTTAAGAAACGAAAACAACGTAGTTTAAATTGTGTTAATTGGTTAAGTAATGAAGTCGTGGCGATCGAATTCGCTAGAGATGTTAAAACATAAAAATAGTGTATGAACATGTGTTTTGGGTCAAATTTTAGGTTGGTTAATGTTTTTATAAATTGTTATAATTCTAGTATGTTATAGTTCTATGAATTACGAATCCATAAAATCGAAAACGGACTAATTTGGATGTGTATAACTCAAGTTATGAAGATTAGTAGGAGAAAAAGAGACAAAAATCATGAAACGGTAGAGCTTGAGGTCCGTTTACGCTAACATTGGTAGCACTGCTACTGCACCCTAAGTCATTTGGGGCAGCTTATATTGTAGGGTTCAATTCTACGTTATGCCCAAGGCTTAATTGGGTGCAGTAGTGCCCAAAGTATGTTAGGTGTGACTACTTTGACCTATTTTAGTAAAATAGGCATTACGTTTTCATACGAACTCCGATTGAGGTGATTCAAGATGATCCAAAACGAGGACAAATATACCTACAACTTTTATTCTTTAATTTTTTCAATTTGGGGTCAGGAACAATAGTAAAAATGGCCATCTTTGTGACTGATGCGTATTCGGAGGCAATCGGAGGGCGTCGGACATGCACATACACAAGTATAGTGATGTCGACGATAATAGATGTTGTTCTAAGTTATAGAACATGAATATTATAAAGTATAATGATGCTTAACATTAATAAATGATATATTAGATAAGTTGAATACGCATACTAAGCACACACAAGAGAGACAAATTAGGCGTGTGACGAATAAACGTCGAAACGCCGTGATAAGTGATAATGAACGTAAAAAGTGTTTTAAATAAAATGAAATGAATATAATAAGATATTGAATAGTGTTGATATAAAACCAATAAGTAGTCCTAGCAAGACTTAAACACTTGAATGAACTTTAAATATGAAATACAGTGAGATATAAGTTGAAAGTTAACACAATAAAATTGAACATTGTGTATATATAATAGGAAAGGTTATGAGATGTAGAGTAAAGTTTACATTGTTGTTATATGACTAATAGTTGATGTGCATGATTATATAATTGTGTAGGGCACGTGAAGTGCAGATAACTGTAAGCTGTTAAATTGTTATTGGTAAACAACGATCAAGACAAGTCTTTCAGTTCCTATTTTCTATGTGAACTTGATGATTAACTGTTTTAAATTTTTATTGTAAAGATCATGATGTGTTATATATATGTTGAAAGTATGAAATATTAAAGTCAACTTATGACTTCGTTGATTGAGTAAAGCATGCTGATTAAGTAAGGAACTCAATCTGTATACTTGTTATATGAACTGTAGCATGTATGTTATGTTAGTCCAATGTTTATGAGATATATGTTGTGTGAGACCCCAGATTTTATGAATAAATATTTAATTTTTTTCGAAATAATTTTTTAATATTATGGTGTGGATTTGATATAATGTTATAGTTGTGGGTGATATTTACAAAATTTTACAAAGTAAGCAAGTTGTTATAAAATATTCATTTGGTTAGGGAATATTCTTTTTGTCGGGAATATCCGTACGACGACACAATCATTGGTGAACCCACAACAAAAGTATTGTTGTAGTAAGAAAAGCAGCGATTATCTTTTATAAAAATAACGGCGAAAGTGTTACCGTTAAAACCGTTGAACGACTTCGGTAGTAAAAATAATGATGTCTGGCGTGGTTGCGTAGTAGCACTGCGGTATTGGTTATTGATGCTTACGTGAGAATTCACTCAATTATACTCAATTATTACTACGATGAATTCTTTGCATCATATCTCTCATATTATTGATTCGATTATTGTCACGGTATCATCTCGCATAATATGTTATATATTATTAAATCAATAATTGAGATGACAAAGTTTTTATATTATTAAATTACGATTATTTACAATGTCTAGAAGTTACATCAAGGAGAGGTTTGGTCATCTAATTGCATGCTACCATAAGGAGAAATCCTTATCGAAAAGCCCTCTTTCACGGGAGCGACACGGTAGTTAAATATTATGAGTTATAATATTAATGATGAATAAGTTCGTGTTGATTAAAGATGAAATTGATAGTTCCATTGTGTTGAAATTATTTGTGTTAGTGGAAATCGACATTTATATTGATAATAATTTATGTCTGGTGGTTATATTGTTCAATCGGGTATTCGGGGCACTTTTCGTGTCGGAGTACTATTAACGAGTTACTATTCATGAGTTACTATTCACCCAAAAAATATATTTCTTTTCGGTCCAAATTATTTTTTGGTACAATATTATTCCATGAGGAGATGTGCTAATTTTTCAGACCGTTGGTTGAAATTATAATAGTAAATCAATATGGATCGTTGATTTAAAGCTTTAATAGTAACTTGTCCTTTCGGTTTTCCAAGAGTTACTTGTCCTTTCAGTTTTCCAAGAGTTATTTGTCCCTTCAGTTTTTTAAGAGTTATTTGTCCTTTCAGTTTTCCAAGAGTTATTTGCCTCTTCGGTGTTCCAAGGGTTAATTGCCCCTTCGCAGATAGTAGTTGTCTCTTTAATATTACCAAGAGTCATTTTGACCCTTCGTTAAGACCAAGAGCCACTCTCAGTTCTTCTATAAATAGAAGCTTATTCCTTCATTATTTCTTACGAATTCACTGAAACTCTAGAGAGAGAAACTATAGAGAGTTCTTCTTTTATAATCTTGAGTGTATTTCTTTAGAGTTTAAGAAAGCTTTGAGCATAGTGCAAGTTTTCTTCGGGTATATCCTCACCCTACCTGTTTTGAATACTCTTCTTTCAAAGGTAAGGGGGTATTATTTCTTTTTATTCATGAAGAGAACTTCATTATTCCATTCTTTATTATTACATTGGAATAACTTTGTATCTGTGACTACCCTATACTTGGTAAAATTCTTCTATTATTATATTCTTTATTATTATGTTGGAATAACTTTGTTTTTATGCTAAATCTTTGCATACATGGTGAAATTCTTCTATTATTCCGTTCATTATTATTCTATCGGAATATCACATTTGTGCGTTCTGCATGACACAGTTCCATTCTTTATTATTACATGAGAATATCATCATATCATGCGTTACGCATTACTTTCGGTTCCATTTTAATTATTACATTGGAATAACCTATACATGCGATCTATCACATGCATGGTGATTTACATTTGTTATTCTTTATTATTACATTGGAATATCCTATCGGTCGTATTACGCTTTGACTGAGTTCCATTATTTATTATTCATTTGAGAATAACTTTTGCTTGTTAGGATCTATCGCATGCATGGTGATTTCTTACATTATTCCATTCTTTATTATTCAGTTGGAATAACCTGTCTATGTGGATTATCACATGCATGGTGAATGACCCTTTGTATTCATTCCTTATTAAATTGTGGAAATGATATGTCTAAGTGGATTATCGCATGGCGGACGAAAATCCATTTGCAGTTTCATATATTCTTTTATACTCAGTTGGTTAAAGCTTTGACTTCTATACTCCATGAAATTAGTGAAATATCTTTGATATTTGCGCTTCATCCAGTATCTATTCATGGAAATATTCTTTTGAGCATTCTTGAATTTTACTCTACAAAGAAGTATCATGTTGACAATTTGGACATTATTGAGTTCAGGATAAATTAACTTATAAAGCTTTAAAATTTATTCTTGAACTTATTTTATTGAATTATTATGTCATTGTCATGATGAGTTATGTTGGTTATTATGTGAAAACATGAAAGTTTCTTAGAAATCACAAAGGGTTGAAAATCAGATTTTGGTGAAAATGGAACATGAAATTCAATTGACCATATCTCCTATTATATTTTGAATTTTTAAGTGTGGTCAAGTTCTAGAGTTAGATCTATGATTTTTTTAACTTATCCAAGTGGAATCACTGGAAAAGGTGTTGTAGATTTTCGTGGGGACTGATTTTAGCAAAGCATGAAAAACTGAAAAATGGAAATCAACTTATGTCCATATTTTTAAAAGGGCATTTTTGGCCAGTTAATTTGTGAGAAAAATTCAGGCCTTTTGGGACATAGAAATATATGGTATAGAGTACCTCCTGTCCAAAAATGAGCTCATTCCGACTTAAAATGAGCAAGTTATGTCCATTTCAATATTTAGGTTTTTTCGACAAAAAATGCTATAACCGGAGTTCTATAACTCCGATGACCATGAAATTTAAACTGGAGGCTCATGTTAACATGTGTAAGATCCTACCAAGATTTGGGAATTTCTGGAGTTAAACTTGAGGTAGTTAATTTCTTAAGGAATTAATTAGAAATTAATTTTTGAAAAATAGTAAATGAATTTTAAAAATTTTGAGAAAAATATATGTTCAATACGGGACTATATTCTGCTAAATCCCAGAAAAGAATAATTTTTGGGACTGATTTGATATTTTTCATAAAAATAGTTTAGTTACGAACATATGAGTTGAATATGTTATGTGAAGTTAAAAATTGGTAAATAGGATTTTATGGCATGAAAATCCTATATAAGGTATATGGAGATTTTTGATAAGAAAGTTGATCATTGGTGATGAAATCTTATGAGTATGGCATTTTTTAATGATTAAATGCATTATTTGATAAAGTGTAAACAATTGAAATAAATTGTTTATAAGTTTAAGAAGTGATTAAAATATTGTTATAATATTAATAATATTAGTAAGTGATTGATAATATTTGGATAAATTTAAAGTTTTTAATATTTATCCTTGTTTTCGTTTGATTAATGCTTATATCATTGTCATCATCCTCATGCTTATATGATAATGAAAGTTATCTTTGGCTTACGTGCAAAGATGGACTTTTGATTATTGAATTGTATATCTTTGACTTACGTGTAAAGATGGACTGTTGATTATTGATTTTATAGTTGTATATCTTTGGCTTACGTGTAGAGATGGACTTGGTATGATTATGACCAGGGATTATTCGATATAGTCATGACCATTGATGATTTAATGAATATCCTTGGCCCGTAGTGCATGGATGATTCGATGATGTGGTTTATTTATTAAGCTGAGTCTCAGCGATCAAAATTGGTGACAACATTTTTTAAAAACATAGAAGATAGTAGATATCATGCTCTACATGACTCTTCTAATGGATTGCTTGTTCCGCTGCTGTTAAACTTGATGTCTATTGTATTTTATCAGTTTAACATTGTTGAAGACTAATGATAATTTATTCTGCATTATCTTAGTCATAATATTTCTTACTGGGCTAGTTGAGCTCACCCTTTCTTTCATTGTTCTCTTCAGGAAATAAGAATATAGCTGGGACTAGTCGGGAAACGGAGTGACGGTCCATATGATAGCATTAGTAGTCCTCCATATTCTGTGAAATAGTGTGATAATAAATGTAATGAGGACTCCATTAAGAGTGGATATTGTCTAGAAGACAATATTCTTGATTAAACTCTCAGTTTATGTTTTGTCGTATTTTACACGACAGTTGTATAATTAAGTTGTATTTGATTTATGTACCATGTATTTGGTGACTCAAGATGGGTGATGTATACCTATTTTTGGGGGCGTCACATGTTGAGCATGTTATTATGTGCTACGTGATGCATGAAAACTGTTAGATTTTGCTGGGCTGTCGAGCTCAATCTTGCAAATAACCATTTTTGCAGGTTAAGGATTGAAGGTAACACTATGTGCTACTTGAATGACGTGGATCAGAAATAATAAATGAAGATTAATATTTTAGCTAAAGTTGTTATTTCTTTATACCATGATTAAGATTCATGAGATGTACTAAATGTTTTATGATGTATAGTTTTAAGTTGAGTTGTAAAGCTAAAGTTAGAGTTATCTGATATGTAAAGGTTATCGGATTGAAATGTAAAATTTTATATAATAATAGTGATAAAGTGAATCATAAAATAAGATTGATTCAAAGACATGTAGATGATAAAGGTTTTGATTCAGGGAATTAAAGTAAGAAGACATAAAAGTTTAAATTATTCCGCATTTTATAAAGTTTAACATCGAATAATGATGTAAAATCAGAAGGTAGATGTGTTATTAACGACCGAAGTTGAGAATTAAATTGTATGAATTTTGGGGTTGTTACATTCTTAGACTATTATGTTGTGCACAATATAGGGTACTTAGGCTGATCCCCTAAAGTACGAGTCTAGGATATAAAACAGCTTTTACAACTGTTTGTATTCATGGATTGCAGTATTATTACTGTAAATTCTTGTACAAAGTTCACTGGTCATTTGACCTTACAGCATGCTAAAGCCTAAATTTTAGACTCAACACTCTTAAAGAATTATTTTGTTCTGTACCTACTGTATGATATCCTCATTGTTATAAATATTTTTGTTCCATTATATTTAACTGTTTATTTCCTTGCTGAGCAAGCTGTTGCTCACCCTTGCATTAAATATAATGATTTTAGTTAAAACTGAGGTTACTGGTCCATCTGGAAAAGACAAAGGAAAAGGCAAAGTTTTTGAATAGCCTTTTATTAAGCGCATGTGCTTATTAAAGTAGTAAATGTAATAAATACTGTTAACACTATGTTGTGTAATAATATTTGGTTTGAAAAGTATGTAAAGGTCTATAGAACCTGGGATTTAAGTTCGATGTTTATGTAATATAAGACAGTTTTCTTTTAGTATGAATGGGTATATTAGTATCGTGAGCACCAAACTCGAGTTACAGATAACCCGGATTTGGGGGCGTCACATTTTAGATACATAACGTCGATACCTTGTGGGTTTGAATCGACACTTAGTGGAACAAGCTCATGATTGTAGATTATAGGTGAACTATATTCTTGAACCTATTATCTATGATACAATCAATTGAACTTGCACACATATCTAAAAATCCTAAATCCACACAAGTCCACGGTTGGGCTCGTTCTAGGCCATGCGTCATATCCCAAATTTTTATAAAGGCTCTAGAGAGTTTGCCAAAGACTCTCATAGGAAGCGGCCCACACTTCCAACTTTATATAGGTGAACCCATCAAGTGTATACTGACATACACCACCCTTTAGGGCTATGAGTTTCATTAAGAATCTAAATGATTCATCCTATCACAATTTGTCAGTAAGTACCACATGCACACAAGAAGGGATATAAATAATTATAGTGCTATAATTAAGTAATTACGTGACTTATTGTTACCCATTGAACAATTCATGGGATCTCCAATCACATGGGTTGGGTTTCCATCGCGTGTTACTTACTCAAGATGTTGGCAATAGTCCCATCCCTCTGGATGCTTCTTGGACATTTTTTTTAATCAATCCCTTTGTAAGCGGATCCACTAGGTTCTTTTCAGACATTACAAATTCCATGGAAATAACACCGTTTACTGATCAGTCCTCATTCAATATTGTGACGCCCCCAAAATTAGGTATACATCACCCATCTTGGGTCGACACTTACATGGTATGTAATTTAAATACAACATATTAACATAAGCGTAGGTATGCAATCACGATATAAAGCGTGAGTTTAAATACAAATATCGTCTACTAGATATTATACAACTCAAACAAAAAGTCCTCATTACTGATTATTATCACACTATTTTACGAATAGTGAGGACTACTAATGCTATCTTGAGACCATCACTCGTTTCCCATGTCCCATTATATATTATCATTTCAAGAAGAATAAAGAAAGAAAGGGTGAGCTCAACTAGCCTGGTAGAAGAAATATTATGACTAAGATAATGCGAATAAATTATCAATAGTCTTCAATAATGTTAAACCGATAAAATACGATGATACAACCGGTTTAATCTGCGGTGAATATCAATCCATTAAAAAGTCAGTAGAAAATAAAGTCTACTATCTTTTAGGTTTTAAAAGGTTTTTCATCAACATTATATAGCCGAGACTCAATTTTAATAAATATTCCACATCATCGAATCACCCACGCACTACGGCCAAGGATATTCTTTAGTATCACGACCACAATTATTCATGCACTACGGGCGAGAATAGTTGTGTATTCATTAATGGTCATGATCATGCCAACAATCGGCCCATCAATGCACTCTGACCCCACGAGGATTTTATCACATCATTTGTAACATTACGGTCATGATTACACTGCCGAATAGTCTCTGTTCATAATCATACCAAGTCCATCTATACACTACAGGCCACGTATGACTTTCAAAAAATATAAACATGAGGATGATGACAATGATATAAGAATTCAATAAAACAAGTTCAAGAATTATTTTATCCGGGAATTATTAACGTCCAAATTGTCAACTGATCTTCGTTTTGTAGAGTAAAATTCAAGAATGATCGTAAGAATATTTCCATGAAAGATCTTGGATGAAACGCAAATATCAAGGATATTCTACTAATTTCATGGAGTATAGAAGTCAAAGTTTTAACCAATCGGGTATAATAAAGAATGGAATAACAAAAGAAATCACCATGCATGCGATAGATCGCACGGACATAAAAGTTATTCAATGGAATAATAAATAACGGAACGAGTCGGTGAAATTCACCCAGCGGGGATGTTCCAACAGAATAATAAAGATGGAACCGCATCCGTGTAAAACACGAATAGGATATTCCAATGAATAATAAAGAAATTAACCCGGTCCTTGTAAAACACATGCATGGATGTTCCAACAGAATAATAAAAGGCGGAACCGGTCCGTATAAAACACACGAATGTGATGTTCCAACGAATAATAAAGAGCGGAACGGTCAAAGTCCTAAAACACATGAGACAAGGATGTTCCAATGTAATAATAGAAGAATGTCACCAAGTATAAGGGTAAATCGCGTATCAAAGTTATTCCAATAGAATAAATAAGCAATGGAATAACAACAGTTCTCTTCATGAATAAGAAAAAATAACACCCCTTACATTTGGTAGGAGATTGAATCTGCAATGACGTAGGTAGTAACAAAAATACTCTTCTTCTTTCTCTCTTATTCTCTATACTTTCTCTCTCTATAGCTTGAATGAATTAAGTGAAAAATAATGAAGCCCTAGGCCTCTATTTATAGAAGATTTCTAGCTTAGCAGACTGCTTAGTGTGAAAAGGCGAGTGGTCGACAGCGGTTGGTTTAGCGCCTATAATGTGAAACGACAAAGTGGTTCGACGTCCGGTAAAGGTAATTACTATTAACGAAGGTAAATACTATTGACGAAGGTAAATACTATTCACAGGGTAATTACTATCGTGAAGGTAATTACTATTAGCGGTTGGTAAATACTATTCACAAGGGTAATTACTATTGACGAAGGTAAATACTATTCACAAGGGTAATTACTATTGACGAAGAGACTCTTAGATGATGACATATGAGCCCTCATAAAATAATCAAACTTACCACAAATCATTTTTTTTTCATCACATATTTAATCTTTCAACAATTATTAATCATTTATAACTTGTCGTCTCAATTATTGATTTAATACTATAACATATTATCTGATGATGATCTTGCTGACAATAATTGAATCAATAATATAAGAGATATAGTCGTTATTCAGTAAGCAATAATTGAAAGCATAGTGGTGACTTCTCACGTAAGCATCAATAATCAATACTTAGTGTACTACTTATGCAACTACGTGTATTCTTTGTACTTTTACCAATCGGGTAGTTCAATGAGTTTTAACGGTAACACCTCCGCCGTTATTTTTATAAAATATTTTTGTCGTTTTCTCGATCCGAATAATAATTACATTTATTAGGGTCCACCAATGATTGAGCCATTATCATCTGAATATTCCCTAACAAAAGAATATTCCCCAACCAAACGAATATTTTATAACAACTTGCATACTTTTACAAAATTTATAAATATTACCCACAACTATAACATTATATCAAATTTATTCCATAATATTCAAAAATAATATTTATAGAAAAATTCATCTTTATTTATAAAAGCTGGGGTCTTACAAATATTATGTCTCAAGCGAATTATGTCTCTGTTTACCATTATACACATGGTTCATTGCTCATCCAATAGCAACTTGAGAATCACAATGCAGAGATATAGAAGGAATTGGTTTAGACCACAACGTTATGTTTGCCAATAAATTCCTCAGCCACTCTGCTTCTGTACCTGTCAATTTTAATGCAATAAATTTAGATTTCATAGTAGATTTAGCAGTATAAGTTTGTTTAGCAGATCTCCAAGAGGTAACTCATCCATTTAAAATAAACACATATCTACTAGTGGAGTGTTTCATCATTATCAGATACCCAATTAGTATCACAATATCCTTCAAAAACATTAGGATGATCAGAAAAATGTACACTTACATTAATTGTTCCTTTTAAATACCTCATTAGACATGACAATGCATTCCAATGATTCTTATGCGTATATCTACTAAGTCTACTAATGACATATGCAATATCAGGATGAGTACAATTCATTAAGTACATTACACTATCAATGATTCTGGTATCTTCAGTTTATGCAATACCAATCCCCTTTATTTTTCTTTAAATGCACACACTAGAGTCACAAGGTGTTCTTAATGGCTCTTCGTTAAAGAAATTAAATTTCTTAAGAATTCCACATAATGAGACTAAGATAAAAACAAACCATGTGCATTTTAATTAATTCTCATGCCAAGAATCAAGTTCGTTTTCATGTTAAATTTAGCGAATAAAAATGTTTTAATAGTTTTCATAAATTTCTCATTAGTACCAAATATCAGCAAATCATCCACATATAAATAAATAATCACATCACAATTTTCATGCTTTTGTATCTCATGCATATATCACATTTCTCATGCTTCACATCTTATGTATAATTCGCATTTTATACATGCTTCATCTTTCTCATATTGTACATTTATACATGCTTGACATCTGATACATGCTCCATAATGCTCATACTTCTCATTTTTCAAATTATATAGTTCACATAGAACAATTAACTTAAATCATCAACAGACTATTAACAGTTATTATCACATTATTTCACGAAGTGCACATTGAAAAAATTCATAAGAATTTCACATAACGCTGAACATTAACACATAACAAAAGTACAGAAAAACTTGCTTTAAAATTATCAATAGACCGGTCAGATTTCAACTTCTTTTTAAACACCCAATAGATTTACATCTTTTAGGCAAAATAACTAGCTTTCATGTATGATTACTCATAATGGATTCTACTTCACTATTAATGACATCTTTTCAAAAGATTGCATCAAATGATTCCATTGCTGCTTCATAAGTTTTAGGGTCATCTCCAGTTATCAAAAGTCTATATGCAACACTATTTGAAACATATACAGTAAAAATACAAACCATTGTTTTATGTCCAATTTTATTTTTTATTTTATTTTATTTTTATTTTTATTTTTTTTAAAATTTTGGTATAGCTACTTTAGCTAGACACCCCCACATTTTAAGATAACCCAAGTTAGGTGCATGTTCCTTCCATAATTGACATGGTAAAGAGTCTATCTTTTTATGTGGAACTCTATTAAAAATTGATTATTCAAAAAGTCAAGCTTCTCCCCACATATTAGAAGGTAAGTTAAAGCTAATTAACATGACATTCATCATATCTTTAAGTGTTCTATTTTTCCTTTCTAACTAATTTTCAACCTCAGTTTTATTTAATAAACATTTCTTCCGCTTCATCTTTTAAAGGCAATGAGATAGATTTGATTATATCTAGAATTATCATCACTGTTCACCATCTTTGCCACATGAACCAAATTAACATAAAATAATAGAACATAAAAACAGAAGAAAGACTGCATCAGGCTTAGGAAACACAATCCATATAAATACTCAATTATTTACCATTAATCTTTCAGCTCATAAGACGTGAATTTAGGTAATAATTCAATTAAATTACTAAAACCTAAATCACCCCATTAGGAACAAGGGTACATGTGTTATTACAACATGGTAATTTAATTCCAAGCACCAACAATTAATATTTCAAAAATATTAACAAAGGAATTAAATGATAGACAATATTACTTAATTAATATTCCAAGTATGCTATAAACACATCACCAAAGGTTACAGTAATTTTCTAGAATTTTTCTGAAGATCATGCAAATTATCACAATTAATTAACTATTGCATAATTAAATTAGATATTAACTAAAATTATCCAAATATATTAATTTCCCAAAACTTCAGTGGAAATATTAATTTTATGCAAATAATTAATATTTGCTAAATTTTTAGAATTTAATAATTACAATAACTATTTATTAATTGATTTCCATGATTAAACAATTAATAAAACATTTTATCCATTCATCTAACTCATACTCAAATTAACCACCAAGCCTCAACAGAGTCAATCAAAAAGCCAGAACTCCCTTCATAGTCCATTTCAGAAAAATACTCAATATTTCTCTTGCATATTTTGATATTTGACCCACAATTCAGAGTTTATTCTGCATAACATGTTGTTATATCTGCTATTTCAAATTTTGATATTGGGCGCTCGTGTTAGCTCAGAATTTTCAGAAAACCCATTTCGCGATTCAAACTTTGACAAGCTATATCTCAGTTAATATTTATCCGATTCATGCATATAAACTGTCATTGGAAAGCTTACAGCACGTACTACGCATACATACCAATATCACTCAAAACGGATAATTATGCAGAATGTTATAGCTCTTAAAAAGAGACGGTTCAACAACTATGGTTCCAAATATACAAATCCGATTTTAACATACAAATCCGATTGAACCCAAAATGTGCACATCATATACACTACATGTAAGCTACTACATACTCTAATTTTATTCCCTAACAATAAGTGTAACGTGTGTTGCCATTAATGATGTTTTTTCAAGCTTTTAAACATACAATTATGACATATTGTGTAAGAAATTCATATATATCATACATATGATCAATAGATACATAGTCTAACCCCAATGAATGATTTAATACATATAAGAAACAACATTAGCAGAACATCCTAACATTCCAAATTCATAGTTTCTAACTAAAACAACATGTATTCTTGTTAATAGTTTAAATCACTTTTTAGATTGTTGGAAAATATATTGCAATATTAACAAGACTAATTACCGAATGAAAGTAAAATTGGAACAACTTAGCTGGAAACAGAGGCGTAGCAGAGCTACTGTCCTAAAAAGTAATTTTGCCCACAGGTACAAATGGGCTGCCGGCAGTCATTCTCCAGGATTCAACGGTGAAGTCTCCGATCATGTGTACTCATGTGGATTGCCCAATTAATAGAGTATATATTTGCGTAAGAAAGAACATTACATACCGTATATTATGTGAAGAACAAAGGTGATTTCAGTAAGGAGAAGAAGAAGACGATAATGATATATGTAATCTGCCAAGAAGAATAATAGTGGTATTTATAAGGATGATTATCAGAACGTTAGACACCAATTAACGTTGGGAAATAAGTACTGTTTACGTTAATATGAACGTTGGAACGGGGGTTACAGAAAACATAATGAGGAACGGCTAGGGTATTAACTCTATGCTTGGCATAAAAAGATTAGGGATTTAAGCAAAATAGTGGGCTACCTGGGTGCACCCGCAAGGCATGATTGCTCGGATTGGCACCCCCCCTGCGCCAGCGTATCGCGCGAACACACGCACTAAGGTTTTCTGACCGAAAGTCCAAGAACCAAGCTCGGTCTAGCCTAATTCCTTAGTCGTCCTCATGTGCGCGAGCCCATCCTTATTTCCTCAACCAAGTTACTCAACCCAAGCCAACATGTGCTAATATACCCAATGAATGTTTTCAAAATAGACAATATGGGACTTTGTCAAAACTATGAATTTTGGAGCATAACCAACAATAACTCAAAATCTATACATCTGATTGGTACCATATTTCAATATATACATACTATTTTATAAAAATATGAACCAGCCATAATGGACATCTTAAACAGGTTTTACAAGTGCTCGAAACTACCCTGTTGAAGCAATTTTCTTCCAAACTCAACTTGCTTCATTTTTCACAAAACAAGTTTTAAACCCAATTTAATTTATTCAAATCACTTGAATTACTTCATGTAACATATCTAAAGGTTTCCTTGTTCACAAACTTAGTCCAATTCCCCTTTTTATGCTTAACACCCTCTAATATATATTATGTGTATCACTTTTAAAAACGGAGTTCATACATGTTTAGATGGATTATAGCCCAGAAATTCCACCCTTATTACTCCACACATCATAAATAACATCCCACCATGGCCTTTAATAGCTGAAGCAATGTTGGAAAATATAGCGCAGAATCAACAAGATGAACAGAAGAGTAAAATTGGAACAACTTATCTTGTAGACGACAGAAACTGAGGCGCATAGCGAAGTTACTGTCTTAAAAAGTGATTTCGCCCCCACTGATAATAACTCTAGGTATAAATGGGCTGCAGGCGGTCACTCTCCAGGATTCAACGGTGAAGCTTCCGATCGTGTGTACTCACAGAAGGAGACTTTGGACTTGTCTATGTGGATTGCCCAAAATAATAACAGAGTAGTATGAAGGAGATATGTATATATTGTATTGTTAACTCTGAAGAAAAGAACATATGGGTATAGATATTTATAGAAGGAAAAGAAGAACGTTGGAAAACAACAGTAAAGAGAAAGTTGGACTTTTAATGGAACGCGAACGTTACTGTGGCAACGTTTAGAACGTGGACAAGGGTTGAGGAAATAATAAAAGACTTGATATTAAAAGAAATAGAAATTGGGATTTTAGCAAAATAGTGGGCTACCTGGGTGCACCCGTAAGAAGATCAATATGGATTTTAGATACATAATGTCGATACCTTGTGGGTTTGAATCGACACTTAGTGGAACAAGCTCATGATTGTAGATTATAAGTGAAGTATATTCTTGAACCCATTATTTATGATATAAATAATTGAACTCGCACACATATCCAAAAATCCTGAATCAACACAAGTCTACGGTTGGGCGCGTTCTAGGCCATGCGCCATATCCCAGATTTTCATAAAGGCTCTAGAGAGTTTGCCAAAGACTCTTATAGGAAGTGACCTACACCTCCACCTTTATATAGGTGAACCCATCAAGTATAAACTGACATACACCACCCTTTAGGGCTATGAGTTTCATTAAAAATCTAAATGATTCAGCCTATCACAATTTGTCAGTAACGTCCCCAAAATAGGTGCACACAACCCATCTTGGGTCGCCAAAAATACATCTACTGACGCGAACTTTTCTATTACAATTATAGAACTGTCATGCAAAATACGACGACATATATACTGTGAGTTTCAATACAAATATTGTAACGTATATAATACGACAATATTCATAATCAAATTATTACAATGTCATATAAAATACAACAGCAAATATTTCAAGTCCTCAAAGGAATACGAGAAAATTTATGTCCTCCTCATTCTAATGGTGTGCATTTTTTACGCTTTCAAAGTCGAGTTCACCTCACCCTATTGTTGTTCACCAAAATTAAATATTAAATGACGTATAAAATACAACACACACATTTTAAGTTCTCAGTACAATTATTATGCCACACCGTTTCATAACTTGATTAGGATTGCGACTAATTCAAAACACCACTTTATACCCTTGTTCTCTCTGCTAGTCCCAGCTACACTTTTATTTCTTGAAATGGATTGTGAAACAAAAGGTGAGCACAAATAATCCAGTAAAGAATATCATGACTTAAGATAATTAAATTAATTATCAATAGCCTTCATCAATAATAAATCAGATATTGAGAACATATGGTAGATGATAAAAGTTTTCAACCATAATAGCAGCGGAATCAACAATCCATTAGAAGAGTCAAATAAAACATAATGTCTACTATCCTCTCCAAATTAAAAGTTCATCATCAATATTTTATTCCTGTAACACTAATCAACAGTTCTTCGTTGTACCCAAGACAAAGAGAACTTTCACCCCCTATTTTTACCTGAAACACAAATCTCGTGGTTATACCAATTCACAGTTCATGTTTATAATTATGCCATTAAATTCATCTTTACACTACGGGCCAAAGAGATATAACTGTAAAATCAATAATCAACAGTCCATCTTTGCACTACGGGTCAAAGACATACAACTGTAAAACCAATAATCAACTGTCCATCTTTGCATGTAAGCCAAAGATATACAACTGAAAAACCAATAATCAACAGTCCATCCTTGCACGTAAGCCAAAGATATACCACTGTAAAACCAATAATCAACAGTCCATCTTTGCACTTAAGCTAAAGATATACAACTGTAAAACCAATAATCAAAAGTCCATCTTTGCACGTAAGCCAAAGATATACCACTGTAAAACCAATAATTAACAGTCCATGTGACGCCCCCAAAATAGGTATACATCACCCATCTTGAGTCGCCAGAAACATGGTACATAACTTAAATACAAACTTAATTATACAACTGTCGTGCAGAATACGACAAAACATAGCTGAGAGTTTTACCATGAATATTGTCTTCTAGACACTATTCAAACTCAAATTCAACCTCATTACAATTATTATCACACTATTTCACAGAATAGTGAGGACTACTAAAGCCACCATCTGGACCGTCACTCCATTCCCCGACTAGTCCCAGCTATATTCTCATTTCCTGAAGAGAACAGTGAAAGAAAGGGTGAGCTCAACTAGCCCAGTAAGAAATATTATGACTAAGATAATGCGAATAAATTATCCTTAGCCTTCACGATATAACAACCCGATAAAATATAATGAGATAACAAGTTTAAGCTGCGGTAATGAATAAGCGATCCATTAGAAGAGTCAAGTAGAGCATGATATCTACTATCTTCTATGATTTAAAAGTTTATCATCAATTTTATCCCTATAATACCCATCTACAGTTCTTTATTATACCCAAAACAAAGAGAACTTTCATCACCTGTGTAAGACCCCAACTTTTATGAATAAAATGAAATTTCCTCTATTTATTATTTTGAAATAGTAAGGGGTTGATTTAATTAATGTGGTTAGTTATGGGTAAAATGCGCAAATATTTTAAATAAGCAAGTGGTTATAAAATATTTATTGTTGTTGGGAATATTCGTTTGGTCGTGGAATATTCTTGATGTCGGGGAATATTAGTACGACGGCGCAGCCTTTTGTGGACCTCATAATGAAAAACGATTGGATGAAGAAAACGACAAGTATGAGTTTTTATAAATAATGGCGTAGTTGTTATCGTTTACACTGTTAGAATACCCAGTGGTTAAAACACAATAATACGCGGTGTTGCACAGTAGCACACGCTATTGCACTAATTATTGATTCTTACGTAAGAAGGCACTACTTAATAATTATTACAAGAATTGCTGTTCAATATTTTATTTTATTGATTCAATAATTATTGCGTTGATATTTTATATTATTGTTGTTTCAATAATTATCACGGCACAGTATTTCCCATTATCAGATCAATAATTCATATTATTTGAATAATATTATTAGATAGCATTATTGGCAATGTCTAGAAAGTTCTGTCAAGGAGAGGGTTGGTCACCTAATTGCGCGCCGGTAAAGAGAGATCCTTATCGGAAGGCCCCCTATTTCCTAGGAACAACCTGATTGTCAGTATTATGATTATGTAATATTATTTGTGAATAATTAATTATTGATTTATGTGATAAGGAAAATAATTATTTTATGTAGATATAAATGGAGGAATTTTTAGAAAAGTGACAATTATTGAAAATTGATATTTTATCTTTTACGATAAAATAATTCATTTAAATATATAATTATATTATAATAATATTGTGACACCCCAAAATAGGTATACATCACCCATTACGAAGGTTGTCGATACATGATACAAAAACAACTACAACATTATTATTACAACATGAAATCGTGAGTTTGAATACAAATATTATCTTACAGACAATATCTATACTCAAATAAATCCTCATCACATTTATTGATACATTATTTTACAAAATGGTGAGGACTACTAAACAACTCTTTCTAGAACCTTCAATCCATACCAGAGGCTAAATTTATCGCTAAATTCTCGCCTCTTAAGAAAAATGGAACAAAAAGGAAAAGGGTGAGCTCAACTAGCTCGAGAAAGAATATTATGACTAAGATAATATACAACAAATTATCGTTAGTCTTCAACAGGAAAAATCTAATAGAATACAATAGACAACAAATTTTAAATCAATATTCGCAGCGGAAATAATAATTCATTAGAAGAGTTAAGTAGAGAATGCAAACTACTATCTTCTATGTATGAATTTAAAAGTTCATCGTCTATCTTTTATCCCTGTAACATCAATCAATATACATCTAGAATCAAATATTCATCTTTTGCTACAGACCAAAGATATTCATCAATTGGTCATGTTCATTTAAACACCTGTTCATCTTTGCACTACAAGCCAAAGATATTAATCAGTCGGTCATGTTCATCTCAACACCTGTTCATCTTTGCACTACAGGCCAAAGATATTCTTCAGAAATCATTCATCTTTGCACTACAGGCCAAAGATATTCAATAATATCATCATTTAAGACTGAGGATGATGAAAAATATTTTTAAAGAAACGAATCCGGTGAAACAAAATGACAAGGATTAAGGATTAAGGATTAAGGATTAGTACTTTGTTTTATCCACGTCCAAAATACCTCAAAAATAATCACGGTGGTGTAAAATTCAAGAATGATCAAAACATGGATACAATCAAAGCTAGTATCCGGAATAGATATTTTAGACAAAAAGAAGAAATTTTATTTTTAGATTGAATAGTCACAGATATCGTGAATAGTCTTGAGTATACTTGAATAGTGGTCAGATATCGTAAATAGTGCCAGAGTATCGTGAATAGTAACTTCGACACCAAAAGATAGAAATTCCACAAAAACATCTTCACGCTTCATGAATAGTACTCGTGAATAGTAACTCGTGAATAGTAACTCATGAATAGTAACTTCGTGAATAATAACTCATGAATAATAACCCAGATACGTGAAAAAGTTCCAAATTTGATAAAAAGTTCCAACCAATATTTCAAAGATAATGATATACGCATCAGCTTTCAAGATTCGGTGGCTTGAGCAACCTTAACTTTTCTATTAAAGTTAGCTCTGTCGTATACTTGACATCATCGCTTTTCGTTCTGCGTATGATCTTCTACTCAAAGCGTCACTACCACGTTCGGGCTTTACCGGGATGGTATTGAATAGTGTGGTCGTAGTCTTTCAATAGCTCGAGCCAACGTCGTTTGCCGTGTTGAGTTCTTTTTGAGTGAAGAAATATTTAAGGCTTTTATGGTGCGAATATATCTCCACTTTCTCCCCATATAGATAGTGCCTCCATATTTTAAGCGCTGGAAACATTGCTGCCAACTCTAGATCATGAGTAGGATAATTCCTCTCATACTCTTTAAGTTGTCACGAGGCATAGGCTATGACCTTCCCGTTGCATGAGAACACATCCTAACCCTTTGCACCGAAGCATCATTGTAGATAACAAATCCATCCGAACCGATGGTATTGTTAGAAACAGTGCCGAAATAAGTCTCCTCTTAAGCTCTTGGAAACTCTTCTCGCATTCTTCGCTCCCAAACGAATTTTGTATCCTTAGGAGTTAGGTGGAAGTTAATGGAGTAGCGATTCAAGAAAACCCTTCCACGAATCTCAGATAATAACCAACTAAGCCCAAAAGCTACGTGCTTGATCCACCGACTTGGTTGCTCCCAACTTTGTATTGCTTCAATCTTGGCCGGATCAACGGATACTCCATGTTTGACACCACGTGCCCAAGAATGCTACTTCCTCGAAGCGAACTCGTATTTCTTCAACTTGGCATAAAGCTTGTTTCCACGAAGCCTTTGGAGTACCAAATTCAAATGGTGCTCATGATCTTCACGCTTTTGGAATATACGAGGATGTCATCAATAAAGATAACAACGAATTGATCCAAATATTCCTTGAATACTCGGTTCATCATATCCATGAAAGCCGCAGGAGCATTTGTCAATCTGAAAGACATGACTAAGAATTCATAATGCCCGTCATCAGGAGTTACGAAGGTAGTCTTCGGAATATCCTCGGTTCCTAATCTTCATTTGATGATATCCGAGCGAAGATCGATTTTTGAAAAGAATTGTGCCCTTGCAATCGGTCAAACAAGTCATCAATCGAGGTAGAGGATACCTATTCTTGATGGTGACATGGTTCAATTCCCGATAGTCAATACAAAAAGTCGCATACTCCGCTCTTTCTTTCTTTACAAATAAAACAGAGCACACCCAGGAGATGTACTTAGACGAGATGAAACCGATGTCCAACAATTCTCGTAGTTGGACCTTTAACTCTGAAGTTCAATAGAGCCATTCGATATGGGGTTTTAGAAATGGGCTTTATGCAGTTCAAGATCAATAAAGAATTCAACTTCACGCTACGGGGGTAGGCCAAGGAAGTTCTTCTGAAATACATCGGAGAAAGTCAATAACAACAGGAATATTATTCAAATTTGACGTGTCTTTATTCAAATCCATAACATGGGCTAAGAAAGCTTGACATCCATTTTTCAATAAACGAATAGCTTTATGATTAGATATGATAGTGATTGATTTTAATGGTTTAGTTGCTTGAATTCATAACAAAGGTTGGTTAGGAATATGAAAACTAACAACCTTACGAAAACAATCAATTTTGGCATGATGAGTAGTTAACCAATCAATCCCTAAAATCACATCAAAAGCAAGTATCTTTAAAGAGATAAGGTCAACAGGTAAGGTAATGGTGTCAACTTGAATCAAACAAGATTTATAAACAGTGGATGTGATGAAAGTTTCTCCTAACGGAGTTTCCACAGATAGGTCAAAGTCTAATTTCTCCGGAGTCAAGTTTAAACGTTGAGCACATGCAGGAGAGATAAATGAATGGGTAAAGCCGGTATCAAGTAAGGTATAAACTTCGCAAGAATTTATAAATAGCTTACCGTGATCACCTCGTTTGGGTTCCTCGCATTATGACCATCCACAACAAACGCTCTTCCCTAATCGTTGACTTTGACTTCTCTCGACATGATCTTTTGAGTCACCGTCCCTCATTGAACTAGGTTTCACTACTTGTATAATCTCGGCGATATGTCCTTCCTTTCCACAATTATAGCATACATTGAACTGTTGGGCAGGCGGTTGGATCGATATGTCCCTCTTTTCCGCATTTGTAGCATATATTTTACCGGTGGTCGTTTCTCCTCCCTTAAAACCAGATTCTTCTTTACCGCTGCCTTTCACATGGTCGTTTTGTTAAATCTCCTCTTTTAAAATCTCCTCACTCGCTTCTTACATTTTTTTTCATGGCCATGATTACCACCGCAGTGGTTACCATTTCATCGTCTGCTTTCTTTCTCCGCAGTTTATCATTATTACGCTGACATCGCTATCTCTGATACGATCCTCGGTTATGGTCCCTCGGGTTGACCGTACTTTCGTTATCTCGCTCTAACAATTGAGCCCTCTTACAACATCCGAATAAAGAGAAAATTTATGGAAATGAGATATCTTGACGTATCTGGGGTTTCAAACCTCTAAGAAACATCCAGCGTCATACGTTCCTCATTCTCCACCAAATGAGGTGCAAACACGGATAACTCTCACAAACTTTGCCTCGTCTTCGAGACACCGCTCATGTTGTTTTGTTCCAATCGATGAACTCCACTTCCTTCATACGCATAGCGAACACTTTCGTGAAAGTATTTGTCATTAAATAGCTTCAAACGTCTCCCAAGACATACGCCGAGTCTGGGTACCGGATGGGTAAGCTTCACGAGACTCCCACCGAGTGATCGCCTCGCCACTTTTAACATAAAGGTGGCGAATGGAACCTTCTTTCTCCGTGCATCCCAAGACATCGAATATCTTGGTAATTTGTTTGACCCATGTTTCCGCCATGATCGGATCGGCTTTCCCTTAAATTCGGTGGTCCCAACTCTTTGAATCGCTTGGGCGTGACAACCCGTGAATTGCTATCATTTCTCCTCAGATTTTGAACACGAGTCTCCTCGCCTGCGATTTTTGCATGAATCGCAAAAAACTTCTAAACATCCCTCGCTCATCATCTCGCTTCAATGGTGTTGTTCACAGGAGGAACATTGCCACCTCATTGACGCGTTCTCCTCGTTGGTGAGTACAGGCATCTCCACTCTGGTCTCATTTCCATTGTTAATATTCTCACGACATTCTCAAATCCGCATAAAACAAGGGTTAATTAAGAAATCAATATATCACATAATATCCCTATATACTTGACCAACTAACAAATAAGCTTAGTAGGATGTAAGACCCCGAATTTTATGAAATAAAAGTATTCAATTTTTCTTATAATTACTATTCAAGAAATGGTTAAATTGATAAAAGTTAAAGTTAAAGGTGATATATGAATTTTTTTCAAAATACACAAGTGGTTATAAATATTCATCATGTTGTGGGAATATTCGTTTGGTCGTGGAATATTCTTTCCGCTTGGGAATATTCGTACGACGCGGCCTTGATCATTTAGGGGCCCCATAATGTAATAACCGCTTTGGATGAAGAAAACGATAAAATTAAGTTTTTATAAATAACGACGTAATCGCTATCAATGCTAACACTGCTGAATACCCCGGTAGAAAATAAAGTAATACGCTATTGTTGCACAAGAAGACACCAGACGGTATTACGATTTTTTTGAATTATTGATTCTTACGTAAGAAGGCACTACTCAATAATTGTTACAGTAATTATCGCTCAATATTTTATTTTATTGATTCAATAATTGATGCGCTTGATATTTTATATTATTGTTGTTCAATAATTGTCATCGCACATATCTCCATTATCGATCAATAATTCATATTATTTGAATAATATTATTAGATAACATTATTGGCAATGTCTAGAAAGTTTTGTCAAGGAGAGGTTTGGTCACCTAATCATGCGTGCAAGAAGGAGAAATTCTTATTGAAAGCCCCTCTTTCTTGGGAACCGCCTCACGGTCATATAATTGTGATTCTCAGAATATTATTTGGGAATAATTAATTATTGATTTATATGATAAGAAAATATTTATTTGATGTGGATATAAATGATGGATTTATTTATGTGGTTATAAGTGAAGGAATTAATGATGAGGTGTTTTATCAAGATTTGTTAAATGGAGAACAAAATATGGGATTTTCGTAAAAAATTAGTTTATTACTTGATTTTGTAAAATCCATAACTCTTTGTGTATAATGAGTTAAGAGATGAGCCATATATCAAAAGAAAGCCTTAAAGTAAGATAATCAGAGAAATTTGAATCACCCAAAAATTCTTTGTAGATATTTCGTGGTGAAATTTTGAATGAAATCGTCCGGAAGGACTAATAGTCCGAAAAATCATTGTTCTTCACTATATATTGCATGAGTTATAAATTTTGATCCGACCGTTGGATCGTTGTAATTTTTGGATATGTTATACATATATAAGTTGAGTATATGTCCACCAATTTTGAACAGTTAAAATGAACGTATGATTTGTTATGAATTTTAAGAGGTAAATCGATTCGGAAATTAGGTTTTGGTGGAAAATTCTAGAATTGAGTGGGCCCCACTCTTGGTTGTTGGGGAAGATGGCTGATTTTTGGTGGGTGGAATAGTAGCAGTGTAAAGCCATCGTGTTTCTGTGTCAAGTCTGCTTTTGCGTGCTAACATTTTCCTATAAATAGAGGCTGTTTAGAATTGAAAATCACACCGTAAACAAGTTTTCTCTCTCTCTCTATATTATCGAGCGTATTCTTGTGAGTATTTTGAGTATACTTTGAGTATTGTTAGATTTGCAAGTTCCTTCAAAGACTATATCCTGTGTTTCAACTAGAAGTACTGCTTTTCGAGGTAAGGGATGTTATTTTCTTCTCGAATGATATTATTTCTTCAATATCATTATCTTTGAAATATTGGTTGGAACTTTTTATCAAATTTGGAACTTTTTCATGCTCTGGGTTACTATTCATGAGTTACTATTCACGAGTTACTATTCATGAGTTACTATTCACGAGTTACTATTCACGAAAGTACTATTCATGAAGCGTGAAGATGTTTTTTGTGGAATTTCTATCTTTTGGTGTCTGAGTTACTATTCACGATACTTCAAGACTATTCACGATACTGACACTATTCACTTAATACGGCACTATTCACCTAAAAATGAAAATTTTCTTTTCGCTAAAATATCTATTCGGATACTAGCTTTGATTGTATCCATGTTTTGATCATTCTTGAATTTTACACCACTATGATTATTTTTGAGGTATTTTTGGACGTGGATAAAACCAATGCAAAGATGAATGATTTACAAGAATATCTTTGGCACCAGAGTAAAAGATGAACAGTGTTTAAATGAACATGACCAACTCGATGAATATCTTTAGCTGAATTATGGTAAAAGATGAATTATTGATGAATATCTTTTGCTCAGTAATGCAAAGATGACCTGTTGTTGAATATCTTTAAATTGGTAGTGCAAAGATGAATTATTGATGAATATCTTTTTTTCGTAATGCAAAGATGACTGTTGTTGAATATCTTTAGCCCAAGTGCAAAGATGAATTATTGATGAATATCTTTGCTTAGAATGCAAAGATGACCCGTTGTTGAATATCTTTAGCCAGTAGTGTAAAGATGAATCTGTTGATGAATATCTTTGCCCGTGGTGCAAAGATGAATTTATTAGTATGATTATGAATGAACCTGTGATTTGGGTATAACCATGATCTTTGATGTTTCGTAAAGACAAGTGATGAAAATTATCTTTGTCTTGGATGAGAAAAGGAATTTAGAACTACAATTACGATTATGAAAGTTATACACGTTGATTGTGGATGAGAATTGTTGATTGATGTTACGGTGATAAAACATTGTTGGTGGATTTTTAACATGGAGAAGACAATAGACTTTATAGTCTATTTGACTCTTCTAATGGATTGCTCATTCCGCCGCAACTATGGTTGAAAAGTTTTATCATCTACCATATGTTCTAAATCTCTGATTTATTATTGATGAAGACTATTGATAATTTATTTATCTTTAGTCATAATATTCTTTTTCGAGCTAGTTGTGGCTCACCCTTTTGTTTCACAATTCCTTTCGTGTAATAAAAGTGTAGCCGGATTTTGGGTGCGGGGATAGCGAGGAATAGAGTGGTGGTCTATAGATGTTGAGGGTGAGGTGAATTTAACTTAGAAGGGTGTTTTGTCACTATCATACAAGATGTCTAATGACATACAACCTCGTGTTATCATAAGACATGGTTGTGGCTCATCCACTTGCCGAGTATATTTACAAGCACTACCTATATAATCTTGGTGTTTGTTTGGAGTATAATACCAAATTAGAGACAAATGGAGATAATGATATGTCAAGAGAAGACTCGCCATTGGGAAGAATATGATAGTAATCTTCTTCTTTTTTTTTTGGGGTCTATCAATCAACCAAGGATAATTCTGCGGGCCATATGATATCTACCATAACCTAAAAGCATGGCCTCCCATGTATTTAAGGTTTCCTTGAGCACTTCCCAAAGATTCTAATTTCTAAAATGCTTTTGACTATACCTTTATGTAAGGTGTCATTGTGACATACTGGCTTGGTATATATTTGTATCCAAACTCACAAAGATAGGTGTTGTTGTATTTTGCACGACAATTGTTGTAATAAAGTTGTAGTTGTTTTTCGTACCATATATTTTGGCACTCGTAATGGGTTGGATGGAATGGACCTATTTTGGGGTTTACATTACATTTGGTATCGAGCTATAAGTAAAGAGCCCCGAGCCTCTCACTCGACTTCTGCTGATGGGGATGCACCGGCCGGACTCTCCGTAGGGGACGCCTTCTCATGGCAAACCGATAGGTATCAATGTGAGGTGTCTTGACCTGAGTTGGTGTCCGAGTTACATTTGGTATCAAAGCTTAGGGATATGATCTCCAAGGAGATCGGGATTAGAACTAGGAGGGAGAGATGAGTAAATCCTTCGCTAGTGTGTCCTACCTAAGCTTATTTGTTGGTCACCATAATATCGGGATATTAGGTGATATGTTAATTTGTTAAAATTAACCTTTGTTTTAAAGTTGTATTCTAGAATGATATCTCAAATACAGGAGATGAAAGCAATGGAGAAATCATGATGATGAGAAAGATGAAATCTGAAATGAAAGCAAGGTATTCTCAACTCTTTGAAATACCAAAACGTGAAATTTCTGGACGAAATTTCATAAGGAGGGAGATTATAAGACCCCGAATTTTATGAAATAAAAGTATTCAATTTTTCTTATAATTACTATTCAAGAAATGGTTAAATTGATAAAAGTTAAAGTTAAGGGTGATATATGATTTTTTTTTCAAAATACACAAGTGGTTATAAAATATTCATTGTTGTTTAATATTCGTTTGGTCGTGGAATATTCTTTCCGTCGGGAATATTCGTATGACGGCCAAGCGATCATTTGTGGGCCCCATAATGTAATAACCGGCTTCGGATGAAGAAAACGACAAAATTAAGTTTTTATAAATAACGACGTAATCGCTACTGCTAACACCGCTGGAATACCCGGTTGGTAAAATAAAGTAATACGCATTGTTGCACAAAAGAGTACTACGGTATCACATAAGATTTTTGAATTATTGATTCTTACGTAAGAAGGCACTACTCAATAATTGTTACAAAGAATTACTGCTCAATATTTTATTTTATTGATTCAATAATTGATGGTTGATATTTTATATTATTGTTGTTCAATAATTATCATCACCGCATATCTCCATTATCGATCAATAATTCATATTATTTGAATAATATTATTAGATAAAATTATTGGCAATGTCTAGAAAGTTTTGTCAAGGAGAGGTTTGGTCACCTAATTGCGCCTCAAAGAAGGAGAAATTTTATTGAAAGCCCCTCTTCCTGAACCGCTCGGTTGTCATAATTATGATTCGTAATATTATTTGGGAATAATTAATTATTGATTTATATGATAAGAAAATATTTATTTGATGTGGATATAAATGATGGATTTATTTATGTGGTTATAAGTGAAGGAATTAATGATGAGGTGTTTTATCAAGATTTGTCTAAATGGAGAACAAAATATGGGATTTTCGTAAAAATTAGTTTATTACTTGATTTTGTAAAATCCATAACTCTTTGTGTATAATGAGTTAAGAGATGAGCCATATATCAAAAGAAAGCCCTAGAAGTAAGCTAATCAGTAGAAATTTGAATCACCCAAAAATTCTTTGTAGATATTTCGTGGTGAAATTTTGAATGAAATCGTCTCAAGGACTAATAGTCCAAAAAAATCGGTGTTCTTCACTATATTGCATGAGTTATAAATTTTGATCCGACTGCTGATCATTGTAATTTTTGGATATGTTATACATATATAAGTTGAGTATATGTCCACCAATTTTGAACAGTTAAAATGAACGATGATTTGTTATGAATTTTAAGAGGTAACTTATTCGGAAATTAGGTTTTGGTGGAAAATTCAAGAATTGAGTGGGCCCCACTCTTGGTTGTTGGGGAAGATGGCTGATTTTTGGTGGGTGGAATAGTAGCAGTAAAGCCATCAGTTTACAGTGTCAAGTCTGCTTTGGCGTATAACATTTTCCTATAAATAGAGGCTAAGTTAGAATTGAAAATCACACCGTAAACAAGTTTTCTCTTTCTCTCTCTATATTATCGAGCGTATTCTTGTGAGTATTTTGAGTATACTTTGAGTATTGTTAGATCGGTGCAAGTTCCTTCAAAGACTATATCCGTGTTTCAACTAAAAGTATCTGCTTTTTGAGGTAAGGTAAGGGATGTTATTTTCTTCTCGGATGATATTATTTCTTCAATATCATTATCTTTGAAATATTGGTTGGAACTTTTTATCAAATTTAGAACTTTTTCATGTCTAGGTTACTATTCATGAGTTACTATTCACGAGTTACTATTCATGAGTTACTATTCACGAAGTTACT
Organism: Panax quinquefolius; assembly: GCA_020205615.1. NCBI lineage: Eukaryota > Viridiplantae > Streptophyta > Magnoliopsida > Apiales > Araliaceae > Panax > Panax quinquefolius. Next base: position 34,938,600 of record CM035161.1, on the reverse strand, counting down.
ATTCACGAGTACTATTCATGAAGCGTGAAGATGTTTTTTTGGAATTTCTATCTTTTGGTGTTTGAGTTACTATTCACGATACTAAGACTATTCACGATACTCTGACTATTCACGAATACTTTAAGACTATTCAATTTAAAAATGAAAATTTTTCTTTTCGTCTAAAATATCTATTCGGATACTAGCTTTGATTGTATCCATGTTTTGATCATTCTTGAATTTTACACCACTATGATTATTTTTGAGGTATTTTTGACGTGGATAAAACCAATGCAAAGATGAATGATTTCAAGAATATCTTTGGCCCAGAGGCAAAGATGAACAGTGTTTGAATGAACATGACCAATCGATGAATATCTTTAGCCAAGAAGGCAAAGATGAATTATTGATGAATATCTTTTTGCTCAGTAATGCAAAGATGACTTCGTTGTTGAATATCTTTGGCCAGAAGGCAAAGATGAATTATTGATGAATATCTTTTGCTCGTAATGCAAAGATGACTGTTGTTGAATATCTTTAGCCTTGTAGTCAAAAAGATGAATTATTGATGAATATCTTTGGCTTGTAATGCAAAGATGACCGTTGTTGAATATCTTTACTTTGTAGTGTAAAGATGAACTGTTGATGAATATCTTTGGCCGTGGTGCAAAGATGAATTTATTAGTATGATTATGAGCAGGAACTGTGATTTTGGTATAACCATGATCTTTGATGTTTCGGTAAAGACAAGTGATGAAAATTATCTTTGTCTTGGATGAGGAAAGGAATTTAGAACTACAATTACGATTATGAGTTATACACGTGATTGTGGGATGTGAATTGTTGATTGATGTTACAGGGATAAAACATTGTTGGTGGATTTTAACATGGAGAAGACAATAGACTTTATAGTCTATTTGACTCTTCTAATGGATTGCTTCATTCCACGCAACTATGGTTGAAAAGTTTTATCATCTACCATATGTTCTAAATCTCTGATTTATTACTGATGAAGACTATTGATAATTTATTTATCTTTAGTCATAAGATTCTTTACTGAGCTAGTTGTGCTCACCCTTTTGTTTCACAATTCCTTTCTGTGTAATAAAAGTGTAGCCGGGTCGAGCGGGGATAGCGAGGAATAGAGTGGTGGTCTATAGATGTTGAGGGTGAGGTGAATTTAACTTGGAAGGGTGTTTTGTCACTATCATACAAGATGTCTAATGACATACAACCTCGTGTTATCATAAGACATGGTTGTGCTCATCCACTTGCTGAGTATATATTTACAAGCACTACCTATATAATCTTGGTGTTTGTTTGGAGTATAATACCAAATTAGAGCGGTGGAGATAATGATATGTCAAGAGAAGACTCACCATCGGAAGAATATGATAGTAATCTTCTTGTTTTTCTTTGGGGTCTATTGGGTCAACCAAGGATAATTACGTGGCCATATGATATCTACCATAACCTAAAAGCATGGCCTCCCATGTATCGAAGGTTTCTTGAGCACTTCCCAAAGATTCTAATTTCTAAAAGCAGCTTTTTGACTATACCTTTATGTAAGGTGTCATTGTGACATGCTACTTTCTGTTGGTATATATTTGTATCCAAACTCACAACATAGGTGTTGTTGTATTTTGCATGACAATTGTTGTAATAAAGTTGTAGTTGTTTTTCGTACCATATATTTGGCGACTCGTAATGGGTTGGATGGAATGGACCTATTTTGGGGTTGTTACATAGACACACTAGCGAAGGATTTACTCGTCTCTCCTCCTAGTTCTATTCCCCGATCTCCGCCAGAGATCATATCCCTAAGCTCGATACCAATCATGTGACCCTCATGGTGCTTCAACCACAAAGACTCACAATGGTACACTTATCGGTTTGCATGCCGAGCAGCGTCCCCTCTGGCCCCACGGCCGAGAGTCCCCTTCTGGCATCCCCATCAACAGAAGTGACCAAATGAGAGGCTCGGGGCTCTTTACTTATAGCTCGATACTAACCGTGACACCCCAAAAATAGGTATACATCACCCATTCCGAGTTGTCAATACATGGCATGTAAACAACTACAACATTATTATTACAACAAGAAATCTGTGAGTTTGAATACAAATATTATCTTCTGATAATATCTATACTCAAATAAATCCTCATCACATTTATTGATACATTATTTTACAAAAATGGTGAGGACTACTAAACAACTCTTTCTAGAACCTTCAATCCATACCAGGCTAGTACTTTCACTCGCTAAATTCTCGCCTCCCGAGAAAAATGGAACAAAAAGGAAAAGGGTGAGCTCAACTAGCTCAAGAAGAATATTATTATGACTAAGATAATATACAACAAATTATCGTTAGTCTTCAACAGGAAAAATCTAATAGAATACAATAGACAACAAATTTAAATCAATATTCGCAATGAAATAATAATTCATTAGAAGAGTTAAGTAGAGAATGCAAACTACTATCTTCATGTATGAATTTAAAAGTTCATCGCTCATCTTTTATCCCCGTAACATTAATCAATATACATCTAGAATCAAATATTCATCTTTGCACTACAGGTGCCAAAGATATTCATCAATTAATCATGTTCATTTAAACACTGCTCATCTTTGCACTACAAGCCAAAGATATTAATCGATCAGTATGTTCATCTCAACACTGCTTCATCTTTGCACTACAGCCAAAGATATTCTTTAGAAATCATTCATCTTTTTGCACTACAGGTGCCAAAGATATTCAATAATATCATCATTTAAGATCGAGGATGATGAAAATATTTTAAAGAAACGAATCCAAAGGAAAACAAAATGACAAGGATTAAGGATTAAGTGATTTGTTTTATCCACGCCCAAAATACCTCAAAAATAATCACGGTGGTGTAAAATTCAAGAATGATCAAAACATGGATACAATCAAAGCTAGTATCCGAATAGATATTTTGACAAAAAGAAGAAATTTTATTTTTATTGAATAGTGCCAGATAATGAATAGTCTCAGATACTTGAATAAAGGTCAGATATCGTGAATAATCTTGCGATATCGTGAATAATAACTCCACACCAAAAGATAGAAATTCCACAAAAATATCTTCACGCTTTCACGAATAATAGTACTCATGAATAGTAACTAAAAAATAGTAACTTATGAATAGTAACCCCACATGAAAAAGTTCCAAATTTGATAAAAGTTCCAACTAATATTTCAAAGATAATGATATTGAAGAAATAATATCATTTGAGAAGAAAATAACATCCCTTACCTCGAAAGATTTGTACTTCTAATTTGAAATCTACCCAGTATAGTTTCAAGGAACTTGCACCGCCTAACAATACTCAAAGTATACTCAAAATACTCACAAGAATACGCCGATAATAATATAGAGAGAAAACTTTAGTTTACGTGTGATTTTCAATTCTAACCTAAGCACCCTATTTATAGGAAAATGCTTAGAACACCAAAGCGTAAAATTTAATATAATATTAATATAATTATACAAATTTTCCTTAGCCCACCTTTTGGTCAAAAACACCAGCCACACATGTTAATGATGTCCAAAAAATACAAAAACGTTTTTTCTAACAAAAATAATTTAAACTCCCAAAATCAATTATTTGAACTTGAACTTCAATAATTCATAATAAATAGCCCTTTCATCGTAAAAATTCAATCACGCGAGTTTTTATAAGAAATTCAATTCTCTACAACTTTGCGTAAGAAAGGTTTTCCAAATTCCAAATAGAAATTGACCAAAATCCACAAACGGACGATTTTATACAAAGTATAATCAAATTTCATCAATAAATGGGTCCACCGACATGTTTAACATGTTTTAAACATTTATTGCAACAAAAAATACTATTCCTCCTCGTATACTCATATATCCCACATTCGCTTTTAAAAATATCACCATTATTATATTATTAAAATATAATAATATATTTAAATGAATTATTTTATCGTAAAAAGATAAAATTTCAATTTTCAACAATTGTCACAATAAAAATTTTCTCCATCTATATCCACATAAAATCAATATTTTTCTCATCATATGAATCAATAATTAATTATTCACAAATAATATTACGTAATCATAATATCGACAACCGTGCGCCTCAGGAAAGAGGGGCTTTCCAATAAGAATTTCTTCATCTTGCGCAACAATTAGGTGACCAAACCTCTCTTAGATAGAACTTTCTAGACATTGCGCTAATAATGTTATCTAATAATATTATTCGATAATATGAATTATTGCTTCGATAATGAAAAATACCGTAAATGACAATTATTGAAACAACAAGAATATAAAATATCAACGCAAAGAATTATTAACTCAATAAAATCTCGAAGCAAGAATTACTCGTAACCATTATTGAGTAGTGCCTTCTTACGTAAGGATCAATAATTGGTGCAATACCGTGTCTTCTACCGTGTTTTAACCAATCGAGTATTTTAACAAGATAATTGTATATAACTACGCCGATTATTTTTAACCAACTTATATTTGTCGCTTTCTTCATCCAATCGCTTTCAAGCATGGGGCCCATACATGGTCGCTTGTGTCATTTAATATTCCCTGACAAAGACGATGCGAATATTCCACGACCAAATGAATATTCCCGACGATAATGAATATTTTATAACCACTTGCTTATTTTGAAATATTTATGTATTTAACCCTTAACTATCCACATTAATCAAATCAACCCTTACTATTTCAAAATAATAAATAAAGGAAATTTCTTTTATTTTTAAAAATTTTGGTCTTACAAATATAATAATGGTGATATTTTATAATGAATGTGTGATATATAAATAAATGAGGAGGAAGAATATTTTTGTTAAAATAAATGTTAAAAACATGTTAAACATGTTGGTGGGCCCATTTTGTGACTGAAATTGGATTATAGCCTGATATGTGATTTCAATTAATTTACTGCTGAATTTGGAAAAACTTAAACTTCCAAAGTTGTAGAGAATTGAATTTCCTATGGAATGGACATAAGATTCAAACTTTTCTGATAAAAGGGCTATTAATTATGAATTATTAAAGTTCTGGAATAATTGATTTTTAAAGTTTTAAATATTTTTTTAAAGAAAAACGTTTTTTTTTTCATTTTGGTGGGCCCCACATGTGTTGCAAATGTGCTGAAATCAGATTTTCTAAAGTGGGCGTGATTTTTTTTTAATATATGAATACTTTGGTGTTCTAAACATTTTCCTATAAATAGGGTGCTTAGGTTAGAATTGAAAATCACACCTGAAACTGAAGTTCTCTCTCTCTCTATAATATCGAGCTAGTTGAGCTCACCCTTTTCCTTTTTGTTCCATTTTTCTTCTCCGGAAGCGAGAATATAGCGGGAAGTAGTCGGAGTGTGGAATGATGGTTCTAGACAATTGTTTAACAGTCCTCAATATTTTGTAAAATAGTGTATCAATAATTGCAATGAGGACTTATTTGAGTCTGAATATTGTCTAAAAGACAATATTTGTATTTAAACTCACGTTTATGTGTTGTCGTATTTTGCACGACAATTGTATTAATAAAGTTGTAGTTGTTTCTGTACCATGTATTTGGCGACTCAGAATGGGTGATGTATACCTATTTTGGGGGCGTCACAGTTGGTATCGAAGCCATAAGTAAAGAGCCCCGAGCCTTTATCTGGTGACTTCCAAGTCTTGGGATGCACCAAAGCGAGACTTTCCGTAGGGGACGCCGTTCTGCGATGGCAAGTTGATAGGTATCATTGTGTGGTGCTATCCAGGTTAAGGGATAGAAGTCACAGTTGGTATCAAAGCTTAGGGATATGGTCTCATGAGATCGGGAATAGAACTAGGAGGGAGAGATTTAGTAAATCCTTCACCGGTATGTCCTACCTATGCTTATTTGTTGGTTGGTCAGAGTATAGGGTTATTATGTTGCATGTCAATTTCTTTAATTAACCCTTGTTTTGTGGTAGTATTTAAAAATGGCAGCTGAAAATATTAATGATGGAGTGGATGAGACCGTGGAAACACCATTAATCACCAACGAGGAGAACGTGTAACAGGCCGGCAATGTTCCTCCTGTAAACTACACCACTGATCAGATGATGAATGATGGGATGTTTAGAAGCTTTTTGCAGTTCATGCAAAATCAGACGAGGAGACTCGAGTACAAAATCTGAGTGGAAATGATAGAACGCAGCGGTTTGTCACACAACAAGCGATTCAAAGAGTTGGGACCACTGAATTAGGGAAAGCCGGACCGATTACTGGCGTAAATGTGGGTCAAGCAAATTACCAAGATATTCGATGTCTTGGGATGCACGTAGGAACAAAAGGTTTCATTCGCCACCTTTATGTTCCGTGGTGAGGCAGATTACTGGTGGGAATTTGTGAAGCGTACCCAGCCAGCCGCACTCAATATGTCTTGGGAAGCATTTCAGAAACTGTTCAATGACAAGTACTTCCCTGAAAGTATTCGTCATATTAAAAAGGTAGAGTTTATCAGATTGGAATAGAACAACATGACTGTGTCTCAGTACGAGGCTAAGTTCGTAGAGTTATCCAGGTTTGCACCTCATTTGGTAGAGAATGAGGAATGTATGACGCAAATGTTTGAAATTGACTCCGGAGAAATTGGACTTTGATTTATCTGTTGAGACTCCGTTAGGAGAAACTTTCATTACATCCACTGTTTATAAATCTTGCTTGATCCAAGTTAGCACCATCACATTACCTATTGATCTTATCTCTTTAAAGATACTTGCTTTTGATGTGATTTTAGGGATTGATTGGTTAACTACTCATCATGCCAAATTGATTGTTTTCGTAAAGTTGTTAGTTTTCATATTCCTAACCAACCTGTTATGCGAATTCAAGCAACTAAACCACTAAAATCAATCATTGTCATATCAAGCCATAAAGTCATTCGTTTATTGAAAACGGATGTCAAGCTTTCTTAGCCCATGTTGTGATGCCCCCAAAACAGGTATACATCACCCATCTTGAGTCGCCAAATACATGGTACAAAATTCAAATACAACTTAATAATACAATTGTCATGTAAAATACGACAAAATATAAACTGAGAGTTTTAATACGAATATTGTCTTCTAGACAGTATTCAAACTCAAATGGAGTCCTCATTACATTTATTATCACACTATTTAACAGAATATTGAGAACAACTAATGCTATCATCTGGACCGTCACTTCATTCCCCGACTAGTCCCAGCTATATTCTCATTTCCTGAAGAGAACAATGAAAGAAAAGGGTGAGCTCAACTAGCCCAGTAAGAAATATTATGACTAAGATAATGCAGAATAAATTATCCTTAGCCTTCAACAGTATAACAACTGATAGAATATAATAGACAATAAGTTTTAGATCAACTGTAACACCCCAAATTCGGTACTTCCATTTCCGCAGAATTTGGTGTTCACTGTACAAATATCATCTATCTATCTGTCCATAATAAAAGCAAACCATGCAATAGATAGAATTAAATAAATAAATCTCCCCTTCTGGGGTTACATCATCTACATAAAAATACAATCTCAGGTCACTCTAACCTTAAACATCTGTGCGGAATCATAAACAATAACAAATCTTAACTAACATCAAGTCTAAATGTCATTACATAACCACATAAATAACCAATCTTCATTACTTGCTAATCTTGCCCTTGCCTTTACTAGTGGAAGGCTCGTCTGATCTTTCGTTCTTAACTGCAATGTTATTATTACGCAAGAGTGAGCAAGATTGCCCACAAGTATAACAATATAATAGAGAAATAATAACATGCGAATAAATCAAAGGCTTCTGAAACATGAAAACTCAACTCTTGATTCAAGAATGAATAAAAGAAACAAAAGAACTTCTGAGGGTCATAAGACCTTGAACTATGTCCTAGGTCGTCAAGTGTTTATACTTGAAACCTTTAACGGTCATAAGACTATGGACTCTTCTTCTCGTACTTGGGGGATCACCACTTGGTACCATCATCGCATATAATATCTAACGCTAACGATAAGTAATCCCTATCTGAGGTTGTTCATCTCAGTTTGACATTAGAGTCCGCACCAAAGGAAGCTTGGTTTGGATAATTCATCAAGGGTTCTGAAATTTAGAACGGTCATCAACTATGGACTAGTCGAATCATTAAGGGTTCACTAGTCTTACAAGGTTCAAAAGTAACTGATATTTAAATTGAATAATAATCTCGAGAAGTATACAATAGAATAAATATTGTATAACAGAAACATACTTTGATAAGATTAATAATCTTTGATATAACAAATTGAACTTGATCAATAATAACGAGAATTTATTCGATGTAGGTTCATAACTTGAATAACAATAACAAGTAGGGTTAGGAAACTTGCCTCGTGCATAGATTACACATTAATTTATACATGTTCCTTGATTTAATCCTAAATACCATTTACATTCACAATACTAGTCAATCACAAGTTCATTCTCTTTGTCTAACTTTGATTATGACCACACTTAATCAAATTACTACACTCATTGTCAACTTATTATTAATGAAATTTAATTTTCTCTATTTATTATTTTGAAATAGTAAGGGTTGATTTGATTTAATGTGGATAGTTATGGGTAAAATCTGTGAAATATTTCAAAATAAGCAGTGGTTATAAAATATTCATTGTTGTCGGGGAATATTAGTTTGGTGGTGGAATATTCTTGCTTTGCAGGAATATTAAATGCAATGGTATTGACCTTGTATGGGCCCCATAGCAAGCGATTGGATGAAGAAAATGACAAATATAAGTTGTTTAAAAATAACGGCGTAGTTATTCTGAATTAATCTTTGTTAAAATACTAAATTGGTTAAAACACGATAGCACACGCAGTATTGCACAATTATTGATTCTTACGTGAAGGCCTTTACTCGATAATGGTTACGATAATTCTTTATTCGATATTTTATTTTATTGATTTAATAATTGTTGCGTTGATATTTTATATTCTTGTTGTTTGATAATTGTCATTACGCGTATTTTTCATTATCGAAGCGATAATTCATATTATCTGAATAATATTATTAGATAACATTATTGGCGATGTCTAGAAAGTTACATGCAAGGAGAGGTTTGGTCACTAATTGCTTGTATGATGAGAGAAATTCTTATTGGAAGCCCCTCTTTCTTGGAGGAGCTGCAGTTGTCGATATTGTGATTACGTAATATTATTTGTGAATAATTAATTATTGATTCATATGATGAGAAAAAAATATTGATTTTATGTGGATATAGATGGAGAAAATTTTAAATGTGACAATTGTTGAAAATTGAAATTTTATCTTTTTACGATAAAATAATTCATTTAAATATATTATTATATTTTAATAATATAATAATGGTGATATTTTACAATGAATGTGGGATATATGAGTATCTGAGGAGGAAGAGTATTTTTTTGCAATAAATGTTTAAAACATATTAAACATGTGTCGGTGGACCCCATTTATTGGTGAAATTTGATTATAGCACATAAAATCGCTTGTTTATGGATTTGGTCAATTTACATTTGGAATTTGGAAAAACTTTCTTACGCAAAGTTGTAGAAATTGAATTTCCTATAAAAAATTCATGAGATTTCAATTTTTTTTGATAAAAGGGCTATTTATTATGAATTATTGAAGTTACGAAGCTCAAAATAATTGATTTTGGAAGTTTAAAATAATTTAAATTAGAAAAACGTTTTTTTTATATGTTTGGTGGGCTTGGTTGGTTGTTGAAATGAGCTGATTTCAGTTTATAAGAAGTGTGCGTAGGAAAAATTTATATATATTAATATTATATTAAATTTTACTACTTTGGTGTTCTAGCGTTTTCTATAAATAGGGTCTTTAGGTTAGAATTGAAAATCACACGAAAGCTGAAGTTTTCTCTCTCTATATTATCGGCGTATTCTTGTGAGTATTTTGAGTATATTTTGAGTATTATTTATATCGGTGCGAGTTTCAAGTCATAGCTTTATATCAGGTGTTTATTTAAAATCTTGTCTTTGTGAGGTAAGGGATATTATTTTTTAATAATGATATTATTTCTTCAATATCATTATCTTTGAAATATTGATCTGAAGTTTTATCAAATTTGGAACTTTTGGTGTAGAGATTCTTATTCATTATCTGGCCTTTATTCACGTATCTGACATTATTCACGAATCTGACATTATTCATGAAAAATGAAAATTTTCCTTTTAGTCTAAAAATATCTATTGTGGATACTAGCTTTGATTGTATCCATGTTTTGATCATTCTTGAATTTTACACCACTATGATTATTTTTGAGGTATTTTTGGACATGGATAAAACAAATCTGAATCCTTAATCCTTAATCCTTGTCATTTTGTTTCCTTTGGATTCGTTTCTTTAAAAATATTTTCATCATCCTCGATCTTAAATGATGATATTATTGAATATCTTTGGCACATGGTGCAAAGATGAATGATTTCGATGAATATCTTTGGCGTGTAGTGCAAAGATGAGCAGTGTTTAGATGAACATGACCAAGGTGATGAATATCTTTGGCTGTAGTGTGCAAAGATGAATATTTGATTCGGATATATATTGATTGATATTACGAGGGATAAAAGATGAGGCGATGAACTTTTAAATTCATACATAGAAGATAGTAGTTTGCATTCTCTACTTAACTCTTCTAATGAATTATTATTTCATTGCTGAATATTGATTTAAAACTTGTTGTCTATTGTATTCTATTAGATTTTTTCTGTTGAAGACTAATGATAATTTGTTGTATATTATCTTAGTCATAATATTCTTCTTGGGCTAGTTGAGCTCACCCTTTTCCTTTTTGTTCCATTTTTCTTCTCGGGGAGGCGAGAATATAAGCGAGTATGAGTCGGGGTATGGAATGAAGGTTACAGAGAGAGTTGTTTAGTAGTCCTCACCATTTTTGTAAAATAATGTATCAATAAATGTGATGAGGATTTATTTGAGTATAGATATTATCTAGAAGATAATATTTGTATTCAAACTCACAGATTTCTTGTTGTAATAATAAAGTTGTAGTTGTTTACGTACCATGTATTGTGACAACTTCGGAATGGGTGATGTATACTATTTTGGGGCGTCATGCGGTTGGTATCGAGCTTAGGGATATGATCTACTGGCGGAGATCGGGGAATAGAACTAGGAGGAGGAGGCGAGTAAATCCTTGGCTAGTGTGTCTACTAAGCTTATTTGTTAGTTGAGTCGATATATAGGGATATTATGTGATATATTGATTTCCTTAATTAACCCTTGTTTTATGGCGGTATTTGAGAATGTCGTGAGAGAATATTAACAATGGAAATGAGGCCGTGGAGGCTTTTTGTACTCACCAGCGAGGAGAAGCGTGCAGCAATTTGGCAATGTTCCTCTGTGAACAACACCATGAAGCGGATGATGAGCGAGGGGATGTTTAGAAGCTTTTTGCGTTCATGCAAAATCGAGACGAGGGAGACTTCGTGTTCAAAATCTGAGGAGAAATGATAGCAATTCACGGGTTGTCACAACCAGCGATTCGAAGTTGGGACCACGAAATTTAAGGAAAGCGAGATCCGATCATGGCGGAAACATGGGTCAAAACAAATTACAAGATATTCGATGTCTTGGGATGCGGAGAGAACGAAGGTTCCATTCGCCACCTTTATGTTCCGTGGCGAAGCGGACTCTTGGTGGGAGTCTACGTGAGGCGTACCCATCCGGTGCTTTTCGGCGTATGTCTTGGGAGACATTTGAAACTATTTAATGACAAATACTTTCACGAAAGTGTTAAATCGTATGAAGGAAGTGGAGTTCATCAGTTAGAACAAAACAACATGGCGGTGTCTCGATGCGAGGCAAAGTTTGCGAGTTATCGGTTTTGCCTCATTTGGTGGAGAATGAGGAGCGTGTAGCCTGCGGATGTTTCTTAGAGGTTTGAAACGGGCGTACGTCGATATCTCATTTCTCGTAAATTTTCTCTCTATTGAGGATGTTGTAATGCGGGCTCGATTATTAGGCGAGATAATGCAATACGGTCGTTGAGGACCCATGACGAGGATCATCTAGGAGATAGCGATCAACAAAACAATGATAACCGGCGGAGAAAGAAAAGAGCGGACAAAATGGTAACCACTCTGGTGGTAATCATAGCCGTGAAAATAGAAGAAGCGAGTCGGGAGGAGATTTTAAAAGGAGAGATTTAACAGCGACCATGTGAAGAAGGCAGCGGTCTTGTGACAAGCTGGTTCTAAGGGAGGAAAACGACCACCGGTCGTATCTTTATAAATCTGGAAAGAGGACATATCGGTCAAGCGCCCCTGACAGTTCAAGTATGCTATAATTGTGGAAAGGAAGGACATATCGCTCGAGATTATGCGATAGCGAAACCTAGTTCAGTGAGGACGGTGACTCAAAAATTGTCCCGGAAAAAATCAAAGTCAGCGGTTCTGGAAGGCGTTTGTTGTGGTTGGTCAAAATCGAGGAACCCAAGCGAGGTGATCACGGGTAAGCTATTTATAAATTCTTGCGAAGTTTATACCTTACTTGATCTCTGGGTCTTTACCCATTCATTTATCTCTCTACTTGTGCTCAGCGTTTAAACTTGACTCAGGAGAAATTAGACTTTGACTGTCTGTGGAAACTCAGTTGGGAGAAACTTTCATCACATCCTTTTTTATAAATCTTGTTTGATTCAAGTTGGCACCATCACCTTACATTGACCTTATCTCTTTAAAGATACTTGCTTTTGATGTGATTTTAGGGATTGATTGGTTAACTACTCATCATTACCAAAATTGATTGTTTTAAATGAGGTTGTTAGTTTTCATATTCTAACTTGACACATTATGCAATTCAATAACTAAACCATTAAAATCAATCAACATCATATCTAATCATAAAGCTATTCGTTTATTGAAAAAGCGGATGTCAAGCTTTCTTAGCCCATGTTATGGATTTGAATAAAGACACGTCAATTTGAATAATATTCTGTTGTTATTGACTTTCTGGCGTATTTCTGAAGAACTTCCGGTCTACCCCGAGCGTGAAGTTGAATTCTTTATTGATCTTGAACACAGTACAAAGCCCATTTCTAAAACCCCATATCGAATGGCTCTATTGAACTTGAGGAGTTAAAGGTCCACTCTGAAATTGTTGGACATCGGTTTCATTAAATCTAGTACATCTCCTTGGGGTGCTCTGTTTTATTAAATAAAGAAGAAAGAGCGGGGAGTATCGACTTTATATTGACTATCGAGAATTGAACCATGTCACCATCGAGAATAGGTATCCTCTACCTCGTATTGATGACTTGTTTGACCGATTTCTGAGGAGCACAATTCTTTTCAAAAATCGATCTTAGTTACGGATATCATCGGTTTGAAGATTAGGCGAGGATATTCAAAGCGCCTTTAGAACTTCGATGCGGGCATTATGAATTCTTAGTCATGTCTCTTCGGATTGACTAATGCTCTGCTGACTTTCATGGATATGATGAACCAAGTATTCAAGGAATATTTGGATCGATTCGTTGTTGTCTTTATTGATGACATCCTCATATATTCAAAAAGTCGTGAAGATCATGAGCACCATTTGAAAATTTGGTACTCCAAAAGCCGTGAAAACAAACTATATGCCAATTGAAGAAATCGAGAGTTACGGCTTGAGGAAGTAGCATTCCTTGGGCGTGTGTGTCAAAACATGGAGTATCTGTTGATCCGTGAAGATTGAAGCAATCTGAAGTTGGGAACAACCAAAAGTCGGTGGTTGAAATCACGTAGCTTTTGGGCTTAATTTGGTTATTATCGGAGATTAAGTGGAAGGTTTTCTCGAATCGCTTACTCCATTAACTTCATTAACTTCGGAAGGATACAAAATTTAGTTTGGAAGCGAAGAATGCGAGAAAAGAGTTTCAAAGAGCTTAAGAGGAGACTCATTTATTTTGTTCTAACAATACCATCTGGTTGGGATGGATTTGTTATCTCTGATGATGCTTGAGCAAAGGGTTAGGATGTGTTCTCATGCAGCGTGGGAAAGTCATAGCCTTATGCCTCGCGACAACAAAAAAGAGTATGAGAGGAATTATCCCTACTCATGATCTAGAGTTAGCGTGATCGTTTCAGCGCTAAAGATATGGAGGCACTATCTATATGGGAGAAAGTGGAGATATATTCGGACCATAAAAAGCCTTAAATATTTCTTCACTCAAAAAGAACTCAACATCTGGCGGCGACGTTGGCTCGAGCTATTGAAAGACTACGACCACACTATTGATACCATCACTGAAAAGCGAGCGTGGTAGGCGGCGCGTTGAGTAGAAGATCATATGCGAGGAATGAGTGCGATGATGTCAAGTATCGCGCGTAGAACCCAACTTTAATAGAAAAAGTTAAGGTTGCTCGAAGCCCCCAGGGCCGGGTGATCGTATGAAGAAGAAAGTCTGAAGGTCTATTCGGGCGCGAAATTGATGAAGAAGGAATACTTGAGTCCACTCTGAACTTTGTGTTCTAACGACTCGATTTGAAGTACAAGATTATGATGGAGGCACACAATACACCATTTGCAATCCATCCTGGAAGTACTAAAATGTATCGTGATCTTGACGTACATTTTGGTGGAACAATATGAAGAGAGAGATTGCAAAGTTTATCTCGATGTGTTTAACTTGTCGGCGTGTAAAGCGGAGCATCTAGTACCTAAGGGTCCATTGCAACCACTTGAGATTCCAAAATGGAAGTGGGAACACATTACCATGGATTTAGTTCACGGGTCTTCCTACGGTTTCTCAAGGCATCAATGCTATTTGGGTTATTGTTGATAGATTAACCAAGTCTGCTCATTTCTTGCCGTCTGAGACTTATTCCTTGAGCGTCTTGCTAGTATATATGTAAATGAGAGATTGTGAGGTTGCATGGCATGCACATATCCATAGTTTGGATCGTGACCCAAGATTCACTTTAAGATTTTGGGTTAGCTTGCAAAAAGCTATGAGCGCAGTTTTACGATTGATTCGACATACCATCCTCAAGCGCAGACGGACAATCGAGAGGACTATTCAAACTCTTGAAGATCTATTAAGACTACTGTGTCCTAGACTTCAAGGCGCGGTTAGGATAAGTATTTACCATTGGTGGAATTCTCCTACAACAACGATTATCGAGGCAAGTATAGGTGTGGCTCCATTGAAGCATTATATGGGCGAAAATGTAAGCTCTCCGATATGTTGGGATGAGGTGGGTGAAGCAACATTGTTGGGACCGAGTTGATGCGTATGACTACGAAAAAGATCCAAATGATTGACAACGTATACAAAAGCGGCACAAGATCGACAAAAGAGTTATCTGGATCTTCATCGAAAGGGCGTGGAATTTAGTATAGGGGATCATGTATTGTTGCGAGTTTGCTCCATGGAAGGGAGTTACAAGATTTGGGAAGAGAGGAAAGCTCGATCCACGATTTATTGGTCCATTTCAAATTCTTGACCAAGTAGGAAATGTAGCTTTATAGACTTCGCGTTACCTCAAAGTATGTCTCGTGTTCATAATGTGTTTCACATATCGTACTTAATAAATATGTGAAAGACCGAACCACGTTATAGAGTTAGAACCGGACGAGATAATAGAAGACTTAACGTATGAGGAGGTACTGTCAAGATCTTGGATAGGAAGGAGCATGTCCTACTGCATGAAAGGTCATACCACAAGTTAAAGTTTTGTGGAGGAATCATGCTATAGAGGAAATGACACAGGAATTGGAAGCGGAAATGAAAGCGAGGTATCCTCACCTTTTGAAACACACACAGTGCGTCGTCGATTTAGAGGATGAAATTTCATAAGGAGGGAGGTTGTAAGACCCCAACTTATTATTAATGAAATTTAATTTTCTCTATTTATTATTTTGAAATAGTAAGGGTTGATTTGATTAATGTGGATAGTTATGGGTAAAATCATGAAATATTTCAAAATAAGCAGAGTGGTTATAAAATATTCATTGTTGTGGGAATATTAGTTTGGTGGTGGAATATTCTTCTTTGTCGGGGAATATTAAATGCGATGGCATTGATCTTTATGGGCCCATGTGGAAGCGATTGGATGAAAAAGCAGCAAATATAAGTTGTTTAAAAATAACGGCGTAGTTATTTACAGATTATCTTTATTAAAATACTAAATTGGTTAAAACACGATGTAGCTGCACGTATTGCACGATTATTGATTCTTACGTGAAGAAGGCACTACTCGATAATGGTTACGATAATTCTTTATTAGATATTTTATTTTATTGATTTAATAATTGTTGCGTTGATATTTTATATTCTTTGTTGTTTTAATAATTGTCATTACGGTATTTTTCATTATCGAAGCAATAATTCATATTATCTGAATAATATTATTAGATAACATTATTGGCAATGTCTAGAAAGTTACATCTAGGGAGGTTTGGTCACTAATTGCGCGCCGATGAGGAGAAATTCTTATTGGAAAGCCCCTCTCACAGGGGCTTTCAGTTGTCGATATTGTGATTACATAATATTATTTGTGAATAATTAATTATTGATTCATATGATGAGAAAATATTGATTTTATGTGGATATAGATGGAAAAAATTTTTAATGTGACAATTGTTGAAAATTAAAATTTTATCTTTTTACGATAAAATAATTCATTTAAATATATTATTATATTTTAATAATATAATAATGGTGATATTTTATAATGAATGTGGGATATATGAGTATCTGAGGAGGAAAGAGTATTTTGTTGCAATAAATGTTTAAAACATATTAAACATGTCGGTGGACCCCATTTATTGGTGAAATTTGATTATAGCTTTTTATAAAATCGCTTGGTTTGTGGATTTGATCAATTTTTGTTTGGAATTTGGAAAAACTTTCTTACGCAAAGTTGTAGAAATTGAATTTCCTATAAAAACACGTGAGATTCAATTTTTACGATAAAAGGGCTATTTATTATGAATTATTGAAGTTAAAAGCTCAAAATAATTGATTTTGGAAGTTTAAAATAATTTAAATTAGAAAAACGTTTTTGATATGTTTGGTGGGCTTGGTTGGTTGTTGAAATGAGTTGATTTCAGTTTATAAAAAGTGTGCGTAGGAAAAATTTATATATATATAATATTATATTAAATTTTACTACTTTGAATGTTCTAGCGTTTTCTATAAATAGGGTCTTGGGTTAGAATTGAAAATCACACCGAAGCTGAAGTTTTCTCTCTCTATATTATCGGCGTATTCTTGTGAGTATTTTGAGTATATTTTGAGTATTGCTATACGGTGCAAGTTCAAGTCATAGCTTTATATCCAATGTTTTTATTTAAAATCTTGTCTTTGTGAGGTAAGGGATATTATTTTTTTTTAATGATATTATTTCTTCATATCATTATCTTTGAAATATTGATCTGAAGTTTTATCAAATTTGGAACTTTTGGTGTCGAGATTCTTATTCACGTATCTGACCTTTATTCACGTATCTGACACTATTCACGAATCTGACCTTATTCATCGAAAATGAAAAATTTTCCTTTTTAAATCTAAAATATCTATTGTGGATACTAGCTTTGATTGTATCCATGTTTTGATCATTCTTGAATTTTACACCACTATGATTATTTTTGAGGTATTTTTGGACATGGATAAAACAAAATCTGAATCCTTAATCCTTAATCCTTGTCATTTTGTTTCCTTTGGATTCGTTTCTTTAAAAATATTTTCATCATCCTCTCGGTCTTAAATGATGATATTATTGAATATCTTTGGCTTTGTAGTGCAAAAGATGAATGATTTCGATGAATATCTTTGGCCGTGGTGCAAAGATGAGCAGTGTTTAGATGAACATGACCAAGTGATGAATATCTTTGGCACATGTAGTGCAAAGATGAATATTTGATTCGGATATATATTGATTGATGTTACGAGGGATAAAAGATGAGGCGATGAACTTTTAAATTCATACATAGAAGATAGTAGTTTGCATTCTCTACTTAACTCTTCTAATGAATTATTATTTCCATTGCGAATATTGATTTAAAACTTGTTGTCTATTGTATTTTATTAGATTTTTCCTGTTGAAGACTAATGATAATTTGTTGTATATTATCTTAGTCATAATATTCTTTCTTGGGCTAGTTGAGCTCACCCTTTTCCTTTTTTGTTCCATTTTTCTTCTCGGGAGGCGAGAATATATATGCGAGCGGTATGGAATGAAGTTCGGAGTTGTGGAATGAAGGTTCTAGAGAGATTGTTTAGTAGTCCTCACCATTTTTATTGTAAAATAATGTATCGATAAATGTGATGAGGATTTATTTGATTATAGATATTATCTTTTAGAAGATAAATATTTAATTTAATTAAATAACATATAATAATTTCAAATCTCATAATCACAATTAAATTTCTCATTTTTAATAATGTAATAATAAAGTTGTAGTTGTTTAACAAACATTGTGGACATTCTCTAGAGTTGGAGGTAAGGCTACCTCATAAGCAACTTCTCTTTTCTTTTCGGTGATAATTCCTTCCTTAAGCGAACTTTTTTGTCAAAGGTCCAATGAATCTAGGGCTTAATTTCCCTTTCTTTCCGAAACTTCATTTTTTCCCTTCTTCCCGGAGAGACCTTTAAGAACACATAACTACCCGGTTCAAACTCAACATTCTTACGGTGTGGATCGACGTATTTCTTTTGTCTATCTTGGGCTGCTATCAATCTTGTTCAGATCACTTTGACTATTTTGGTTGTTTGTTGTACCAATTCTGGGCCTAGTAATTGTCTTTCGCCAACTTCATCCCAATATAGTGGAGTTCTGCACTTTCTGCCGTATAACGCTTCATAAGGTGGCATGCCAATACTAGCGTGGTAATTGTTGTTGTAGCTGAACTCTACGAGCGGTAGATGGTCATCCCAATTTCCTTTAAAGTCCATTATACAAGCTCTTAACATGTCTTCTAATGTCTGAATTGTACTTTCACTCTGTCCATCTGTCTATGGATGATATGTCGTGCTCATTCGCAACTGTGTACCCATACATTCTTGTAAACGCTTTTAGAAGTTTGATGTAAAGTGCGGATCTCTATTTGAAACAATTGACACCGGGACTCCGTGCCTCGAAACAATCTCTTTCACATATAACCTTACCAACTGATCTAAGTTGAATCTGATTTTGATCGGAAGGAAGTGTGCGGATTTCGTCAATCGGTCAAAAATAACCCATACTGCGTCGTAGCCTTTTTAAGTTGTCGGTAGGCCAACCAAAAAATCCATCGTAATATGTTCCCATTTCCATTCTGGAATCTCTAAAGGTTGTAGTAACCCACCTCGGTCTCGATGTTACTGCTTTCACTTTCGACGTATAGAGCACTTGTGACATATTACGACCTCTCGTTTCAAATTCGGCCACCAAAACTGTTGTCGAAGATCCTGGTACATCTTGGTACTACCAGGGTGAATCGAATATTGTGAGTTGTGAGCCTCACTCAAAATTTCTTCCTTAATCTCTGGTACTGGCGGTACCCACATTCTATTCTCAAATCTTAGTATTCCTTCCTTATCCATCTTTAATCTTGATTCAGTTCCTTCAGATATCTTCTTTTTCACCGTTTTACATTCTTCATCACGAAGTTGAGCCTCCTTAACCTTGTCTAGTAGAGTTGTACCGAACTTGCATCCAAAACGACTTCTCATCAATCTCCATAGGACACTTCACTTCCAATTCCAAATTTTCCATTCTTTGAAATTAACTCCTCTGATTGGTCAAGATCATCGGTTTCTCCGCCCTTTCTACTTAAGGCGTCGAAGCAACCACATTGCCTTATCCGGGATGGTATAGAATCTCACAATCGTAGTCCTTAATTAACTCCAACCACCGTCTTTGGCGCATGTTCAAGTCTTTCGTGTAAAAATATATTTTAGGACTCTTGTGGTGCAGATATATTTCACACTTCTCCGCATAGAGATAGTGTCTCCAAATTTTCAAAGCAAAACCATCACTGCATTAACTCCAAGTCATCGATTGGATACCCCTTCTCATAATCTTTTCGGTTGTCGTGGCCGAGCATGCATTATGACTCTACCGCTCTGCAGATTACTGCATAAGCAAATCAAGTCCCTTATGCGACGCATCACTATAAACCACAAAATTTCCTGTATCATCCGGAAGAGATAACACAAGTGTTGAACTCAACCTTTTCTTTAATTCTTGAAAGCTTTCCTCACACTTCTCCGTCCACAAAAATTTCACCGATTTTTTAGTCAAATTCGTCAACAGAATTGCGATCTTGGAAAAATCCTGAATGAATCTTCTGTAATAACCTGCCAATCCAAGAAAACTTCTTACTTCCGACGGCGTCTTCGGCTGATCCCAGTTAATCACAGCTTCGACCTTGGAGGGATCCACCGAAATTCCGTCTCTATCGATCACATGTCCAAGAAACTGTACTCTTTCAATCTAGAATTCACATTTCAAAACTTGGCATACAATTTCTCCCTCCTCAATGTTTCTAACGTCACCCTCAAATGCTCTTCATGTAATTCCTTAGTTTTCGAATATACCAAAATATCATCTATAAATACTACTACGAATTTGTCCAAAAACGGCTTGAACACTCCATTCATTAAGCCCATAAATGCTGCAGGAGCATTCGTTATACCAAATGACATTATCAAAAATTCATAGTGACTGTATCGTGTTCCTACACACAAAGGTTATACCACAAATCAAAGTTTTATGGAGAAACCATGCTATTGAGAAAATGACCTGGGAGTTGGAAACAGAAATGAAAGCGAGGTATCCACACCTTTTCGAAACACCAGGTATGTACGTCAATTTCGAGGATGAAATTTCATAAGGAGGGGAGGTTGTAAGACCCCAACTTTTATGAATAAAATAAAATTTCCTCAATTTATTATTTTGAAATAGTAAGCGGTTGATTTAATTAATGTGGTTAGTTATGGTTAAAATGCACAAATATTTTAAATAAACAAGTAGTTATAAAATATTCATTATTGTTGGGAATATTCGTTTGGTCGTGGAATATTCTTGATGTCGGGGAATATTAAATGCGATGCGGTAGCAGCCTTTACCATGGGCCCCATAACGGAAAGCGATTGGATGAAGAAAATGACAAGTATGAGTTTTTATAAATAACGGCATAGTTGTTACCGTTTACACTATTGGAATACCCGGTGGTTAAAACAAAACGTCTGGCGGTGTTACTTGCGAAGCATGCAGTATTGCACCAATTATTGATTCTTACGTGAAGGCATTACTCAATAATTATTACGATAATTCTTGTTCAATATTTTATTTTATTGATTCAATAATTGCTGCATTGATATTTTATATTATTGTTGTTTCAATAATTATCACAGCATAGTATTTCCCATTATCAGATCAATAATTCATAGTATTTGAATAATATTATTAGATAACATTATTGGCAATGTCTAGAAAGTTCTGTCAAGGAGAGGTTTGGTCACCTAATTGCGCGCCAGTAAGGAGAGATTCTTATCGGAAAGCCCCCTCTTTTCTGGGAACAGCCTAGTTGTCCGTATTGTGATTCTGAAATATTATTTGTGAATAATAAATTATTGATTTATATGATAAGGAAATTATTTATTTTATCTGGATATAAATGGAGGAATTTTTAGAAAAGTGACAATTGTTGAAAATTGATATTTTATCTTTTTTTTGATAAAAATAATTCATTTAAATATATTATTATATTATAATAATATAATAATGGTGATATTTTACAATGAATGTATGATATATGAATAAATGAGGAGGAAGAATATTTTTGTTACAATAAATGTTAAAAACATGTTAAACATGTTGGTGAGCCCATTTTGTGACTGAAATTGGATTATAGCCCGTAAAATCGTCCGTATGTGGATTTCAGTCAATTTCTGCTTGGAATTTGGAAAAACTTAAACTTACAAAGTTATAGAGAATTGAATTTCTTATGGAATGGACATAAGATTTGAACTTTTTTGATATAAGGGCTATTTATTATGAATTATTGAAGTTTCAGAATAATTGATTTTTAAAGTTTTAAATATTTTTTTAAAGAAAAACATTTTTTTTATTTTGGTGGGCCCCACATGTGTTGCAAATGTGCTGAAATTAGATTTTCTAAGGTGGGCGTGAATTCTTTTTTAATATATGAATATTTTATTAAATTTTCTGCTTTGGTGTTCTAAGTATTTTCCTATAAATAGGGTGCTTAGGTTAGAATTGAAAATCACACCAGAAACTGAAGTTTTCTCTCTCTATAATATCGAGCATATTTTTGTGAGTATTTTGATACTTTAAGTGTTGCTATGCGGTGCAAGTTCCTTTCAGCGTTATATCTAATATTCCAACTAGAAGTACTATTCTTTTGAGGTAAGGGATTTTTTTTTATAAATGATATTATTTCTTTCAATATCATTATGCCGGAATATTAGTAAGATTTTTCTTGTGAAATTCTTATCTTTTTGTGTTGGGGTTACTATTCACGTATACGGCACTATTCACAGAAGAAAATTTTAAAAAAAAAATTCTTTGTGCAAGTTGTTATTATGATTACTAGCGTTGATTGTATCCATGTTTTGATCTTCATTCTTGAATTTTGCTCCATAATAGTTTATTATGGAGTATTTTTTAACATGGATGAACTAAAATACGAATCCTTAATCCTTGTCCTTTTATCTCACTGGATTCGTTTTCTTTAAATTATTTTTCATCATCCTCAGTCCTAAATGATGATAATACTGAATATATTTGGCCTGTAGTGCAAAGATTAATGATTTTTTGATGAATATCTTTGGCCCGTAGTGCAAAGATGAATAGATGTTGAGATGAACATGACCAACTGATAAATATCTTTGGCCGGTAGTGAAAAGATGAATATTTGATGATGTTACAGGGATAAAATATTGATGATGGACTTTTAAATCATAGAAGATAGTAGATTTCATTCTCTACTTAACTCTTCTAATGAATTGTTATTTCCGCTGTGAATATTGATCTAAAACTTGTTGTCTATTATATTCTATCAGATTTTTCCCTGTTGAGGACTAACGATAATTTGTTCTATATTATCTTAGTCATAATATTCTTTATTGGGCTAGTTGAGCTCACCCTTTTCCTTTTTGTTCTATTTTCCTTCTCAGGAAGCGAGAATATAGCGGGAAGTAGTCGGGGTGTGCAATGATGGTTCTAGACAGTTGTTTAGCAGTCCTCACTTTTTTGTAAGATAGTGTATCAATAATTGTAATGAGGACTTATTTGGGTGTGGATATTATCTAGAAGACAATATTTGTATTTAAACTCACAGTTTATGTGTTATCGTATTTTGCACGACAATTGTATTAATAAAATTGTAGTTATTTCTGTACCATGTATTTGGCGACTTAGAATGGGTGATGTATACCTATTTTGGGAGCGTCACAACCTGCCTTCACCTGAACCACCAAAGATTTTAGTTGAATTCACAATTTATATTTATAATAATGTGAATCAAGCCTAGGACAGCTTCATTATTTTCACAATTCATTCAAGCTATAGAGAAAAGTATAGAGAGAATAAGAGAAGAAGAAGAGTATTTTATTCTACCTTCTTTTTGCGATATTCAATCTCCTACCAAATGTAAGGGGTATTCTTTCTTCTTATTAAGAAGAAGCATTTGTTATTCCATTTGCTTATTATTACATTGGAATAACTTCATATCTGGTTTACCCTATACTTGTTGACATTCTTCTATGATTGTTGGAACATCACATGCATGTGTTTTACTGGGGACTGATTAAAATGTTTATTATTATTGTTGGAACGTCACATGCATGTGTTTTACGGGACTGGTTAAATCTTTATTATTACATTGGAACATCACATGCAGTATATGTTTTACTGGAGGACTGGTTAAAATCTTTATTATTATTTGGACATATCCTATATATGTGTTTTAAGGATCTTTCCATCTTTATTATTACATTTGGAACATCCTGTGATGGTGTGATTTTGACACTGACACGGAAAGATTATTTATTAATACATTTGGAATAACACATACATGCGGTCTATCATGCATGCGTGGTGATTTCTTTTGTTATTCCATTCTTTGTATACCAGGTTGGTTTAAAACTTTGACTTCCTTATACTCCATAGGAAATTGGTGGAATATCCTTGATATTTGCGTTTCGTCGATGTCTTTTCGTGAAAATATTCTTACGATCATTCTTGAATTTTACTCTACTGCAAGCTTGATATCATTTTTGATAATTTGGGCGTTAATAATTCTGGATAAAATAATTCTTGAACTTGTTTTATTGAATTCTTATATCATTGTCATCATCCTCGTATTTATATTTTTTTGAAAGTAAATACATGGCTGTAGTGCGTAGATGGACTTGGTATGATTATGACGGAGACTGACCGATGTAATGTCATGGCCAAGTAATATTACAAATGATGTGATAAAAAGTCCTCGATGGCAGTGGTCATTGATTTAATGATTATTTAGCATGATCATGACCATTAATGAATACCTGAATATTCTTGGCACGTGAATTGGCGAATAATTGTGGTTTGTAATCTTAAAGAATATCCTTGGAAGTAGTAGTGATGAGAGGGTGATTCGATGA
The DNA here is from genome assembly GCA_020205615.1 of Panax quinquefolius. Lineage (NCBI taxonomy): Eukaryota > Viridiplantae > Streptophyta > Magnoliopsida > Apiales > Araliaceae > Panax > Panax quinquefolius. The sequence continues at coordinate 34,913,968 of CM035161.1, read as the reverse complement.
TGTGGAATATTTATTAAAAATTTGAGTCTCGGCTATACTTGATGATGAAAACCTTTTAAAACCTAAAAAGATAGTAGACTTTATTTTCTGCGGCAGCTCTTTTAATGGATTACGTATTCCGTACTATGATTAAAAGCTGAGTTTTATGCATTGTATTTTATCGGTTTAACATTGTTGAAGACTATTGATAATTTATTACGCATTATCTTAGTCAATAATATTTCTTCTTGGGCTAGATTGAGCTCACCCTTTCTTTCAACTTCTCTTGGAAATGAAAATATATTGGGGACGGAGTCGAAGCAGTGATGGTCACGAAGATAGCATTAGTAGTCCTCATTTATGCGGCGAAATAGTGTGATAATAATTATAATGAGGACTTTTTTGAGTTTGTATAATATCTAGTGAGCGATATTTGTATTTAAACTCACGATTTATATAAGTATTATACACGTGATTATGTTAATAAGTTGTATTTAAATTACATACCGTATAAGTGGCGACCCAAGATGGGTGATGTATACTAATTTTGGGGGCGTCATGGTTGAAATATCGAGCTTAGGGATATGATCACAGCTAAGATGTGAGAATAATACTAGGAGGGAGGGCGGGGAATACCTTATTTAGTATGACCTACTAAGTTTATATCTTTATTTTATTGGTTGGTTCGAAGATAGGGATAATTTATTACGTATCAATTAACCTTTTGTTTTGTGATGTCTGAAAATGACATACGAGAATGTTGAGAATAGCAATGGGCCTTGACGTCGTTGATTCACCACATATCGATAATCGAGGATAATGTGCGCCGGAAAAAGCGCGATCCTCATTACGAACAACAACCTAACGACCAAATGATGAATGATCGAATGTTGGAGGCTTTATTGATTTATGCGGCAATGATGAAGGCGACTCTGTCCAACGTGAACGTGGAAACACGGAAAACTCTCGGTCGATGCATTAAACAATTCGATTTGGGACCACGGAGTTTGAAGGCAGGCAAAACCACTTACAGGCGGAAGCATGGATAAGCCAGTTACGAAGATATTTGATGTCTTGGGATGCTCAGGAAGCAAAGGTTCCCTTCTTAGCCTTTATGTTTTAGCGGAAGAGGCGATTCTTTGGTGGGAATCGGTAAAAGCGTACTCAACTTTCTTTGTCTTGAAGATATCTTGGGAGAGTTCGAGGCTGTTTCAGCAGCAAATACTTTCATGAAGTATTACGCCCGTGAAAGAGGTGGGTTTATCAAGTTAGAACAAAACAATATGGCCAGTATAGCCATACGAGGCAAAATTTGCGAGTTATCACGGTTATGTCCGACTAAGGTGGATAATGAAGAGAGATAGCGCGAATGTTTTTAAGAGGTTTGAAGCCGGATAAATCAACATCTTATTTCTACCATAAAAAGTGTGTTTGTATTCGGATGTTGTAAATAGGGGCTCGATTAGTGGAGCGATAATGAGTCAACCTGACTAAAAAGAAGCGGTAGAAAATTATAATACCGGAGAGTAATCGCCGAAGCGGTGACAACAAGCGTGGAGGAATCAGCGGGCGGATATATGGTAACCACTTGATTGGTAATCGGGCTAAAAGCAATAAGAATGGACATTTCGAAGCGGAGATTCAATGATGGTGGAAGGCGTCGACCTGACACCCGTTATTAAGGAAGGAAAAGACCACATCATATCATATGCTTCAAATCACGGAGAGAGGACACATCGATCAAATGCGTCATGCCGTCAAAGCGTGTTATAATTGTGGAAGAAAATTAAACAGCTCGATTTTATGCGTTCTGAAAATGCAAATTGACTAGGATGGAAGCACGCAAGGCCGTCCGAGAAAATTCAAAGCCAAGGGTAGTCTGAGGAGGCGTTTGTTGTGACCTCCCAAAGAAGCGAGGAATCCGAATAGGGTCATCACGGAGTAAGCTTGTCATAAACTTCTAATGAAGTACATACTTTATTTGATCTGGGATTCTACCGTTCTTTTATTTCTCTACTTGCATTTCGTCGATTAAATTTGACTCAGGAGAAATTAGACTTTGACTTATCTGTGGAAACTCAGGTTGGGAGAAACCTTCATTACATCCAACATTTTATAAGTCTTGTTTGGTTGAAATCGGTACCCTCACATTACACCATCGATCTTATTTCATTAAAATACTTGCATTTGGCGTGATTACAAGGGATTGATTGGTTAACTTCTTATCATGCAAAAATTGATTATTTTACGTGGGTTTGTTAGCTTTCATATTCCTAATCAACCTATTATCTTAATTCAAACGACCAAACCATTAAAATCAATCGGTAAATCTCGAGCCATAAAATTGTTAGTTTATTGAAAAGCGGATGTAAAACTTTCTTGGCTCATATCGCGATTTAAATAAAATAAATCCGATTTTAGAGCGATATTCTATTGTTAATAAATTTCTGACGTATTCCACAGAAGAACTACAGCCTACCCCGGGCGTGAAATTGAATTTTGTATCGACCTTGAACGGTACCAAACCTATTTCAAAGCCCATCTCGAATAGCTCTATTGAACTTAGAGAGTTAAAGACCCAATGCGAGGATTGTTGAGCGTTGGCTTTATTAGGTCCTAGTACTTCTCCTTGAGGTGCTCGCATTACTATTACATGAAGAAGAAGATGGGAGTATCGACTTTGTATTGATTATCGGGGAGTTGAATCATGTGCACCATCAAAAATAGGTATCCATTGCGTGTATTGATGACTGTTTGACCCGGTTCTACGAGCACAATTCTTTTCGAAGATTGATCTTAGGTTGGATATCACCAATTGAAGATTAGAACCGCTGACATTCCAAAGGCGACTTTTGGAAACTTCGTGCGGGCATTATAGATTCCTAATCGTATCCTTTGGATTGATTAATGCTCCTCTTTGCCTTCGTGGATATGATGGGCAGGTATTCGAGGAATATTTAGATCAACTTTGTGGTGCGTCTTTATTGATGACATCCTTATTTATTCAAAAATGCGTGAAGATCATGAGCAACACTTGAAGTGACACTCCAAAAGCTTACGTGAATATAAGCTTTATGCCAGTTGAAGAAATGCGAGTTACGGCTTGAAGAAGTAGCATTCCTTGAGCCACGATAGTATCAAATCGTGGAATATCTGTTGACCAATGATGAAGATTGAAGCTATTCAGTGAGGAACAACCTCATCGATGTAATAAAATCGTAGCTTTCTCGGTTTATTTGGTTATTATCGGAGATTAAGTGGAAGGATTTTCTCGAATCGCTTCTCCGATATTCGGTGACTTCGGAAAGATCTGAGGATTGATTGGAAGCGAAGAATGTGAGAGAGTTTTCAAGAACTTCGAGGAGACTTATTTCATTTTGTTACGTGATACCAATACCATCTGGCTCGGAGGATTTTGTCATCTCACGATGATCTTGAAGCGAAAGGTTGGGATGTGTTCTTGTCTGCAGCATGGAAAAGTTATAGCTTTATACACCATGACGACTTCGAAGAATATAGAGAATTATCCTGCTCGTGATCTAGAGTTGGCGGTTGTTATCTTCTGCCAAATTTGGAGCATTACTTGTGGGGAGAAAGTGGAATCTTCTGGATCGTAAAAGCCTCAAATATTTCTTCACTCAAAAGAACTCGACATCACGATGACGTTGGCTTGACTGTTGAAGATTATGATCGTACCATCGATACCATCTGGAGAGCGAGCGTGGTAGGCGGCGCGTTGAGTAGAAAATCATGTCTGCAATCTGAGTGCGATATTGTCAGCCGGTATAGGGAGAGCCCATTTTGTGTGACTTATGAAAGGATGGAGATAGAGTGAAAGACTCGAGGGGCCGTGTGATGATGGCGAGTATCTGAGTGACCAAACTAATCGATAAAGTTAATTTGCTCAAGCTTCTGAGACTTGGTGATCGTATGAGGGAAGAAAGTGCAAGAAGGTCTTATCTGGAAGCAAGAATGCGATGAAGAAGGAATACTTGGTCGACTCGGACTTTTGTGTTCTAACGACCTGATTTAAGTATAATATCATGATGGGTATTGCTGACACACCATTTGCAATCCATCACAGGAGTACCAAAATGTATCATGATATTAGGTCATACATTTTGGTGGAAGCAATATGAAGAGAGAAATGTTATTTATCTCGAGGTGTAAACTTGTCGGCGAGTTAAAAAGCGGAGCATCAAATACAAAAGGTCCATTGCAACCACTTGAAATTCGGAATGGAAGTAGGAGCACGTACCGTGGATTCGTTCACCAGGTCTTCTAAAGGTTTCTCAAAGGCATTGATCACGATTTGGGTCATTGTTGATAGATTGACCAAATACGCTCATTTCTTACAATCTGACTTATACACTGCCAGCGTCTTGCTTTCGTATATACATATAGCGAGATTAGTACGTGGTATCATTATCCATAGTTTACGATCGAGACCCGAAGATTATTCACGATTTTGGGTTGGTTTGCAAAAAGCTATGAGCACGGACTTACCGATTTAGCTGGCGTATCATCCTGGGGGCAGAGATGGATGATCGGAGAGGACTATTGAACTCTTGAAGATCTATTAAGACTCTGTGTCCTTGATTTCAAGGGGAGTTAGGACAAGTTCTTACCATTGGTGGAGTTTTCCTACAACCAGCAGTTATCAAGCAAGTAAAAGCATATGGCTCCATTCGAGCGTTGTATGGAAGAAATTAATTTCTCCGATATCTTTGGGATAAATTGAGGTGGGTGAAACAACGTTGTTGGGAATGGGAGTTGAATGCGTGCAGACTCTGGGAAAAGATTCAAGCGATCCCAGGCAATATAAAAACCTCCATAAAATCGACAAAAAGTTATCTTTGATCTTCATCGAAAGGGCGTGGAATTCGATATAGGAGAATCGTATGTTATTAAAGTTGCTCCGTGGAAAGGAGTTACAAAGATTTGGAAAGAGAGGAAAACTTAATCCTCGATTCGCCGATTCCATTTTAATCCTCGATCGGTAAGAGCGTAGCTTTATAGACTCGCTTTTCCTTGAAATATGTCTAAATGTTCCTAAAGCGTTTTCACATATCTATATTCGTAAATATGTGAAAGACCGAGACTCATATTATTGAGTTAGAAGCAAGGCCGAAATATTGCGGAAGATTTGACGTATGAAGAGGTTCTGTTCAAATTTTGGATAAGAAGGAACATATTCTACGCTCGAGTTATACCTCAGTCGAAGTTTTGTGGAGGAACCACGATGTTGAGAAATGACTTGGGAGTTAGAATACGAAATGAAATCAAGGTATCCTTACCTCTTGACATACCAGTCGTACCCTAATTTGAGCGAAATTTACCGTAAGAAGGGAGGTTATAAGACTGACTTTTATAAATAAAGATGAATTTTTCTATAAATATTATTTTGAATATTATGGAATAAATTTGATATAATGTTATATAGTGTGGGTAATATTTATAAATTTTGCAAAGTATGCGAGAGTTGTTATAAAATATTACGTTTGGTGGAATATTCTTTTGTTAGGGAATATTAAATCTGATGACTCGATCGTTGGTGGACCCCTGGCAATTGTTATTTGCCGGATTGAAAAATGCAAAATGACAAAATATTTATAAAAATAACGGTAGGAGAATGTTAAATTAAAGCTGTTGAACTACGGTGGTAAAATCACGATGTCTGCATGTAGTTGTATGCTTACGGTATTGATTATTGATGGATTTACGTGAAAGTCCCTTTCATTATACTCGATTATTACTCTGATAATTGCTGCATCGTATCTCTTATATTATTGATTCAATTATTAACAAAGATATCATCATATAATATATTTATAAGTAATAAATCAATAATTGAGGCGACAGAGTTATAAATGATTAATAATTGTTGAAAGATTAAATATGTGTTGATGAAAAAAAATGATTTGTATTAAGTTTGATTTTATTTTATAGGGGCTCGTATGTAATCATCTAAAAGTCTCTTCGTCGATAGTAATTACGTTCGTCGATAAGTAATTACCTATCAATGAATAATTTTACCTTGTGAATAAGTAATTACCTTCGTGCGATAAATGGTAATTACCGGTGAATAGTAGTATTTACCGTCGATAGTAATTACTGCGCGTGAATAGTATTTACCGCCGTCGATAGTATTTTACAATGCGTTAATATTAATTACCTTTACCCAGACGTCGAACCACATGCGTTTTCACATTCTGATGAACCAACGTAGTTTCACATTCACAGTGACCGAACCAGCATCGTTTCGCATACAGGTGGTCGAACTAGTGCATTCGAGCCACTTGCCTTTTCACGGCCGGTCTTAAGCTAGAAATCTTCTATAAATAGAGGCTCAGGGCTTCATTATTTTTCACGAATTCATTAAACTATAGAGAGAGAAAGTATAGAGAAGAATACAAGAGAAGAAGAAGAGTATTTGTTTGTTACTATTTCTTTGCGTTATTTAATCTCTA
>CM035161.1:34691200-34907419 GCA_020205615.1 Panax quinquefolius | reverse complement strand
AAAGTTTTACGATGAAAGTCGAGATCGAAATTTGAGTCACAGCCCGATTCTTAACGTCATGCCTCGTAATAGCCAATCATGATAATTTACTTAATAGTATTCTTGGCTAAATCTCAAGCATGTCTTAATATCTGTGATGAATGTTTTCAAAATAGACAATGTGTGCCTTTGTCAAAACTAAATTTTGAAACAAAACCAACAAGCAAAACAGCTATATCCACATATATATATATATATATATATAATTTATTACACCCCATAAATATGTATAATACATATCATACTACTCCACTTTTCAGCATACGTGGATTGTAATATAAGTATACTTAATATATACAAATTATATTATACATAGGCTATATACATTATACCGGCTGTATATACATTAATTCCATCACACTCCATATATATAATTTATTTTATGAATTATAATTATATGAAATTCATTATTAATCAAAGCGGGGGTAATTATACATTTATTTTATGTATAAACATTATTTCACTATTCATAAGTTAATTTCATAATTAAAATAAATATTTGCAATATAACTAATCAATTATTAGATTATTAAATAATTGATATTACTCCATTAATTACTTTACTAGCTTATTTAAGTTTTACTATTCAAATATCTTGCATCTTAGATAAAATATTTTTTAAACAATTTTTTTTTATATATATATATATACACACACCTACGCCACCTTGTGAGACCAGGATTTTATCGATAAAGATTTAAATTTTATTGAAATAATTTTTTTAATATTATGAATTGTGAATTTGAGATAATATTATAGTTATGGGTAGTATTTATAAATTTTGCAAAAGTATGTCAAGTGGTTATATTATATTAGGTTTAGCAGGGAATATTAGATGCAACAGCTCGATCGTTGGTGGAATGCACTTGCTTGAGAATTATTGTCGGATTGAGAAAGCGACAAAATATTTTATTGAAATAACTTGGCGGAAGTTTTCTGGTTAATCTTGTTGAATCTATTTCGGTAGTAAAAATCTGATGTCGTGTGGTTGCGTAGTAGTTGCGGTATTAATTATTGATCTTATGTGAGAAGTCATTTCGGTTTGATTAATTTATTATCGATTAATAATATGAATTATTATAGCGATAATGACGTTTTGTTTTTTATTATTATTAGCGTAATAAAGCAAAAACGTCTTTATATAAAGCAAAAATCTTTTTTATTAAAAGTTATTACATAAATAGAATATATTATATTTATTATGCGTAGTGTTGCGTAGTGTTTTTTGCGTAGTGTTAAATAGTGTTTTGCGTAGTAAAATGTTTTTATATAAATAGAATATATTATATTTTATTTAAAAGATTTTGCTTTTAAATATGGGAAATCAGATTAAAGTAAATCGATACAGATAGTTAAATGGATTAATTACTATATCATTACATTTTCCTATAAATAGAAACTCGTTCCTTCATTATTTTCTTACGAATTCTTTGAAACTACAGAGAGAGAAATTATAGAGAAAGCTATAGAGAAAATCTATAGAGAGAAGAAAAAAAGTACTAACTTACTTTACTTTTCGATATTGAGGTTCTTACAGGTAAAGTGTATTATTTGTTATGCCGTAAAAGTGTTATTCTTTCTTATTAATGAAAGAGAGAACTTGGTTATTCCATTCTTTATTATTTTGTTGGAATAACTTTACCGTAAAAAGTGGTATACTACATGTGGCCTTTGAAAGTAGGTATCGTCGCTTTATCTTGGGTGCAGCATACTTACATGGTACATAAATTCAAATCTGACTTACTAACCTAAGCATCGTGTCTGTCGACATAAAAGCTATGAGTTTGAATACAATATTATCTACTAGATATTATCTGAACTTAAAGGAGTCCTCATTACAACTATTATCACATTTATTTCACAGAATAGTGAGGGACTACTAATCTTTATCTTACGGACCATTACTTACGTTTAGAACTTCGTCGGTATGTTCTCATTTCACAGAGAAAACGGTGAAAAGAAAAGGTGTGAGCTCAAGCTAGCCGATGAAATATTATGACTAAGATAATCACGAGAATAAATTATCATTAGCCTTAACGATGTTAAGCGATAAAATACAATGAAACAACCGGTTTATCTGCGGTGAATAAGCGATCCATTAAAAGAGTCGAAGTAGAGAATAAAATTCTCTATCTCTTTAGGTTTAAAGGTTTTCATCGATTTTTATCATTGAGACTTCGAACAATAAATAAACCACCACATCTAATCATCCCTGCCTACGATTGAAGGATTTTCATCAAATTATCGATAGTGACTATCATCAAATCATCGGTCATGTGTCGTACAAAATTGTTATTGCATCACCCACAGTGAATACTCGTACCAAAATTGTCCAGGACACTTTTTGTCACATCATTTATATCGAGTCGTGATTATCTTAAGAATGATCGCAGTGGTCATAATCATACTAAGTTCATCTATGCGTAAAGCGAAGATAACATAATATAACATGAGGATGATGGCAATGACATAGTAATTGATAAAACAAGTTCAAGAATTATTTAATCCATGAATTATTAACGTCCAATTGTCGACATGATCTGGTTTCGTAGAGTAAAATTCAATAATGATCGAAGAATATTTCCATGAAAATCTTTGGATGAAAGCATGAAATATCGAGGATATTCTACTAATTTCATGGAGTATAGAAGTCGAAGTTTTAACCAATTTGGGTATAATAAAGAATGGAATAACAAAAGAAATCACCGTGCATGCGGTACCGCGCCAGATGAGGTTATTCAACGAATAATAATAACGGAACCCGGTCGGGTGAAATTCACCGCGCAAGCGAGGATGTTCAATGAGAATAATAAAGATGGAACGGATCGGTGTAAAACCACCTGCAGATAGGATATTCAGCGAGAATGATAAAAAGCGGAACCGGTCAGGTGTAAAACCTGTGACAGGATGTTCCAGCGGAATAATAAAAAGCGAAACCGGTCGGTGTAAAACACACAGACAGGATGTTCAGCGAGAATAATAGAAGAATGTCACCAAGTATAGAATGTGGCAGCGTACTCTGAGGTTATTCAATGAGAATAATAGCGATGGAATAACATAAAGATTTCACAGTATAGGGTATCTGCGTATCGAGGTTATGTATAGGGTATACCACTTTTACGAGTTATTCCAAGCAGAATAATAATGAATGGAATAACGAAGTTCTCTTCGAAGAAGAAAGAATAACACCTTACTAGTAAAAATGAATATAGAAGTAGTGAAGTAGCGAGAATACTTCTTCTTTCTATATAATTTTCTCTATAAACCTCTCTATAATTTCTCTCTCAGAGTTTTGATGAATTAAGTAAGAAAATAATGAAGGAATGAGCTTATTTATAGGAAAATGGAATCGTAGTAATTAATCCATGAGCGGTCCAGATTGATTTACTTTAATCGTGGTCCGTATTTAAAGAAAAATCTTTTAAATAAAATATAATATATTCTATTTATATAAAACATTTTCTTATCTGACAAATCTTATGCAATCTTATACGAAATCTAACTATATGCAACTATTTATCGTAATAAAATATAATATATTACATTTATAGAATAACTTTAATAAAGTATTCTATTTTATATAAAAAGATGTTTTACATTTTATTACGTTAATAATCTGAATAAAACAAAGCGTCGTTATCATTATAATAATTCATATTATTAATCGTGATAATGGAATCAGTAAGTGACTTCCAGCATAAGCATCGATAATCAATACGTGGTGTCTTCTTATGCGACCAGCGTATTCTTGTACTTTTACTCAAAGTAGTTCATTGATAACCACGGTAAAACTTCCGTAGTTATTTGATAAAATATTTTTGTCGTTTTTCTCGATCAAATGCCAATAATTACATTGTGGGGTCCACTTTGATGATTGGTAGTTATGCGAATATTCCTGCTAAGCAGAATATTCCCAGGCCAATCGAATATAATATAACCAACTTGCATACTTTGCAAAATTTATAAATACTACCCACAACTATAATATTATCTCAAATTCACCATAATATTAAAAAATTATTTTGACAAAATTTAAATCTTTATTGATAAAATCTGGGTCTCATAATCTCCCTCTTATGGAATTTAAGCCCTCGAAATTAGAATGCGATACTGATATGATAAAGAGGTGAGGATACCTTGAATACCTTTATCGTTGAAAATATTAAGTTCATTTTGCCAAAGATATCGATTCATGCCCTTCTACGGGCGAAGATATTTATTAACAATTCATCTTTGCTTTCTGAGCCAAAGATATATAAATATAAAACCAATAATCTTTGAGACTTCGACTTAATAGTATCACAACCACGAATTATCCATGCCTTCTTGCTAAGGATATTCGTGTTTTCAATTCTGATCGTGATTATCTTAGAATAATCCGTGGTCGTAATCATACCGAGTCTATCGATGCACTACGGCCCGAAGATGACTTTTACCACATCCATGAATTAATATTTCATTCTTTGAGACTCATTTCGATAATTAATCCATATCATCGAATCATCCTGCGCTTCTGGATGCCGAGGATATTCATTAGTATCACGACCACGAATTATCCATTTAATTACCTTCGACGAAGATAATTGTGTATTCATTAGTATCCGACCACAAATTATCCAATACTACTACCGAAGATAATTAATGACCCGTGTATTCATTAGTATCGCGACCACAAATTATCCATACACTACGACGAAGATAATTGTGTATTCATTAGTATCACGACCACAAATTATCCGTACCTACTGACGAAGATAATTGTGTATTCATTAAGTATCACGACCACAAATTATCCATGCACTACTACCGAAGATAATTGTGTATTCATTAGTATCACGACCACAAATTATCCATGCTACTCGACGAAGATAATTGTGTATTCATTGGTATCACGACCACAAATTATCCATACACCTACTGACCAAAGATAATTGTGTATTCATTAATATCACGACCATAAATTATCCATGCACTACTGAGGCAAAGATAATTGTGTTATTCACTCAAGTATCGCGACCAAATTATCCATGCACTACTGCGAAAGATAATTGTGGATTATGATTATCTAACAACCATCACATAATCATAAAGATGACTTTCAGCGTAATATAAACGTGAGGATAATGATATAAAGACAAAATGAGATAAGGATAAATATTAAACATTTTATAATATAATTTATCCGAGAGTTCAAGAATATCCCATGTTATCAATCACTTAATAATCTCATAATCTAATAACATTAATATTATAACAATATTTTAATCATGCTTAAATTTATAAACAATTTATCTCAATTGTTTACGCTTTTACCATATAATGCATTTAATCATTCAAAATGCCATACTCATAAAATATCATCACCAATTATCAAATCCCTCATCAAAAAAAATATGCATATACTACATATAGGATTCTCTAGCCATAAAATCTATTTTCAACTTTATTTACTTCACATAACATATTTAACTCGTATGTTAGTAACTAAACTATTTTCATGAAAAATACCAAATCAGTCCCAAAAATATTTCTTTTCTGGGATTTAGCATAATATAGTCCCATAATGAAAATATATTTTTCTCGGAATTTTTAAAATTCATTTACTATTTTCAAAAATCAATTTCTAATTAATTCCTTAAGAAATTAGCTACCTCAAGTTTAACTCCAAAATTCCCAAATCTTGGCAGGACCTTACACATATTAACGTGAGCTTCTAGTTTAAATTTCATGGTCATCGGAGTTATAGAACTCAGGTTATAGCGTTTTAAATCGGAAAAACCTAAATATTGAAATAGTCATAACTTGCTCATTTTAAGTGAAGAATGAGCTCATTTTTGGACAGGAGGTACTTTATACCATATACCTTCATGTCCCAAAAGGCCAGAATTTTTCTCATAATTTAAGTGGCCGAAACAGCCTCTCTAAAATCATGGCAGAAGCTTTTTGGTTTTGCAGCTTTGCACTCCTTTGCTAAAATCAGTCCACACAAAAATCTACAACACCTTTCCAGTAATTCCACTTGGATTAGTTAGGTAACTCATAGATCTAACTCTAGGACTTGACCACATTCAAAATTCAAAATATAATAGGAGATATGATCGATTGAATTTCATGTTCGTTTTCACTAAAATCGATTTTCAACTCTTTGTGATTTCTAAGAAACTTTCATGTTTTCACATACTAACCAACATAACTCATCATAAAACTTACTAATACTTCATATACCCATGATTTTCATTAGTTCTATACTTTTATTATGACTTTCATCATAATCCACGTAAAGCTGATTCATTTTAGTTGAAGAAATATTTTTGAGGTTTAAGAAATGGGTTTTTATCTTTGAGGTCAATACAAAATTCGATTTCACGCTCTAGGGTAGGATAGGAAGTCTTCAAGAATACGTCAAAGAAATTTATTAATGATAGAAATATCATTCAAATTTATTACTCTCGTCCAGAGACTTGGATAGTACGTCACATTAATACTGTTGTGACTTACATCCCTTAACACAGATAGCACCTCACAATGATACCTATCAACTTGCCATCTTGATTCACGGCGTCGCCTCTGAAGAAATCGGCCCGGTGCATTCCACAAGGAAGTCAACAACGAAAGGATCGGGCTCTTTACTTATGGCTTGATATAACGGTGATTAACTTTAGGATTTGGTTACTTTGAATTAAGTATAACGAGGTTGGTTAGGAATATGAAAAGCTAACAACCTTACAAAAAGAATAATGAGTAGTTAATCAATCGTTTTCAAAAATTACCTCAAAAGGCAAGTATTTTCAAAGAGATAAGATCGGCGAGTAGCGTGAAAGTGTTTATTTGAAACAACAAGATTAATAAGCGATTGGAGAGTAGTGAAGGTTTCTCCCAACGAAGTTTGATAGATAAATCAAAGTCTAATTTCTCGAGGAGTCAAATTTAAGCGTTGAGCATGAAGCGAGAGAGATAAAAGAATGGGTAGAAGCCGGTATCTAATAAGGTATAGACTGCAAGAATTTATAATTAACTAACTTGCGTGCTAACCGTTAGGGTTACCCACTTTTCGAGAAGTCAAAAAGCGCTCTTCACGAAACCACCAGACTTTGTTTTTGTAAGTATCGCCTTTGGTGCCACTATCCCATTTGGACTTGACTTCACTATTATCTGACAAAATCGAGCTAAATGACCTTCTCTTGCTTGAAATTTCCACTTCTATTATCTTTTGTGATTACGGCGAAGTGGTTACCATTCTTAGCATGATAATTTCCCCACGATGGTTATCATTGTTACGATAGTGCGTTGCCACCGATATGATTATTATCGTGTTGTTTGGTTATTACCTTTTGTTTGAAATGAATCAACACTCTCGTGTGCTTCATTGCTTATCTCGGCATTTTCGGATGCCATTCTCAAACCAACATCACAAAACAAGGGTTAATTGACGTATAACAAATTATCCCTATATTACGTGACCAATTAAATAGCAGAATAAACTTAGGTAGGTCATTCTAGCGAAGGTATTCCCGTCTCTCCTCTAGTACTATTCTCACCTCTTGGCCGAGGATCGTATCCTAAGCTCGATACTGTTGTGGCGCCCCCCCAAAATTAGGTATCGTCACCACCCATCTTGGGTCGCCACTTCATGGTACATAAATTCAAATCTGACTTACTAACCTTAAGCGTAGGTGTACAATACGACATAAAGCGTGAGTTTGAATATAAATATTGTCTACTAGATATTATACAAACTCAAAAGAGTCCTCATTACAACTATTATCACCTTTATTTCACAGAATAGTGAGGACTACTAATCTTATCCTGCGGACCATTACTTACGTTCCCAGGCTCGTCGGCTATATTCTCATTTCACGAGAGAAACGGTGAAAGAAAGGGTGAGCTCAACTAGCCCGAAGAAATATTATGACTAAGATAATGCGAGAATAAATTATCATTAGCCTTAAACGGTGTTAAAGCGATAAAATACAATGAACAACCGGTTTAAGCTGCATGACGGAATAAGCGATCCATTAAAAAGTTGAGTAGAGAATAAAGTCTACTATCTTTTAGGTTTTAAAGGTTTTCATCAATTTTTATCATTGAGACTCGACAATAAATAAACCACACATCTAATCATCCACAGCCACGGTCGAGGATTTTCATCAAATTATCGATAGTCGTCAATTATCTAAGAATCACCCTGGTCATAAATCATACCAAAAACTATCCATCATTTGCATTCTGAGGGCCTTTGAGGACTTTTGTAACATCATTTATATCAAGTCGTGATTATCTTGAATGATCCACAAGTCATAATCATACTAAGTTCATCATCTATGCGTAAGCGAAGATAACATAATATAACATGAGGATGATGACAATGACATAATAATTCGATAAAAACAAGTTCAAGAATTATTTAATCCATGAATTATTAACGTCAATTATCGACGGCAATCTTTGTTTCGTAGAGTAAAATTCAAGAATGATCGGAAGAATATTTCCATGAAAAGATCTTTGGATGAAACGCATGAATATCGAGGATATTCTACTAATTTCATGGAGTATAGAAGTCAAAGTTTTAACTTATTTGGGTATAATAAAGAATGGAATAACAAAAGAAATCACCGTAAATGCGGTGCTTATGCATGAGCGAGTTATTCAGCGAGAATAATAATAACGGAACGGTCGGGGTGAAATTCACCGCAAGCGGGATGTTCAACGAGAATAATAAAGATGGAACCCGATCCGGTGTAAAACACGAGATAGGATATTCCAGCGAATGATAAAAAAAGCGGAACCCGGTCGGTGTAAAACACGAGGATGTTCAAGCGAATAATAAAAAAAAGCGGAACCCGGTCAGGTGTAAAACACCAGAACAGGATGTCCAGCGAATGAATAATAGAAGAATGTCACCAAGTATAGGAGTAAAGCATTATCTGAGTTATTCAATGAGAATAATAAAGAATGGAATAACATAAGGATTTCACCAAGTATAGGGGTATTGTGCGTATACAAGTTATGTATAGGGTATGCCACTTTTACTGAGTTATTCAACGGAATAATAATGAATGGAATAATGAAGTTCTCTTCAAGAAGAAGAATAACACGAATTCTTAGTAAAAAAAGGCTGAATATAGAAGTAGTGAAGTAGCGAGAATACTCTTCTTCTTTCTATAATTTTCTCTCTATAAGCTTCTCTCTATAATTTCTCTCTACAGAGTTTGATGAATTCGTAAGAAAATAATGAAGGAATGAGCTTTATTTATAGGAAAATGGAATCGTAGTAATTAATCCATGAGCGGTCCAGATTGATTTACTTTAATCGGCGGTCCATATTTAAAGAAAAATCTTTTAAATAAAATATAATATATTCTATTTATATAAAACATTTTACTATCTGCAAATACTTATGCAATCTATGCAAAACAACTATGCATCTAAAATATAATACTATGCTTATCGTAATAAAATATAATATATTCTATTTATAGAATAACTTTAATAAAGTATACTATTTTATATAAAAAGATGTTTTACATTTTATTACGTTAATAATCTGAATAAAACAAAAGCGTCATTATATCATTATAATAATTCGTATTATTAATCGTGATAATGGAATCAAAAGTTGGTGACTTCTCACATAAGCGTCGATAATCAATCTGGTAATCTTTCTTTATATTCTTCGTACTTTTCTAATGAGTAGTTCTTTATCACAGTAAAACTTCTAGGTAGATAAAATATATTTTGCGTTTTTCTCGATCCAAAAAATAAACATTGTGGGGTCCACGATGATTTAATATAAAAATAGAATATTTTGACCGAATATAATATAACTACTCATACTTTTCAAAATTTATAAATACTACCCACATTATAATATTATCTCAAATTCACATGATATATTAAAAAATTATTTTGACAAAATTTAAATCTTTATTGATAAAATGGGGTCTCATGATACCTTATACATAACTGTTGTATATGCAGATACCCTATATTGGTGAAATCCTTATGTTATTCCATCCTTATTTATTCATTTGAATAACTTCAGTATATGTAAATCCCCTATACTTGGTAATCTTCTTACATTATTCCATTCTTTATTATTACATTTGAATATCCACATTCGTGTTTTTAGGACTGGTTCCATTGTTTATTATTCGGCATTTATTATTACATTTGGAATATCCTATCAACAGGACACGGTTCATTGTTTATTATTCAAGCATTTATTATTGTTGGATCATCCATTCTTTAATTTAATTATACGACGATTCAATAGTTATTATTAACTTTGAATAACTTATATATCAAATTAATGCATGTTGGTGATTTCTTTTGTTATTCCATTCTTTATTTGATAGTTAAAAACTTCGACTTTTATACTCCATATTTCTTTTCAATTGATGTCTTTTCACGAAAAAAAATATTCTTACGATCATTCTTGAATTTTTACTCTACTTGAAAAGCAAGTATCTTGTTGACAATTTGGGCGTTATTAATTCTGGATAAAATAATTCTTGAACTTGTTTTATTGAATTATTATGTCATTGTCATCATCCTCGTGATATATTATGTTATCTTTGGCTTACGATGCGTAGATGAACTTAGTATGATTATGACCGAGGATCATTCGGTATAATCATGGCTTGTTATAAATGATGTGATAAAAGTCCTCGATGGCTTTAATAATGCATTGATGGATAGTTTTTGGTATGATTATGACCGGGGTGATTCGGTATAGTCATGACCATTGATAATTTGATGAAAATCCTTGGCCAAGAGTAATACGAGGATGATTAGATATTGTGGTTTATTCATTAAAGTGAGTCTTAATGATAAAAATTTATGAAAACCTTTTAAAACCTAAAAGATAGTAGACTTTATTTTCTCTTGACTCTTTTAATGGATTGCATATTCAGCTGCTTGATTAAAGCTGGTTGTCTATTGTATTTTATCGGTTTAACATTGTTGAAGGCTAATGATAATTTATTACGCATTATCTTAGTCGTAATATTTCTTCTTTGGGCTAGTTGAGCTCACCCTTTCTTTCTTTATTCTCTTGAAATGAGAACATAATTTGAGAGACGAGTCGAGGAGCGGAGTAATGGTCGAGAGGATAGCATTAGTAGTCCTCACTATTACGTGAAATAGTGTGATAATAGTTATAATGAGGACTCCTTTTTTGAGTTTGTATAATATCTAGTAGACAATATTTGTATTCAAACTCACGATTTATGTCGTATATTATACCGACGGTTATATTAGTAAGTTGTATTTGAATTTATGTACCATGTAAGTGGCGACCCAAGATGGGTGGCGTATACCTAATTTTAGGGGCGTCACGGTTGGTATCGAGCTTAGGATATGATCCTGGTGAGATGTGAGATAAGAACTAGGAGGAGAGGCAGGGGAATTCTTTCGCTAGTATGACCTACCTAAATTTATTTGGTATTTAATTGGTCGGTCGAGTATAGGGATAATATGTGATATGTTAATTAACTCTTGTTTTGTGGCGGTGTTTGAGAATGGCATCTGAAAATCTTTGAGATAAGCAATGAAGCACATGAGAGTGTTGATTATTTCAAACAAAAGGTAACGACCAATAATAAGATAATAATCATCTTGGTGGCTGTGCCAAATTTATCGAATAATGATAACCATCGTGGGAAATTATCATGCTAAGAATGGTAACCACCGGTGGTAATCATGGCAAAAGATAATAGAAGTGGAAATTGCAAGAGAGAATGTCATTTAGCTCGATTTTTTGTGCACCAAAGTCGAGTCTGGTGGGACGGTGGCACCAAAGGTGGATATGGACAAAACAAAGTCGTTGATTTTAGGAAGTGCATTTTCATGACTTCTCAAGCGAGTAAAGAAACGAAGTTAATGCGGGTTAGTTAATTATAAATTGAAAGTCTATACCTTATAAGATCTGGGTTCTACCCATTATTTTATCTCTCTTGCTTGCGTTCAACGTTTAAATTTGACTCAGGAGAAGTTAGACTTTGACTTATTAGTTGAAACTTCGTTAGTAGAAGCCCTTAAATTCTGCATTACTATTTTTAAATCTTGTTTGATTCAAATAAACACTTTCACGTTACTGTCGATCTTATCTTTTTGAAAATACTTGCCTTTGATGTGATTTTAGGAATCGATTGGTTAACTACTCATCATGCTTTTTCGTAAGGTTGTTAGCTTTTATATTCATAACCAACTTGTTGTGCGAATTGATAACAAACTACTAAAGTCAATTATTGTCATATCAAGCCATAAGTAAAGAGCCCCGAACCTTTCGTTGTTGACTTCCTTGTGTGGAATGCGAAGCGGACTTTACGTATGGCGACATCGTGAATGAAGATGGCAAGTTTATAGGTATCATTGTGAGGTCTTTATCTAGGTTAAGGGATAGAAGTCATGATTGGTATCAATGTGACGTCTTATCCAAGTCTTGGATGAAAGTCCACGATTTTGAATAATATTTCTATCATTAATAAATTTCTTGGCGTATTCTTGAAGATTTCTAGCCTACCCTAGGCGTGAAATCGAATTTTGTATTGATTGGAACAAAACCCATTTCTTAAACCCTCGAATATTTCTTGACTAAAAGGATGCATTTCGTGGATTATGATGGAAGTCATAATAAAAGTATTGAACTGATGAAAATCATGGGTATATGAAGTATTAGTAAGTGTTATGATGAGTTATGTTGGTTAGTATGTGAAAACATGAAAGTTTCTTAGAAATCACAAAGAGTTGAAAATCAGTTTTGGTGAAAAGCGTAACATGAAATTCAATTGACCATATCTCTATTATATTTTGAATTTTTTGAATGTGGTCAAGTCCTAGAGTTAGATCAATGAGTTACCTAACTAATCCAAGTGGAATTACTGGAAAAGGTGTTGTAGATTTTTTGTGTGGACTGATTTTAGCAAAGGGTGCAAAGCTGCAAAAAGCAAAAAAAATTTGCTGCCATGATTTTAGAGGGGCTGTTTCGGCCACTTAAATTATGAGAAAAATTCTGGCCTTTTGGGACATGAAGGTATATGGTATAAAGTACATCCTGTCCAAAAATGAGCTCATTACGACTTAAAATGAGCAAGTTATGACTATTTCAATATTTAGGTTTTTAAACGAAAAAACGCTATATAGCAGGAGTTCTATAACTCAGGTGACCATGAAATTTAAACTGAAGCTCACGTTAACATGTGTAAGGTCCTGTCAAGATTTGGGAATTTTGGAGTTAAACTTGAGGTAGCTAATTTCTTAAGGAATTAATTAGAAATTGATTTTTGAAAAATAGTAAATGAATTTTAAAATTAGAGAAAAATATATTTTCATTATGGGACTATATTATGCTAAATCCCAGAAAAGAAATATTTTTGGGACTGATTTGGTATTTTTCATGAAAATAGTTTAATTCACGAACATATGAGTTAAATATGTTATGTGAAATAACAAAGTTGAAAATAAGGATTTTATGGCTAGAGAATCCTATATAGAGTATATGCATATTTTTTTGAGGATTTGATAATTGGTGATGATATCTTATGAGTATGGCATTTTGAATGATTAAAATTATATGGTAAAGCGTAAACAATTGAGATAAATTGTTTATAAATTTAAGAAGTGATTAAAATATTATTATAATATTAATGATATTAGATTATGAGATTATTAAGTGATTGATAACATGGGGATATTCTTGAATCTGGATAAATTATATTATAAATGTTTAATATTTATCCTTTATCTCATTTGATTGATTCTTTATATCATTATCCTCATTATTTTATATTATGTTGAAATAAATACGTGGCACCTTGTAGTGCGTAGATGGACTTGGTATGATTATGACCGAGGATTATTCGGTATAATCATATACCATAATTGAAAACACGATTATCTTTTGGTAGTAGTGCATGGATAATTTGTGGTCGGATAATCTTAATGAATAATACGATTATCTTTGGTAGTAGTCATGGATAATTTGTGGTCGTGATCTTAATGAATACGATTATCTTTGGTAGTAGTCATGCGTGGATAATTTGTCGTGATCGTGATCTTAATGAATACACGATTATCTTTGGTAGTAGTGCATGGATAATTTGTGGTCGGTAATCTTAATTAATGAATACGATTATCTTTGGTAGTAGTCGCATGGATAATTTGTGGTCGTGATCTGAATGAATACGATTATCTTTGGTAGTAGTGCATGGATAATTTTTGGTCGTGATATTAATGAATACACGATTATCTTTTGGTAGTAGTGTGCATGGATAATTAGTGTGTGGATAATCTTAATGAATATCCTTGGCACGTAGTGCGGGGATGATTCGATGATATGGATTAATTATTGGTGAGTCTCGTGATGAAATATTAATTCATGGATGTGGTAAAAAGTCATCTTTGGTAGTAGTGCATTGATAGACTTGGTATGATTATGACCAAGGATTATTCGGTATAATCATGGTAGTAATTGAAAACACGAATATCCCGGCCCGTTAGTGCATGGATAATTCGTGGTCGTGATCTATTATGGTTGAGTCTTAGCATTATTGGTTTTACGGTTGTATATCTTTGGCTGTGTAGTGCAAAGATGAATTGTTAATGAATATCTTTGGCGGATTGCAAAGATGAATTTAATGTTTTCAATGATAAAGGTATTGAGGTATCCTCACCTCTTATCATACAGTCGTCGTACCCTAATTTGAGGGCGAAATTCCATAAGGAGGGAGATTGTGAGACCCAGATTTTATCAATAAAGATTTAAATTTTATCGAAATAATTTTTAATATTATGGTGTGAATTTGAGATAATATTATAGTTATGGGTAGTATTTATAAATTTTGCAAAAGTATGCAGTGGTTATATTATATTCGATTGGTCGGGGAATATTCGGTTTAGCGAGGAATATTAAATGCTGCAGCTCAATCATTGGTGGACCCACAACGAAATTATTATCGGATTGAAAGCGACAAAATATTTTATTGAAATAACGACGGAAGTTTCTGGTTAATCTTGTTGAACTACTCGGTAGTAAAAAATACGATGTACGTGTGGTTGCGTAGTAAGCACACGGTATTGATTATTGATCTTATGTGAGAAGTCACTCGGTTTGATTCCATTATTGTCGATTAATAATATGAATTATTATAGCGATAATGACGTTTTGTTTTATTCGTATTATTAGCGTAATAAAAGCGAAACATCTTTTATATAAAATAGAATACTTTATTAAAGTTATTACATAAATAGAATATATTATATTTTATTATGCGTAGTGTTGCATAGTGTTTTGCGTAGTGTTGCATAGTGTTTGCATAGTAAAATATTTTTATATAAATAGAATATATTATATTTTATTTAAAAATTTTGCTTTAAATATGGATAGTCAGTTAAAAGTAAATCAATACGGACCGTTCATGGATTAATTACTATGCGATTTATTTTCCTATAAATGAAGCTCATTCCTTCATTATTTTCTTACAATTCTTTGAAACTCAGAGAGAGAAATTATAGAGAGAAAGGTATAGAGAGAAAATCTATAGAGAGAAAGAAGAAAAGTATTCGCTACTTCACTTCTTTTGATATTTGATTTCTTTTAAGGTAATGGGTATTATTTGTTGTACGTGAAAGTGTTATTCTTTCTTATTCATGAAGAGAACTTACGTTATTCCATTCTTTATTATTACATTGGAATAACTTTTGTAAAAGTGGTATACCCTATACATAACTTTGTATATGCGGCGTACCTATACTTGGTGAAATCCTTATGTTATTCCATCCTTATTTATTACATTGGAATAACTTTTGTATCGTGGAATCCCTATACTTGGTGATCTTCTTTTGTTATTCCATTCTTTATTATTACATTTGGAATATCACATGCGTGTGTTTTACAGGACACAGTTCCATTGTTTATTATTCGCATTTATTATTACATTGGAATATCCTATCATGTGTGTTTTTGGGACTGGTTCCATTGTTTATTATTCAAACATTTATTATTACATTGGATCATCACAGCCGGTGTGAATTTCACGACTTTTGGTTATTATTATTATTACTGTTGGAATAACTTTGTATATCTGCAATCTGCATGCATGGTGATTTCTTTTGTTATTCCATTCTTTATTATACCCGGTTGGTTAAAACTTTGACTTTATACTCCATGAAATTAGTAGAATATCCTTGATATTTGCGTTTCATCCGATATCTTTTCATGAAAATATTCTTACGATCATTCTTGAATTTTACTCTACAATGTAAAGTATCTTGTTGACAATTTGGGCGTTATTAATTTCTGGATAAAATAATTCTTGAACTTGTTTTATTGAATTATTATGTCATTGTCATCATCCTCATGATATATTATGTTATCTTTGGCTTACGTGCATAGATGAACTTAGTATGATTATGACCGAGGATCATTCGGTATAATCGTGGCTTGTTATAAATGATGTGATAAAAGTCCTCGATGGCACTGTAATGCGATGATGGATAGTTTTTGGTATGATTATGACCGGGGTGATTCGGTATAGTCATGACCATTGATAATTTGATGAAAATCCTTGGCGGTAAGTGATGCGAGGATGATTAGATATTGTGGTTTATTCATTAAAGCTGAGTCTTAATGATAAAAATTTATGAAAACCTTTTAAAACCTAAAAGATAGTAGACTTTATTTTCTACTTGACTCTTTTAATGGATTGCATATTCATTGCTTGATTAAAGCTGGTTGTCTATTGTATTTTATCGGTTTAACTTTGTTGAAGGCTAATGATAATTTATTACGC
This sequence comes from Panax quinquefolius, assembly GCA_020205615.1. Lineage (NCBI taxonomy): Eukaryota > Viridiplantae > Streptophyta > Magnoliopsida > Apiales > Araliaceae > Panax > Panax quinquefolius. Next base: position 34,890,590 of record CM035161.1, on the reverse strand, counting down.
ATTATCTTAGTCGTAATATTTCTTCTTGGGCTAGTTGAGGCTCACCGCTTTCTTTCCTTTGTTCTCTTGAGGAAATGAGAACATAGGTTTGAGACTGAGTCGGGGAGCGGAGTAATGGTCCGAGAGGATAGCATTAGTTGTCCTCATTTATTACGTGAAATAGTGTGATAATAGTTGTAATAAGGACTCCTTTTGAGTTTGTATAATATCTAGTAGACAATATTTGTATTCAAACTCACATGATTTATGTCGTATTGTACCCAGCAGTTATATTAGTAAGTTGTATTTGAATTTATGTACCATGTAAGTAGCGACCCAGATGGGTGGCGTATATACTAATTTTAGGGCGTCGCTACACACACACACACTATATTTTATTCATTAATCCAATATTTAGTTTGATTTACATTTAATTGGCATATATATATATTAAATAATTTCCATTACATTTAATTGCCATTACTTTTTCACATTATTAAATAATTTCTTATTTAATTATTACCTTAACAAGACTTATTATCTTATTAAACATTTAACGATTAAATAACTTAAGTTAATCTCTTCTCACTAAATTTCTATTTTTCATTTCATTTTCCTTTCGCAATTAAACCATTAAAATTAATGATTTCACATATGATTATACTAAATCACAATTTACCCAAATATCATATAATATAATTTAAATTTAATCTCAATTAATTAATATTAATTAATTAATTACCTTAAATCTCCGTATTTCATTCTCGTAATTAACTCAAACTAACTAATTCAATAGTTAAATTCACTATTAAATCTTACTTTTCAATAAATGAATATATTTCATACTTATATATACATTTTAAATCTACCATTATAAATCACATAAATATATATCTAACACGTATATATTTATACATTCAACACTGACACTTCTCATAATAAGAATTTATTTATTAAATTCTTATTTTTAATTTTTGAGAAATTCAATTTATCACAGCGATTATACTAGGGTTTGGCCACCTGGAGAGATTTCCCCTCATACCTTTAACTCCTCCTTGCTCGACAAATCTACCGCTCGGAATGAATGTTTCTTCGTCGTGAAATATTATAGTCTTTTCTTTGAGAATATCCCGAAAAAAAGCTAAAATCTTGTTAAGTTGAGATAGTCTGAAAAAAAAAAGACTACAATAACTTGGAAAAAATAAATAGATGAAGCAAATCAAAAATAATTCAAAGGAAATATTCAAATAAACAAGAAAATAAAAAGAAAGTGAAGACGAGAGGAAGGGGTCGAACCCCTAGGGTTCGTTTACGTACTCCCTAGGGTACGGTTGGTTACCTAGCTAGGGAGGTTCCTCACCTTTTGTTTGTCCGATTGAAGAACGCTTACTTGATGCTTTCTTGATAATTTCTTATTTTTAAGGGGAGAAGAATTCCAAGGGAAAGCAAGATGAAAAGTGAAATCTCCCAAGTATGCTTGCATCATATATAGAAGCAATTATCTCATTCCTAATTAGGGAAGGATTTAGTTTCGTTTCCAAAATAGAAGAATATTTGATTTCCTTCTAAATAAAAAATAAGAAAAGATCTTGTTTCCAAAATAAAATAAGGAAAGATCTTGTTTCTAAAAGAAAATAAGGAAAAGATTTGATTTTCATAAGAAATATTTTATTTTATTCCTAAAATAAAATAATATTTGATTTTGATTCCTAAATAAAAAGGAAGAGTTGGTTTCAAAAGAAAAATTTTATAAGATTTGATGTGATTAGTTCACAAGATTGGATTTTATTTGGTAATATATGATTTTCAAAATCTATTTATCTTGTTTTAATTTCCACAAGATAGGAAAACAAAGATTGAGCAAGATTTGAAAGGATTCTATAGAAGATTTTCCATGGAAGAGCTCCTCTAGGGCTCGCCCCTTAGGATTCAACCCTTAGGCATTACAAGAAAAAACCTTATTTTTGATGGAATGTTCCCTCAGAATTACGCCTATTCCGTCGGAATTAACTTATTTTGAGGGAATATTCCGTTGGAAATTCAGTCGTATATACATGCGTAGAAGATAAAATCCGTAGAAAATTTCGTCGAAACACTCAAGTTTTTGGCTGAATTATATGCGACGGATTTTTTCGTGGGAAATAAGCTATTTTCTAGGGAAATAGTATGATGGAATTAATACATCAAATATAAAATGAGTTTATCTCCGACGGATGTTCCCTCGGAAATAAGCTAATCTCGATGGAAAATTGATATTTTTAAAGAATATTTAATTTCTAATACCTACGGAAAATTCCCTCAGAAATAAGTTATTTTCGACGAAAAATATGATTTATTTAAAATTGTTTAAAAAATTAAATTCGGTAGAATATCCGTCATAAATACCTTATTTCTTCGAAAATAATACTTTTTTAATAGTTTTTTTAAAATATATTTCACATTCATTCAACATAGCATTAAAAACATGTATCATCGCATCATCAACAACTTATAAGCTAACAATTACAAATGATCTACTAAGTCTTCATCAACAACATCACTAAGCTAAAAATTACAGATATAAGCTAACGATATGATTTAAAAAAAATTGTACAGATGTAACTAGACTACAATATATACAAATGATCTACAATTTAATGAATAAAATGAATACAAATGAATTATAAACTATTTTTCGGATCATAATCAGGAGGAGGTGGACGCGGCGATCTTTAACTTTCTACGGTGTATGAAAATCGTGATCGTCGTTTAAATTCCGCCATCGTCAGTCATTCGCCGCCATCGCCACCCTTTTGATAGAATTAAAATAAAAATCATTAGTCCAGATATATATGTGAATTAAAAAGATAATGTTAAATGAAACTAACATAAACATACGAGAATACGAGAAAGGCGGGTTTAACGAAAAAGCACTCTTTCCACAGGAGGTAACCACCATCCAGTATCTCATTGCCAACGCGATCAAACCGCTTCTGGCCGGTAGAAGTCCTTACTTCTACACTGGAGACCCTATTTAGAACTATAAGACCCTAACTTTTTACGAATAAAGATTTAATTTTCTTCTAAATACTAAGGTGATAATTTAATAAATGGTATAGTTATGGGTGATATGTGCACATTTTATAAAGTAAACAGTTATCGGAAAATATTCGTTTAGTCGGGGAATATTCTTTTTTTCGGGGAATATTCGTACGACGGTGCAATCATTGGTGGACCCTATAACGGAATAACTGTCAGATATAGAAAGAGACAGAAATAACCTTTTTATATAAATAACGGTAAGACTTTTACTGTTAAACTTTTGAAATATTCGGTGATAAAAGTACAGTAATACGCATTGTTCCACAAAAGGGTAGTGCAGCGGTATTACCTGATAGCACTGCGGTATTAAGATCTCTAATTATTGATTCTTACATGAAGTCACTCAGTAATTCATTCAATAATTGCTACACTAGAAATAACACAGTATCTCATATTATTGATTCAATAATTGTTATAGTAACATCTGCACAATATTTTATATTATTAATTTTTACGAAATCGTAACTCATATTATTGAAATGATATTATTGATTAACATTATCGACAATATCTAAAAAGTTTTATCGAGAAAAAGGGTTAGGTTATTTAATTGTGCGTCAATAAGAAAAAATCCTTATCGGAAAGCCCCTTTTTCCTGGGAACGATCTGGTTGTCAGTATTGTGAATCAATAATATTAATGGTGAATAATTGTTGAAAGATTAAAAATGTGTTGATTGAAGATAAGTGATTTGTGGTAGATTATATTCAATTTTTGAAATAAATAGAGGGGTTGTTATGAGGCGTTTGTTGTAAGTTTGGCTTATTATTCCATGGGGGAACGTGCTAATTTTGAAAATCGTCGGTAGAAAATTATTTCAATTTTTGTTTTATTATTATTATAATAGTAATAAAATATAAAACTTTTTTATAATATATATAAATTTATTTGTTTTATTAGAATATATTATATTATATTTAAATTTATTTGTTTTATTAGAATATATTATATTATATATGAAGTTATTTATTTTATTAGAATAATTTAGATGAATAGTGATGAATAGTAAAATCAGATGAAATTTTAGAAATTTCACTATTTAGTCCGTGATTATTTTTAAATAGTGTCCTGCCATTCTCCTATAAATAGGTTGCTTAGTTAAGAAATGAAAATCTTCTTATATAATATTGTGTGTGTTCTTTCGAGTATAAGGATACTTTAAGTGTAGCTAATAGTGCAAGATTTCCTCAAGATAATCTCCGTTATACCAATCAGATTTAGTCTCCTACTAACATAAAGGATGTTATTTTCTTCATACTCATAAGGGTTGTCATTCTATTCCTTATTAACATGTGAGAATAATCTGTCTACGCGGATTACCGCATGCCTGGTGAATAATCCTTCGTATTCATTCTTTGTTAAGTTGTGGAATGAAAATCCATTTGCAGTTTTATAAATTCTTCCATACTCGTATGGGATTTCATTTCTTTTGTACTCGTCAAGGGATATAGTTTTTCTTTTATATTTCTCCATTTATGGTACAAAATTATTGTTTGTTTCCATAACCTTATTATTAAATTATAAAAATTGTGACACCCCAAAATCCAGGTACTCCAATTTCCCACAGATTTGGTGTTCACTCACCAAAATAAACAACATCTATCTACCCATAATAATAATAACAATAAAATTGAAATAGAAATCCTCTCAATAAAGGGTTACTACAGCTTAAACAAATCAATCCCAAGTAATCTAACGTTAATACATCAATGCGGAAACATAACATATTTTAAATAAGTCTTATACACATCATAATAAGTACTAATCATCAACATTCTCAAATAATAATCAAGTCTTCATTACTTGCTTGCTTTGCCTTTGCCCTTACTAGTAGATGGCTCGTCAACTCTTTATTTCAACCTTAGCTACAATGTTATTATGCAAAAGTGAGCAAAAATTACCCACAAGTTTTAAAATAGTAGTAATAATAACATGCAAATAAATAAGAGATACCGGATAATAGAAATCTCAGCTTTTGAATCAAGATTAGAACATGAGTCAAAAGGACATCTGAGGGTCACAAGACCATGAACTATGTCCCAAGTTATCAAGTATTTCTACTTTAAACTTTTAACAGTCATAAGACTATATGGATCTTAGTTCTTGTATTTAGGGGGATCAGCCCTTAGTATCATGTATGTACACAACATCTTAACGCTATCGCATAATATAATCCCCCGTAACAGGGTTGTTCATCTCAGCTTTGACATTAGAGTTCGCACCAAAGGAAGTTTGGTTTGGATTGACTTCAAGGATAATTTAGAGTTCAATAATCATCAACTAAGGATTAGTTGAATTAATAATGATTTATTATCTATTCAAGGTTTCAATGCAATAATGAAATCAATATTAAAATCAAAGATTGAATCTCAACTCTATGCAATTGAATGAACATTGTATAACAAAAGCAACACTTCAAATGTGTTAGAACGTTTCATTTGGAATCATGAACTTGAATGATTAAGCTCTGAACAATTCGAAATAAGAATACGAAGATTGCTCAACAATAATAAAGTTTAAGAACTTTTCTCAATGAAATTTTAGAGTTAGAAAACTCGTTCAATCATAACAACATATAGAATAAGAATTTGCTCAATGTAAGATTAGGATTTGGAAACTTGCCTCGTGCGTAGGTTATATATTTATTAGTCACATTCCTCAATTTAATACTACATACCATTTACATTCACAATACCAATTAATTATAACATAAACCAGCATCATGAGTACATTCTCTTCTAACTAAAATCTGATTATGATTATATTAATCAAATCACAACAATAGTTCTCACACATTATTAGACTTCACGAATGACGAGTTAAATACGCATTCGACTTATCAATTAAACACATAAGAACATCATTGACATGTTAAGAATATGTTTTAACATCACATTATATGTTTAATACATTTTTCGTGTACATGAGATTAGGTTTAAATCACATTTTCTGGACTTGAACACATAAATTAAATTTTACGACGATTAATTACGCTTTAAGTGGCTGTGCAAAGATGCCCCTGTGCTTAAAGCGCCTTTGTGGCTCCGCTTAAAAGCCCTAAAGAGGCTCTGCTGCCATGATTAAGCCTTCTAAAAGTATTTATGTCTTTGAGCTTAGATTCCTGCGATTCTGCGAAGAACGAAGAAAACAAAGATTGCCAAATTAGGCCAAAACTTAGCTCAAACAACAAATTCAATATTATCAATGTGTTCTGAACTTTACAGAAACATTTTATAACATTCTTAACATGTTTTTAACAACTTAAATCACATAAACAACTAAATTGGAGCACAAACTTTTCATGTTCTTGCTATTTTTCCAAGTTTCTTCAATTTTCATGAAATCATACATTACAAATTCGTTATAACACTGAATCAGTCCATTTAAGTTTTGTTCTCTTCGTTTTTACATGAATAAACATAATCAATCCTCAATTTTCAGTTTAATATACAATTGACCATGAATTTTTGTACATATAAGCCATATTCATATGTTCTTACTCTGTAAACTATAAAATTCCAATCAAACACAATTACATGAATTTGATTACTCTAAAACACATATAAATCATATATAATTTAACTATACATGTTAATAAACATCTAACATCAAGTTCTTAACAAATAAATCATGAATTTCAATTAACAGAGAACTTAAATATACGTTCATGGAGAAAACTTAAAAACATAAATTTAAAACTGGGATTAAGAAATTACCCTTGCTAACTCTGTTAAGATGATATAAACCTTTAATTCTCCGAATCTCTTCTTCAACACACACAAAATCTCTCAAACCTCTCTTTTTCTCTCTGAGTTTAGTCCAACTAATATGATATAATGAAGTCTGATATAAGTATATATTACGTATACACAATAACTGGTGGGAGCATGGGTAGCAGTTAAGCGCAACAGGGCCTTAACTACTCCCATGTTCCTTAGGCCATGTTTGGTTTGTTCCAAATTAACTCTTTTTCCCATTATTTTAATTAACTTGTTTATTATATAGTTTTTTGTCACTCTTTAATTAATCAAATAATATCATTTAAATTCAATTAAATCAAAAGGCAATATTACTTATTAAATCAAATTATCACATAATTAAAATTTTCATTTATTAAATATAAAACATAATTAAAAGTCTCATTTATTAATTATAACAAATCAATAAATCTCTAATTAAATATTAAATTAATTAGAACAACATTAAAATTATTTAACAACTCTTTTAATTTAATTATCCCAATTAAATTCACACTTTGAACTATAACATTATTCCATATTAATTTAATCAATGTAACACATTTAATTAAATTAATCTACCATAATTCCATCAAATATTTATTTAACTTAATAAATAAATCAACAAAAATATTTATTTACTTCAATTAATATTTAATATAAATTACAAAAGTCTCGTTCGTCATAAAAATCCCTGAAATTAGTATAATATCTTTAATAGTTTGCGCTTCATCTAATATCATTTCACTGGAATATTGGTCTGAACTTTCTTATTAAATTTTAATCTATTCATCTGGGGTACTATTCATGTCGTGGTACTATTCATTCCCGAGTATTATTCACGACGAAATTTAATTTCTTTTCTTTGTCCAAAATTTTCTTTGAAATTTGAATTTTAAATATCATTCTTGAATTTTACTCCATAATTGGTGATCATGTTGATAATTTGGACATTCTTGAACTCTGGATAAATTAAATTATAAATCTCTAATATTTATCCTTGATCTCACTTGATTCATTCTTTATATCATTGTCATCATCCTCATGTTTATATTGTGGTGAAAATCATTTTTGGCCCGTAGTGCAAAGATGGAATGTTGATTGGTATGATTATGACTAAGAATTGTATATTAGTATAATCATGATATTTAATGTTACAGATAAAGGTTTGTGGTGAAAGTCCTCTTTCGCCCGTAGTGCATAGATGGACAGGTGTTTGGCATGATCATGACCACTGGTGATACAAACGAATATCTTTGGCCCGTAGTGCATAGATAATTCGTTGATTTGAAATAATTATTAATTGGTGTTACAGGGATACAATACTGATGATGGACTTTTAAATCATAGAAGATAGTAGACATCATGCTATACTTAACTCTTCTAATGGATTTTTATTTCCGCTGAAGTTGTTGATCTAAAATTTGTTGTTTATTGTATTCTATCAGATTTTTCACTGTTGAGCACTAAGAATAATTTATTCTTCATTATCTAAGTCATAATATTCTTTACTGGGCTAGTTGAGCTCACCATTTTTTGTTCTATTATTTTTCTTAGGAAATGAAAGTGTAGTTAGGACTAGTCGGGGAGTGGAGTAATGGTCCGAGATAGATACTATAGAATTCTTCCCTATGTTGTGAAATAGTGTGACGCCCCCAAAATAGGTATACATCACCCATTCTGAGTCGCCAAATACATGGTGCGGAAAAAACAACTACAACTTTATTAATACAATTATAAATGCAAAATACTGACAACACATCTTCGTGATTTTAAATACAATATTGTCTTCTACAGATAATATCCACACCCAAATAAAGTCCTCATTACAATTATTGATGCAATTATTTTACAAAATAGTGAGGACTACTAAAAACAAACTATCTTGAATCATCACTCCATACCCCGGCTAGTCCTCGCTAAATTCTCACATCCACGAGAAAGAAAATGGAACAAAAAGGAAAAGGGTGAGCTCAACTAGCCCAAGAAGAACATTATGACTAAGATAATATACAACAAATTATCCTTAGTCTTCAATAGGAAAAAATCGATAGAATACAATGGCAACAAATTTTAGATCAACAATGCAATGAAACAACAATTCATTAGAAGAGTTAAGTAGAGAATGAAATCTACTATCATCTATGAATTTAAAAGTCCATCATCAATATTTATCCCTGTAACATCAATCAATATACATCTTGAATCAAATATTCATCTTTGCACTACGGGCCAAAGATATTCATTTGTATCACCAGTTGGTCATGTTCATCTCAACACCTGTTCATCTTTACACTACGGGCCAAAGATATTCATCAGGTAATCATACATCTTTGCACTACGGGCCAAAGATATTCATCAAGTATCATCATTAATTATTGAGGATGATGAAAAACATTTTAGAGAACGAATCCAATTGAGCATGAAGGACAAATATTAGGGATTAAGTATTTTGGTTTATCCAAATTCATTAATACTCCATAATAACCAAGTGTGAAGTAGAATTCAAAAATAAAGATCAAAACATGGATACAATCAAAGATAGTAACTCGGAAAAGACATCTAGATCTAGAAAAAAGAAAATTTCATTTTTCGATTGAATAGTGTCGTATTTGTGAATAATTGTCGATATCGTGAATAAAGTCAGAGTATCACGTAAAAGTAACCCCGACACAAAAAAGGTAGAAATTCACAATAAAATTAATAAAGATCTCAAAGATAATGATATTGAAGAAAATAATATCATTTAAGAAGAAAATAACATCCCTTACATCAAAAAAATAGTACTTCAGAATGAAAGGTCGGATGTGATGCTGAATGAAACTTATACTAAATGGCAACTCTCAAAGTATCTAAATACTCACCAAATACACTCGATAATATAGAGAGAGAAAGAGAGAAAGCTTATATTTCTGGTGTGATTTTCAATTCTAACTTAGCCCTCTATTTATAGTAAAATGTTAGCACGCCGAAGCAGACTTGACCTGCTACCTGATGGCTTTACCTACTACTATCGCCACCCACCACATTTGAAATTCAATTTGAGCACATTTCTCACCAACCAAAAGTGGGGCCTACTCAATTCTAGAATTTTCCACCAAAAATCATTTATAACATAATTTCCGAATCAGTCATCTCTTAAAATTCATAACAAATCATACGTTCATTTTTAACGGTTCAAAATTTGTGGACATATACTCAACTTATATATGTATAACATATCCAAAAATCACAACGATCCAACGGTCGGATTAAAAATTATAATTCACGCAATATATCTGAAAAATACTGATTTGATTTTTAATACCTCCATTCCGACAGAAATACTGATAAAACACCTCAACATTAATTCCTTCAATTATATCCACATAAAATAAATATTTCATTATCATATAAATCAATAATTAATTATTCATAAATAATATTACGAATCACAAATATGACGGTAGCCGCTCCTAAGAAAGAGGGCTTTCAATAAGGATTTCTCCTTCTTGGTGGCAACAATTAGGTGACCAAACCTCTCCTGTACAGAACTTTCTAGACATTGCCAATAATTTATCTCATAATATTGTTCAAATAATATGAATTATTGATCGGATAATGGGAAATCATCTGTGTGCGAGACAATTATTGAAACAACAATAATATAAAATATCAATACTTGACAATTTTGAATCAATAAAATAAAATATTGAATAAGAATTCATCGTAATAATTATTGAGTAGTGCCTTTTACGCATTTAATCAATAATTCAACCATCTTGTAAGTAATGTCTGAAGTGTTCTCTGTGCAACCACGCATATTCACGTATTTTAACCACGGGTATTCCAACGAGTGTTAACTTGATATGATTACGCTGTGAATTATTTATAAAAACTTAAACTTGTCATTTTCTTCATTCGCGGTTATTACATTATGAGGCCCACGAACGTATTTACATGCCGTCACGAATATTGTTGCCTTATTTTTTAATAGCACTTTACCACGCAAGTATATCTGCGTTCAATTATAATATTCAAAGAAGCAAGGATATCGTTCCCCACGAGGAAATAGACTAATATTTATCAATTACTAATTCTAATGCAATTAATCCTATTTTAAACAACAAAATTTTGTTTTGATTTGAAATTTAAACTTAACAAAACTAATGATTAAGAATCAAAATTTCACAAGAATAATCGCAGATTTAATAAAGTTAAGATTACAACTTCCCTTGGTATTTCATTTAAATCATTTCACTTCCCATTTAAAGCAATTAATTAATATGAATCATTATCCAAGAATGATTTATAAAATTCACACACTTTTTCCAAAACACGTGAACAAATCCTCCTAACTCCGATCCTTAAGACACAAAATTACAAGGAACACCCTTCTCAATTAATTCACTATATTCCTATGTGAATCAAGTTAATTAGGGTTTACGATAAATTCTTTCAAAGGATACAAAAGACACATAGGTATATTCCTATCCTACACGCTAATCATATTAACCCTATTCGGGATTATATGAATGGATGTTATCATATCCGAGATCTTAATCTATACTCCATCTTCCAATTTTATATAGATTATCACAATAATTGTTGGCCAAACAATTAATCAATAAGCAAAAGATATAATAAACAATTCAATAAAAACCAACTTTCATTCAATGGGAAGGTTCAATTTAAACTACATACCAAGTTCCGTTGCAATCTTAATGAAAATTTAGTTCATGCTAATAATAAAGAAAAACATCATCCAGATTAATAATCCAAACATCCCGAGATAATTACAAAAGATAAAACTAGAGAAGAGAAGAAGAAACTCACGAATTTTCTCCGATACTCTCTCTTTGATCTTCATTTCTTGCAATTTTCCTTCGTGTTTTTTTTCTTCGTAGTTCTCTCTGTGAAACCTTTGAAAATTTGATAACGCGTCTTTCTAAAGTCTCCTCCTATTTGTATTAGTCTCCCTCTCATTCGATTCCTCTTCGCTTCAACCACCCACTGGAAGTAGAAAATCCTCCTTTTTGTTGCATACGATGGCGCCAGCGCCAACACAAGTTACATTTTCAAGCGCCAAAGCGCCGATCAGACCACGTAATTACAAAAATGCCACTCAGCTCTAATTTTAATGATTTTTGACCTTTTTCTTCTCCAAAATGACCAATTTGTCCCTCCAGCTCCAACCTACACAAAATAAACACAAAAATAGATAAAAAGATACTAAAAAACAATTAAAGATAGCAATAATTAAGTTTAATAATATCGGATTCATAGGTATAAAACCTACTCATCAAATATTCCTGCAACAACAAGAATATTCCACCACCAAACTAATATTCCCCACAAAATGAATATTTTATAACCACTTTGCTTATTTTGTAAAATATGCACATTTCACTCATAACCAAAGTATTATATCAAATTAACTCCTTAATATTTCAAGATAATAAGTAGAGAAAATTTAATTTTATTCATAATAAGTTGGGGTCTTACAACCTCCCCTCCTTATGAAATTTCGTCCTCGAAATTGACGACGTACTGTGTGTTTCAAAAGGTAAAGGGTACCTCGCTTTCATTTCGATTCCAACTCCTGTGTTATTTCTTCAATAGCATGGTTCCTCCACAAAACCTTAACTTGTGGTATAACCTTGGTGCGCAGGACATGCTCTTTCCTATCCAAGATTTTAACAGGTACCTCCTCGTAAGTTAAATCTTCGGCTATCTCGTCTAGTTCTAACTCAATAATGTGGTTTAGGTCTTTCACATATTTACGAAGCATAGATATGTGAAAAACATTGTGAACACGAGACATGCTTAGAGGTAACGCGAGTCTATAGGCCACATTTCCTACTCGGTCAAGAATCTGAAATGGACCAATAAATCGTGGATAGAGCTTTCCTCTCTTTCCGAATCTTATAACTCCCTTCCATGGAGCAATACGTAACAGTACATGATCCCCAATACCAAATTCCACATCCTTTCGATGAAGATCCACATAACTCTTTTGTCGATCCTATGCCGTTTGTATACGTTGTCGAATCATTTGGATCTTTTCCGTAGTCATACGTACCAACTCTGGTCCCAACAATATTGCTTCACCCACCTCATCCCAACATAATAAAGAGCGACACTTTCATCCATATAAGGCTTCAAATGGAGCCATAACAATACTTGCCTGATAACTGTTGTTGTAGGAGAATTCCACCAATAGTAAATACTTATCCCAACTCCCTTTGAAGTCTGGGACATAGAGTCTTAATAGATCTTCAAGAGTTTGAATAGTCCTCTCTGATTGTCCGTCCGTTTGAGGATGGTATGCCGAACTAAATCGTAAATCCATGCCCATAGCTTTCTGCAAACTAACCCAAAATTGTAAAGTGAATCTTGGGTCACGATCTGAAACTATGGATACTGGCATGCCATGCAATCTCACAATCTCATTTACGTACATACTAGCAAGACGTTAAAGGGGATAAGTCTCACGTATAGGCAAGAAATGAGCAGACTTAGTTAATCTATCAACAATAACCCAAATCGCATCTATACCTTGAGAAACCTTGGGAAGACCCGTAACGAAATCCATAGTAATGTGTTCCCACTTCCATTTTGGAATCTCAAGTGGTTGCAATGGACCCTTTGCATTTGATGCTGCTCGCCTTTACACGCCGACAAAGTTAAACACCTCGAGATAAACTCCACGATCTCTCTCTTCATATTGTTCCACCAAAATGTATGTCGAAGATCATGATACATTTTGGTACTCCCAGGATGGATTGCAAATGGTGTATTATGTGCCTCCATCATGATTCTATGCTTCAAGTTAGGATCATTAGGAATGCAAAGTCTGGAGTTGACTCGAAGTATTCCTTCTTCATCGATTCTTGCTTCTAGAATAGCACCTTCTTGCACTTTCTTCTTCATACACATCAGCCCCAGGTCCGTAGCTTGAGCAGCTTTAACTTTATCGATTAAAGTTGGTTCTATTCATATATTTGATATCATCATGTGGGTACTTGGAGACTTTAACTCTATCTCCATCCTTTGTAAGTCGTACAAAATGGGCCTTTGTGTTAACAACATTGTACTCGTACCCACATATGATCTTCTACTCAATGTGTCAGCTACAACATTTACTTTTCCAAGATGATATTGAATGCTATGGTCGTAATCCTTCAACAGCTCGAGCCAACGTCGTTGCCGCATGTTGAGTTCATTTTGGGTGAAGAAATATTTGAGACTTTTATGATCCGTATAAATATCCACTTTCTCCCCATACAGGTAGTGTCTCCAGATTTTTAACGCAAAAACGACTGCTGCCAACTCCAGATCATGAGTAGGATAATTCCTGTCATATTCTTTGAGTTGTCGCGAGGCATAGGCTATAACTTTCACATGTTGCATGAGAACACATCCTAACCTTTTGCCTGAAGCATCGTTGTAGATAACAAATCCATCCGAACCAGATGGTATTGTTAGAACAGGTGCCGAAATGAGTCTCCTCTTGAGCTCTTGGAAACTCTTCTCGCATTCCTCGCTCCATACAAATTTTGTATCTTTCCGGGTTAACTGAGTTAACGGAGTAGCGATTCGAGAAAATCCTTCCACGAATCTCCGATAATAACCAGCTAAGCCCAAAAAGCTAAGCACTTTGGTCACCGAATTTCGGTTGCTTCCCAACTTTGTATTGCTTCAATCTTGGCCAGTCAACAGATACTCCATGTTTTGACACCACGTGCCCAAGGAATGCTACTTCTTAAGCCGTAACTCGTATTTCTTTAGCTTGGCATATAGCTTGTTGTCACGAAGTCTTTGAAGTACCAGCTTCAAATGGTGCTCATGATCTTCACGACTTTTGGAATAGATGAGGATGTCATCAATAAAGACAACAACGAACTGATCCAAATATTCCTTGAATACACGGCTCATCATATCCATGAAAGCAATAGGAGCATTAGTCAATCCAAAAGACATGACTAAGAATTCATAATGCCCGCATCGAGTTCTAAAGGCGTCTTTGAATATCCTCGCTTTTAATCTTCAGTTGATGATATCCGAAACAAAGATCGATCTTTGAAAAGAATTGTGCTCCTTGCAACTGGTCAAACAGGTCATCAATACGAGGTAGGGGATACCTATTCTTGATGGTGACATGGTTTAATTCCCGGAGTCAATACAAAGTCGCATACTCCCGCTCTTTCTTCTTTACAAATAAAAAACAGAGCACCCCAAGGAGATGTACTAGATCTAATGAAACCGATGTTCAACAATTCTTGTAGTTGGACTTTTAACTCCTCAAGATTCAATAGAGCCATTTGATATGGGGTTTTAGAAATGGGCTTTGCATCTTGCTCAAGATCAATAAAGAATTCAACTTCTCGCTCGGGGTAGACCAGGAAGTTCTTCAGAAATACGTCAAGAAATTCATTAACAACAGGAATATTATTCAAATCTGACGTGTTTTTGTTCAAGTCCATAATATGGGCTAAGAAAGCTTGACATCCGTTTTTTAATAAACGAATAGCTTTATGGCTTGATATGACAAATGATCGATTTTAGTGGTTTAGTTGCTTGAATTCAGTATAACAAAGTTGGTTAGGAATATGAAAACTAACAACCTTATAAAACAATCAATTTTGGTAATGATGAGTGGTTAACCAATCAATCCCTAAAATCACATCAAATGAAAGTATCTTTAAAGAGATAAGATCAATAGGTAATGTGAATGTGCCAACTTGGATCAAGCAAGATTTATAAACTGTAGATGTAACAAAGGTTTCACCCAACGGAGTTTCAACAGATAAGTTAAAGTCCAATTTCTCCGGAGTCAAGTTTAAACGTTGAGCACAAAGGTGAGAGATAAAAGAATGGGTAGAATCCTATGATTCAAGAAGGTATAAACTTCGCAAGAGTTCAAGATTAGCTTACCCGTGATCACCTCGCTCGGGTTTCTCTGCTTTTGGCCACCATGATAAAACGCCTTCCTTAAACCACCGATTTTTTTTTTGTCAGTAGTCGCTTTGGTGCGTCTTCGTCCTAGTTGGACTCGACTTCACTAACGGACAAAATCAAGCTATGTGGACCGTCTTTTCCACAATTGAAACACACCTGGAAGGTCCGTGAACAGTTTGGACTTATGTGTCCTCCTCTCCGTGATCTCGTAGAAGATCTAACTGGCGGTACGTTCTCCTCCCTAGAATTTGTTGTTGGTGCCGTGCCGGTGTCTGCCGATGTCTTCCCGTCATTGTTGAATCT
Source organism: Panax quinquefolius (assembly GCA_020205615.1). Taxonomy (NCBI): domain Eukaryota; kingdom Viridiplantae; phylum Streptophyta; class Magnoliopsida; order Apiales; family Araliaceae; genus Panax; species Panax quinquefolius. The sequence goes on along the minus strand of CM035161.1, from coordinate 34,874,551 downwards.
CTCTTTTGAAATTTCCACTGACTCACCTCTCCTATTATCATGGCCACGATTTCCAATCGAGTGGTTACCGCTTTGTCCAGATTCTTCCCTCCTCTCCGGTTATCATCGCTCCGATGATCATTGCCACCCAGATGACCTCGTTGTGGTCCCTCATTGAACATACTTATTATCACGCCTAATAATTGAGCCCTATTTATAATATCTAAATATAAAGAAAATTTATGAGAGATAAGATATTGTCGAATCTCTGGGTTTAGACCTCTCGTAAACATCCGCGCATATCGCTCCTCATTTTCTACCAAATGAGGTGCAAACTCGATAACTCCCGAACTTCGCCTCGCAGATTGGGACACCGCCATGTTGTTTCGCTCCAATCTAATAAACTCTACCTCCTTCATATGATTTAATACTTTCGTGAAAGTACTTGTCATAACAATTTCAAATTTTTCCCAAGACATGTTGAGTACGGTGGTCGGTACGCTTCACGATTTCCACCAAGAATCGCTTCACCACGTAACATAAAGGTGGCGAATGGAACCTTGTGTTCCTCCGCCCAAGACATCGAATATCTTGGTAATTTACTTAACCCACGCTCGCCTTTAATCGGATCAAAGTTTTCCTGTAATCTGGTGGTCCCAACTCCTCGAATCGCGCATTGGTCAGGATAAATCGCGCGTTGCTATCATTTCCACCCAGTATTTTGTACACAAGTCTCCTCGTCTCGATTTTGCATGAATCGCAAAAATCTTCTAAACATCGCATCATTCATCGTTTGTTTCATTAGTGTTGTTTATGTGAGGAATATTGCCTTCTGCTGCACGCTCTCTTCGTCAGTAATCAAAGGTTGTTCCACGCCTCATAGACTCCATTGTTAACGTTCTCACCGCCATTCTTAAAAAATCGCCATAAAAAGGGGTTAATTAAACAAATTAACATATCACATAATATCCCTATATTACGACCGCACCAACAAATAAGCTTAGGTAGGACACACTAACGTAAGGATTTACTCGCTCTCCCTCCTAGTACTATTCCCCGATCTCCACCAGAGACCATATCCCTAAGCTCGATATTAACCGTGACGCCTCAAAATAGGTATACATCACCCATTTCGAGTCGCCAAATACATGGTACGTAAAAATAACTACAACTTTATTAATACAATTGTCATGCAAAATACTTGCACAACACATATCGTGATTTTAAATACAATATTATCTTCTAGATAATATCCACACCCAAATAAAGTCCTCATTTAATTATTGATGCACTATTTTACAAAATAGTGAGGACTACTAAAACAACTATCTTGAATCATCACTCCATACCCTGGCTTAGTCCCTCGCTAAATTCTCACCTCTCGAGAAGAAAAATGGAACAAAAGGAAAAGGGTGAGCTCAACTAGCCCAAGAAAGAACATTACGACTAAGATAATATACAACAAATTATCCTTAGTCTTCAACAGGAAAAATCTAATAGAATACAATATACAACAAATTTTAGATCAACAACGTAGCGGAAGCAACAATTCATTGAAGAGTTAAGAGAGAATGAAATCTAATATCATCTATGAATTTAAAAGTCCATCATCAATATTTTATCCTCGTAACATCAATCAATATACATCTTGAATTAAATATTCATTTTGCACCACGAGCCAAAGATATTCATTCAGTATCACCAATTGGTCATGTTCATCTCAACACATGTTCATCTTCGCACTACGGGCCAAAGATATTCATCAGTAATCATACATCTTCAGACCACGGCCAAAGATATTCATCAATTATCATCATTAAGGATCGAGGATGATGAAAAACATTTTAGAGAACGAATCCAAAGAGATGAAAGGACAAATATTAGGATTCAGTATTTCGTTTATCCAAATTCAATAATACTCCATAATAACCAAGTGTGAAGTAGAATTCAAAATAAAGATCAAAACATGGATACAATCAAAGATAGTAACCATAAAAGACATCTAGACTTAAAAAGAAAATTTCATTTTTCTATGAATAGGTCGATTTGTGAATAGTGTCAGATACGTGAATAAGGTCGTATAAGTGAATAGTAACCCCACACAAAAAGGTAGAAATTCCACAATAAAATTCATAACAATATCTCAAAGATAATGATATCAAGAAAAAATATCATTTAAGAAAAAATAACATCCCTTACATCAAAGAAATAGTACTTTGAATGAAAAAGGTCGGATGTGATGTTGAATGAAACAGACCGAATAAAGAACTCTCAAAGTATCTAAATACTCAAAATACACTTGATAATATAGAGAGAGAGAGAGAAAGCTTATGTTTTCGGTGTGATTTTCAATTCTAACTTAAATCTCTATTTATAGAAAATGTTAAGACGCCCAAGAAGATATCTGAATTGCTAGCACCGATGCTTTTTACTCGCTACTATCGCCACCCACCACATTTGAAATAAAATTTGAGCACATTTCTCACCAATCAAAAGTGGGGCCCACTCAATTCTAGAATTTTCCACCAAAAATCATTTATAACATAATTTCGAATCACCATCTCTTAAAATTCATAACAAATCATACGCTCATTTTTAATCGGCTCAAAATTTGTGGACATATACTCAACTTATATATGTATAACATATCCAAAAATCACAACGATCCAACTATTTGATTAAAAATTATAACTCACTTAATATATCTAAAAATACCGATTTGATTTTTAATACCTCCATTCCGGCTGTAAATACCGATAAAACACCTCAACATTAATTCCTTCAATTATATCCACATAAAATAAATATTTCATTATCATATAAATCAATAATTAATTATTCACAAATAATATTACAGAATCACAATTATGACAACCAGGCCGTTCCCAAGAAAGAGGGGGCTTTCCAATAAGGATTTCTCTCATCATGCGCGCAATTAAGTGACCAAACCTCTCCTTAGATGTAACTTTCTAGACATCGCCAATAATGCTATCTAATAATATTATTCAAATAATATGAATTATTGATCGGATAATGGGAAATATCATAATGCAGAGACAATTATTGAAACAACAATAATATAAAATATCAACGCAAAGAATTATTGAATCAATAAAATAAAATATCAAGCAAGAATTATCGTAACAATTATCGAGTAGTGCCTTCACGTATTTAATCAATAATTCAACCATACTATGTAATACCGCAGTGCTATCGTGCAACCACGCCAGATTACTATATTTTAACCACCGTGTATTCCAACAAAGTTGTTAACTGTGAACGATTACGCCGTTATTTATAAAACTTAAACTTCGCTTTTCTTCATCCTACGCTTATTCTGTTATGAGGCTCCACGAATGGTCAGCACTGTCCGCATTTAATATTCCCCACAACAAGAATATTCCACGACCAAACGAATATTTCCCAACAAAATGAATATTTTATAACCACTTGCTTATTTTATAAAATTTTCACATTTCACCCATAACCAAAGTATTATATCAAATTAACTCCTTAATATTTCAAGATAATAAATAGAGAAAATTTAATTTATTCATAATTTTATTCATAATAGTGTGATAATAATTGTAATGAGGACTTTATTTGAGTGTGGATATTGTCTATGGACAATATTTGTATTAAAACTCACAGTTTGTGTGGTCGTATTTTGCACAACAGTTGAATAGTTATAAATTGGAAAATTTGTATTTAAATTTTGTAGTATGTATTTGGCGACTCAAAATGGGTTACGTGGACCTATTTTAGGGGCTTCACAAGAACCTCCTGAGCGAGCTAGTGAAACGAGACCGCTAGTAATCACGACGAAGAAAAAATCTGGATCAGATGGAACCTATCCAAGACAACGCCATTATCCGCCTCTAATAACTCATCGTCCAAGTGGGGCTCGTATGAGATGGTCAAACAGTGCTCTCGGATCTTTCAAGCTAAAGGATACAAAAATATATATAACATTACTAATAATAATTTATATTATGTCATAAGTTATGATAATTTCGTGAAACATAAAAAATATTATTACCTCCAAGTAGTGTATACGCAGGGTATCCTAGCAGGGCTAACACTCTCAATACCTGATCAATGGATTTTATAACCATGAATCGAGTGTGTTTAAACTTAATCTTTTGTTGGTTTTTAAGTGTTTGTGATCTGTTCATGCATACTTTACTTTATTTTGTAGGAATCATGACATGAGATGGAAAATGGAGCAAGGAAGCTGATCAACAGTTTTAGTGAGCTGGCGTGGCTACGTCAGAAATTATATAGGAAATAGCGCGGCAACGCTTATGCCCAGAGATTCAGGATGACACAGCTAGCGTGGCACTACCATAAATAGAGAAGGAAATGGCGCGGCAGCGCCTAGGAGCAAAAGGCGCGACAGCACCATTATCAGTACTAAACCTGGCGTGGTCGCGCCAAGTCGGGGCAAAGATTGGAAAGTTTTGTTTTTGGCAGGGAATCTAAAGGAGATTTGATTTGTTACTTCTTTCGCGATTAGGTTTTACTTGTAGCCTTTAAATACATGATGTGAGTCATGGAATAGGGACTCTCCATTAGATTTAGAATTAGATTATTTTAGGGATACAATCCATTAGATTATATTTATTATTCATAAACCCTAATTTATATTGGATTGGAGATTAAAGAAACTTGGAGAGCATTGAAGATTCAAAGCAGGAGCAATAGAAGAGTCTCAAAATTATAGACAACAAATTTTATTTTCTACCCTACATCTATTTTTGTCTTTTAATAATTATTCAATTGTGGATTCTAGATTTTAATTCAATGACTATGAACTAACTTCTTGTTTAAGATTGCAACGGATCTTATTGAATAACTTACTTTAGTACGCTTCTCAATTTACGTAACTTACAAGTTTTAATCGATGTAATGATGGAAGAATGATCATGAACTACAAAAAGAAACTAAGATCTTGTGAAATTAATTCCAAGAAATGGATAACCTTAGAATCTTCATTTCAAGAAGAGCTCCTTACAGAACCAAGAATTATATATGAGAAAATGATGAAAATCGATTAAAAAAGGCCGAAACAAACGAAAAGAACTGAAGGAATCTCAAACCTAGGGTTTGGCCCCCTAGGGTTCGGTCACCCTAAGGTTCGACCCTCTAGGGTGCGGCATCTTGTGTTGCATGCTGAGTTCTTCCAAGATTTTTCGATGATGAGATTCTCAAATAAAGAATGAAGAACAGGAAAACATGGTTTAAGCAATAAGAGCTTCGAAACATGAGACCAAGAGGGGGCCTCCATGAGTTCCATGGCAGAAGGCTTATGGAGACAACTCATTTTGGGAATGGATTGAGGGATTGGATTGGTGGCTAGAAGAACATAACGATCTGGGCATTACTCTGGTAACGGGTAAAATGCAAAGTAGACCACTGAACTTTAGGGATTTTTGGGTATTGAGCCATTTTCTTATGGTCAACGCAAATTGAGCCCCTTTTTATTAAAAAATTTGGACTTCGAGCCCCAGGCGCCACATGTGCGTTGACCTGCATACGTGGCGCCTACGTGGCAGATTTGAAGCTAGTTGCTATAATTTTACAAGGATTAATATTTATAACTGAAGAAATCATTTCCCCCAAATTAAAACAAATCCCCTATCCTTAGATCTGTTATGTACATAACTAAAACAATAACAACAACAACAATAATAATAATAATAATAATAATAATAATAATAATAATAATAATACTAATAATAATAATAATAATAATAATAATAATAATAATAATAATAATAATAATAATTACCAAAAAGATACGTGCTTTGAGTAAACACAAAACAAAACCGAACACCCTTGGTATTCATAAAATAAAATGAAGAAAAAAGTACCAAGCTTTTATGAATCTGAGGTACACGATTTTATTAGAGGAGATCGCAAAGTTTTCACATTTAATAAATTACCTACTTAGAATAAATAAAATGTAAATACACATCACGTATAACTTTTTCATAATGATTTAAAACAAATACACACTAGTCAAAGTGGAAGTAATATATGTGTAGATTAGTGTGTAATTTGATACAATAATCGAAAATTAACGTAATTAATTTTTTCACTAATTTCACTATTATTATTATTATTATTATTATTATTATTTTATTATTATTATTATTATTATTATTATTATTAATATTATTATTATTATTATTACTATTATTATTATTATTATTATTATTGTTATTATTATTATTATTATTATTACTATTATTATTATTATTATTATTATTATTATTATTATTATTATTATTATTATTATTATTATTATTATTATTATTATTATTATTGTTGTTATTGTTGTTGTTATTATTGTTTTAGTTATGTACATAACAGATCTAAGGATATGGGATTTGTTTTAATTTGGGATAAATGATTTCTTCAGTTATAAATATTAATCTTTGCAATATTATAGCAACTAGCTTCTTTGCTCAGTTGGTCATTGGTTCCAAGTTTTAAGCTAAAGGTCAAGAGTTCGAATTATGGTAGCAACATAATTTTTGGGATTAAGTTCAATATTTATTCACCACGTCAGCGTCCACGTGTAAAATAAAATAAAAAAATATCCATGTCAAATCTGCCACGTAGGAGCCACGTATGAAGGTCAACGCACATATGGCGCCTGGGGCTCGAAGTCCAAATTTTTTAATAGAAAAGGGCTCAATTTGCGTTGACCAAAAGAAAAGGGCTCAATACCCAAAAACCTCTAAAGTTCAGTGGTTTACTTTGCATTTTACCCCTCTGGTAACTAAGTGTATTTCTAGAATTTTCCCCGAGGTCACGTTCCTGGCACGTGACCACTTTCTAGGAAACTCTATAAATATTTCTTCCATTCCATTGAGGAAGGGACTTTTGGAAAACTAGAGACTGGCGGATTCTCTCTCAACCTTAGACATTCAAGAATTAAGGCTCTTTTAGACCTTGATACTCAAGAAGACTCTCGGATCTTAAGAATTCTATCACGTGTTACTGGACTAATTGCACACTTGTTCTTCTCCCCTCTTCAATTCATCAATCAATTTCGTACTCTTCGTAGATTTCTCTCCTCCTCAGTCAACACGAAACTCTAACCCTAGCAAGGTACGATTTGCTTGTCCACAAATATAAAACATTAAGTCATTAATCCTTTCTTGAAAACTAAAATCGATAATTAAAAAGTTCACTGATAATGTGAGACCCCAGATTTTATGAATAAATATTTAATTTTCTCAAAATATTTTTTTAATATTATGGTGTTGATTTGAGATAGTGTTATAGTTGTGGGTAGTATTTAAAAAAATTTCAAAGTATGCAAGTTGTTATAAATATTCGATTGGCCGGAGAATATTCTTTTTATCAGGGAATATTCGTACGACAGCACAATCATTGGTGGACCCCACAACGGAATTATTGTCGGATTAAGAAAATGACAAAAATATTTTTATGAAAAAACGGCGGAAGTTTTACCGTTAAAACTGTTGAACTACTCGGTAGTAAAAATACAAGAATACGCGTGGTCGCATAAGAAAGACACCAGATTGATTATTGATGCTTACGTAAAGAAGTCACCGCTTATACTCAATTATTACTACAATAATTCGCATCATATCTCTCATATTATTGGTTTGATTATTGTCGCAGATCATCTCGCATTATATGATATGTTATTAAATCAATACTTGAGACGACAAAATTATTCATATTAATAAATTGCAATATTTACAATGTCTAGAAGTTCATCAAGGAGAGGTTTGGTCATCTAATTGCGCCGCCAATAAGAGAAAATCTTATCTGAAAGCCCCTCTTCTCGAGAACGACACGGTTGTTAAATATTGCTAATTATAACAATAATGAATAAATGTTATTAAAATCAAATTTGAGTTTGGAGTTGAATTTGGAGACGCGGAATGATATTTGAGTCCGGAACGATGAAATTAGTAAAGATAAACTACAAACACAAAATTTTTCTGGGGTCGATTTTTTTGGTCAAAGTCAATAGTTGACTTTTTTCGAGAAAAGTCAAACTTTGAAATTTCAAAATTTATATTGTTGATAAAATAGTTCCATCGTTGTTGAAATTATTAGTGTTAGTAAAATCGATATTTATTTCGATAATAATTGATGTCCTGGAGGTTATATCGACTAATCTAGTAATTAACCTGGATAAATGAGCAATTGATTGCTATTAATTCACATGATTATAACTATTTGTTCACATGTGTACTATTGATTCACATTCTTGTTATTATTAGGGAGTTGGTGCAAGATTAATAATACTTGCATGACTAAGTTAAAAATGGAGGTATAGATGGAGGTACTATAATCGTAATTCAGATTTTCACATGTTCCGGAACTATTAAGTCACATGATTTACTATTGAGTCACATCATTTACTATTAGGGGAGGTGGTGCAAGTTTGATATTACTTGCAGGACTGAATTAAAAAGGAAGAAAAAGATGAAGGTATTGTACTGTAATATTTCGAGCCCCAAAACGTGCAATTATCGAAACTATGTTTTCCTATAAATAGAAGCTCATTCTTCTTCATTTCTCACCAATTCACTAAAGCTATAGAGCAATTATTATAGAGAGAAATTATAGAGAAAAACTATAGAGGGAAAATCTATAGAGAAAAAGAAGAAGAGAATTTTACTACCTCACTACTCCTATATCCAGTTTCTTTCAAAGGTAATGTGACACCCCCAAAATAGGTATACATCACCCATTCTGAGTTGTCAATACATGAGTGCGTAAACAACTACAACTTTATTATTACAACAAGAAAGCGTGAGTTTGTATACAAATATTATCTTCTAGACAATATCTATACTCAGATAAATCCTCATCACATTTATTGATACATTATTTTACAAAATGGTGAGGACTACTAAACAACTCTCTCTAGAACCTTCATTCCATACCCCGACTAAGTACTTCGCTTACATTCTCGCCTCCCGAGAAGAAAAATGGAACAACAAGGAAAAGGGTGAGCTCAACTAGCCCAAAGAAAGAATATTATGACTAAGATAATATACAACAAATTATCATTAGTCTTCAACAGGAAAAAAACTAATAGAATACAATAGACAACAAGTTTTAAACCAATATTCTAGAATTGAAATAATAATTCATTAGAAGAGTTAAGTAGAGAATGCAAACTACTATCTTCATGTATGAATTTAAAAGTTCGTCGCCTATCTTTTATCCTCAGTAACATCAATCAACATACATCCGAATCAAATATTCATCTTTACTACTCTGAGCCAAAGATATTCATCATTAGTCATGTTCATCTAAACACTGCTCATCTTTTGCACTACGGGCCAAAGATATTCTTCAGAAATCATTCATCTTTGCACTACAGGCCAAAGATATTCCATAATATCATCATTTAAGACTAAAGATGATGAAAAATATTTTTAAAGAAACGAATCCAGTGAAACAAAATGACAAGGATTAAGGATTAAGGATTCGTACTTTGTTTTATCCACGTCCAAAAATGCCTCAAAAATAATCACAGTGGTGTAAAATTCAAGAATGATCAAAACATGGATACAATCAAAGCTAGTATCCAGAACAGATATTTTGGACTTAAAAGAAAATTTTCATTTTCGATGAATAGTGCCAGATTCGTGAATAAGATCAGATACGTGAATAAAGGTCGTATACGTGAATAGAAACTCACACACCAAAAGTTCTAAATTTGATAAAAACTTCAGATCAATATTTCAACATAATGATATTGAAGAAATAATATCATTACAAAAAAATAATATCTCTTACCTCGAAAGATCAAGATTTTAAATTTAAACATTTGGATATAAAGCTATGACTTGAACTTGCATCAGTAGCAAGCAATACTCAAATTATACTCAAAATACTCACAAGAATACGCTCGATAATATAGAGAGAAAACTTCATTCGATGTGATTTTCAATTCTAACCTAAGCACCCTATTTATAGAAAATGCTTTAGAACACCAAAAGTAGAAAATTTAATATAATAATAATATATATAATCAAATTTCCTACGCCTAACCTTCCAAGAACTGAATTCAGCTCATTCAACCCACATGTGTAACACACCATAATGAAAAAAACGTTTTTCTAATTTTAAATATTTTAAACTTCAAAAATCAATTATTTTTGAGCTTGAACTTCAATAATTCATAATAAATAGCCCTTTCATCAGAAAATTCGAATCTCATGAGTTTTTATAGGAAATTCAATTCTCTACAACTTTGCAGAAGAAAGTTTTTCCAAATTCCAAACAGAAATTGACGAAATCCACAAACAAGGCGATTTTTTAAAATTTATAATCAAATTTCACCAATAAATGGGGTCCAATCGCATATGTTTAACATGTTTTAAACATTTATTGCAACAAAAATACTCTTCCTCCTCAGATACTCATATATCCCACATTCGTTGTAAAATATCACCATTATTATATTACTAAAATATAATAATATATTTAAATGAATTATTTTATCGAAAAAGATAAAATTTCAATTTTCAACAATTGTCACATTAAAATTTTCTCCATCTATATCCACATAAAATCAATATTTTCCTCATCATATGAATCAATAATTAATTATTCACAAATAATATTACTGTAATCACAATATCGACAACCAGCAGCAGCGGTCAAGAAAGAGGGCTTTCCAATAAGAGTTTCTTCTCATGGCACAAGCAATTAGGTGACCAAACCTCTCCTTAGACGTAACTTTCTAGACATTGCCAATAATGTTATCTAATAATATTATTCAGATAATATGAATTATTGCTTCGATAATGAAAAATCTTTGATAATGACAATTATCAAACAACAAGAATATAAAATATCAACGCAAAGAATTATTAAATCAATAAAATATTGAATAAAGAATTATCGTAACCATTATCGAAAGTAAAGGCCTTTCACGTAAGAATCAATAATTGGTGCAATCTGGTAATGCTTCTTGTGTTTTTAACCACGGAAGGTATTTTAATAATGATTAACCAGAATAACAACTACGCCGTTATTTTTAAACCACTTATATTTGCTGTTTTTCTTCATCCAATCTTTTTAGTTATGGGGCCCACATGGGTCGCTACTTGGCGTAAATACGAATATTCAAACGGTCACGAATATTCCACGACCAAACGAATATTCCCAGAAACAACAATGAATATTTTATAACCACTTGCTTATTTTGAAATATTTACGTATTTTACCCTAACTATCCACATTAATCAAATCAACCCTTACTATTTTAAAATAATAAATAGAAAATTAAATTTCATTAATAATAAGTTGGGGTCTTACGGTAAGGTATTATTTTTTCGTATTCTTGAAGAGAGCTATTGTTATTCCATTCCTTATTATTCATTGGAATAACCTATTTATGCTAATCCGCATACTTGGTGAAATTCTTCTATTATTCCATTCTTTATTATTATTTTGGAATAACTTTTGCCTACATCTACAATCTCGCATACATGGTGAAATTCTTCTATTATTCCATTCTTTATTATTACATCAAAATATCACGTAAATGCGTTTTACGCATGACCGAGTTCCATTATTTATTATTCATTGGAATATCTTGTCGTTCATTGCAATTCGCGCCTCGACCTGGTTCCGTTCTTTATTATTCATTTGAAATATCGCGCTTCGCATCGATTCAATTACGCCTCGACACGGTTCCGATTCTTTATTATTCTCGGTTGAGAATAACTTTATGCGTATGATCTATCGCATGCATGGTGAATTCTTCGCTTATTCCATTCTTTATTATTACATTGGAATAACTTGCCTCATGTGGATTACCACATGCATGGTGAATGATCCTTTGTATTCATTCCTTATTAAATTGTGAAAATGATTTGTTTACGTGGATTATGATAAAAGTCATAATAAAAGCATTGGAGTGATGAAAATCATGGGTATATGTGGTATTAGTAAGTGTTATGATGAGTTATGTTGGTTATTATGTGAAAACATGAAAGTTTCTTAGAAATTAGAAAGGGTTGAAAAATTAGATTTTGGTGAAAATGGAACACGAAATTCAATTGACTATATCTCCTATTATATTTTGAATTTTTAAGTGTGGTCAAGTTCTAGAGTTAGATATATGAGTTTCCTAACTTATCCAAGTGGAATCCACTGGAAAAGAATTGTAGATTTTCGTGTTGGTGATTTTAGCGAAGAGTCAAAGCGCGCCAATTTCAAAAAAAGCTACTTGCGGATTTTAAAAGGGCATTTTCGGCCACTTAAATAGTGAGAAAAATTCTGGCCTATTGGGACATGGAAATATATGATATAAAGTACCTCCTGTCCAAAAATGAGCTCATTCAGACTTAAAATGAGCAAGTTATGACCATTTCAATATTTAGGTTTTTTCGACAAAAAATACTATAACCGTAGTTCTATAACTCAGATGACCATGAAATTTAAAGCTGAAGCTCATGTTAACATGTGTAAGATCATGCCAAGATTTAGGAATTTCTGGAGTTAACCTTGAGATAGCTAATTTCTTAAGGAATTAATTAGAAATTAATTTTGAAAAATAGTATATGAATTTTAAAATTTAGAAAAATATATGTTCAATATGGGACTATATTTACTACTAATCCCGAGAAAAAAATAATTTTTGGGACTGATTTGGTATTTTCATAAAATAGTTTAGTTACTAACATATATGAGTTAAATATGTTATTTGAAGTTGAAGAATTGGTAAATAGGATTTTATGGCTTGAAAATCCTATATAAGGTATGTGCATGTTTTTGATGAGTAATTTGATCATTGGTGATGAAATCTTATGAGTATAACATTTTTGAATGATTAAATGCATTATTTGGAAAAGTGTAAACAATTGAAATAAATTATTTATAAGTTGAAGAAGTGATTAAAATATTGTTATGATATTAATAATATTAGATTATGAGTGATTGATAATATCCTGGATAAATTTAAAGTCTTTAATATTTATCCTTATTTTCATTTGATTAATCGTATATCATTGTCATCATTCTCATATTTATATTGTGATAAAAAGTCATCTTTGGTTTACGTATGCATAGATGGACTTGGTGTGATTATGATCGAGAATTATTCCTAGATAATCATGGTAGTAATGTTACAAATGGTGTGGAAAAAAAGTCCTCATCGTTGGCGTACGTGGTGCATTGATAGATATTTTTGGTATGATTATGGCTATGGATTCTCTTACCAAAGGTGTAAAGATGAATTGTTTTATGGCGATCGGGACCGTTGATGAAAACACGATTATCCTTGGCCCGTAGTGCATGGATAATTTCGTGGTCGTGATACTTAAAGAATATTCTTCGGCCTCGTAGTGCGAGGATGATTTGATGATGTAGATTAATTATTGAAATTTTTGAGTCTCAAAGAATGAAATATTAATTCATGAATGTGATAATAATGAATATCCTTCTACCGTGAAAGGCATGGATAATTCATGGATGTGGTATTAACGAATATCCTTAGTCGTAGTGCAGGGGTGATTGGATGATGTGGATTATTTATTAAGCTGAGTCTCAGCGATAAAAGTGATGATAAACTTTTTAAATCATAGAAGATAGTAGATTTTATTCTCTACTTGACTCTTCTAATGGATTGCTTGTTCCGCTACAGTTAAACTTGGTGTTTGTTATATTTTATCAGTTTAACATTGTAGAAGGCTAATGATAATTTATTCTGCATTATCTTAGTCATAATATTTCTTACTAGGCTAGTTGAGCTCACCCTTTCTTTCGTTTTCTCTTTAGGAAATGAGAAGGCGTAAATCAGGACTAGTCGGGGAACAAAGTGATGGTCCTAGATGATAGCATTAGTAGTCCTCACTATTCTGTAAAATAGTGTGATAATATATGTAATGAGGACTCCATTGAGACTGGATATTGTCTAGAAGATAATATTATTGTTTAAACTCTCAGCTATATTTTGTCGTATTTCACACGACTGTTGTATAATTAAGTTGTATTTGAATTTATATACCATGTAAGTGGCGACCCAAGATGGGTAATGTATACCCAATTTTGGGGGCGTCACAGATAATGTCAGAGCAATAAATATGCTAGTAAACTTGATAATATAAGTCTTAAACTGTTTGGTCAATCCAAATTAACTAGAATTATTTGAGTTAGTTAACTAATTTTTTTTAGATTGAATAAAATTTAAACTCATATTTCTAAAACAAAAAATAAGCCAAAATCGGATAACCATTTTCAAACCCACATTTTGATTGCCTCTTCTTTGCTTAAATCATTAAGTACGTATACACATACACATGTTTGATTGTTTTTTTCCGAGTAGAACATATCTATTAAATAAATGTACTGAAATTGACGTTTTTAATGCTCATCTGTTTCCATCTTTGTTGAATCATTTTTTTATTTTTTATTTTTCTCTTTCCATCTTCCTTAAATATGTTCCATGGTTATTAACTTGTGATTTTTAAAAAATTATTCTTGAACAACTTTTGCTTTTATCAATCTATCATTCATTTTTTAATACATTTTTATTATTTTAAATTATAAGATTATTACTAAATTTTAAAGGTCAAATTGACACACTTTTAAATTTTAAATTAATTGGATCCATTGAACATTACAAAATAATAAATTTTATAACTATTAGTACTTTTTAAATAATATACTATATTTTTTTATTATATTAGTTCTAAGTTTGAAAATATCTCAAACTAATTTTGAAAAATAAATAAAGATGTTATGTTTCAAAACGGAGTAAGTATTTTACTTCTAGCAAATTTATAAAAGGGAGTTAGTATTTCATAATTAGTAGTATTTGTTTTATAGTTTATAATATTTAGTATTGTTTAGCTGATTTCTTTTAAGATTTCTTTATTGTGTTTGTAAATACATATTTTGTGATATAATATAATTCGATTTTGTAAAGAATTTTTGTGATATAATATAATTCTTCTATTCAAAAAAAATACAAAAAAGAGGGTCAGCTCTGTTTCTTTTCCTTTTCTTTTTCTCATCAAGCACCAAAAGTTTTTTCTTTTCAATCACAAGGTTTAAACGTGATATGAGAACACATTTACTTTTAGACAGAAAAATTATAGAAACTATAAATATTAAAAAAAATATTACTAATTAGAATAATAATAATAATATGTTAAATAAATCAAACTAATTTTGAATTTAAAAGTATCTCAAATTAATTTAAAACGTCAAATTTAATTTTTATTTTGGAGCGGAGGCAATATTATTTTCTTTCACACGTCCAATTATAAAAAATAAAACAAAAATAATATATTCATATATTGTGACGCCTCAAAAGCGGTGATACATCACCTATTACGAAGTTAGCCAAATACATGGTACATAATACAAAATACAAACTTAATTATACAAACGTCAGTGTAATATCTGACAAAACATACCGAGAGTTTAAGCAAGAATATTGCCTTACAGATAATATCCACTCTCAAATAGAGTCCTCATTACATTTATCATTACATTATTTTATAGAATAGTGAGGGACTACTAATACACCATCTCGGGATTATCACTCCCTTCCCGATTAGTCCCGCTTATGTTCTCATTTTTCTCAGAGAACAATGAAAACAAAAGGGTTGAGCTCAACTAGCCAAGTAAGAAATATTATGACTAAGATAATGCAGAATAAATTATCATTAGTCTTCAACAATGTTAAGCCCGATAAAATACAATAGACATCAAGTTTAAGCTGGTGAATAAACAATCCATTAGAAGAGTCAAGTAAAGCATTATATCTACTATCTTCTATGATTTAAAATATTTTCATCAATTTTTATCATTTGAGACTCGTTTTAATAAATAAACCACATCATCGAGACATCCCCGCACTACGGGCAAGGATATTCATTAAATCATCAATGGTCATGACTATACTGAATAATTCACGGTCATAATCATACCAAAAAGCGCCCATCAATGCACTGATGTGCCACCGAGGACTTTTACCACATCATTTATAACATTACAGTCATGATTATACCGAATAATCCATGATCATAATCATACCAAGTCCATCTATGCACGTAAGCCAAAGATGACTTTCATCACAATATAAGCATGAGGATGATGGCAATGACATAATAATTCAATAAAACAAGTTCAAGGATAAATTTTAAAGATTTATAATTTTAGTTTATCCAAAATCAATAACGTCAAATTATCAACATGATACTTCTTTGTGGAGTAAAATTAAAATGCTCGGAAGAATATTTCCATGAAAAAGATCTTTGGATGAAGCACAAATATCCAGGATATTCTACTAATTTCATGGAGTATAGAAAGCCAAAACTTTAACCAACCGAGTATAATAGAATATATGAAATTGCAAATGGATTTTACAGCACCATGCAAGCAATCCACGTAAACGAGATCATTTCACAATTTAATAAGGAATGAATACGAAGGATCATTCACCGTGCGTGCGGTAATCCAAATAGAGCGAGTTATTCCAACAAAATAATAAAGAATGGAATAACGGAAGAATTCATCGAGCGTAAAGTAATCCGCGAGGACAAGTTATTCAACGAATAATAAAGAATGGAACCGGGTCATGCGTAAACCGCATAGGCGAGGATATTCAAATGTAATAATAAAGAATGAAACCGGTCATGCGTAAAACCGCAGAGACGGATATTCAAGAATAATAAAGAATGGAATAACAATGAGAATTCATCGAGCGTCGATAGGCCGCGCAGACAAGTTATTCCAATGCGAGAATAATTAAGAATAGATTAATGAAGAATTTCACCATGTATGCGGATTGGCATATCAAGTTATTCAACATAATAATAAAGGATGGAATAACGACTCTTACTTTAGTATCGAAAAGAAAATAATTCTCTTAATGAATACGAAAAGAATAATACCCTTACCTTAGAAAAAGAGTATTCCAATCGGTAGGCGAGGATATTCTTGAAGAAAACTTATATTGTTTTCTCGCTCAAAGCTTTCTTAAACTCACAAAAAATACGCTCAAGATTATGAAGAAGAATTCTCTACGAACCTGGTGTGATTTTTTAATTCTAACTAAGCATCGTATGTTAGTTCAGGAGGTATGATAGATATCTAAAGCGGGGGAGGGGGTTGAATAGATATTTAAAACTTTTTCTTTTAACTAATTTAGGTTGATGATAATCAATGCATAGCGGAATGAGTATTTAATAAACCTTCTATTAGATATCTTGAGTTAATGAGAGTGAGGCGATTATAGCGGTTATAGCGGTATAAGCGATTATAGAAGTTATAATGAACACATCAATTTTAAGTGGTTGAGCACTTAAAGCTCTAATCCACTCTTCTACTCCTTGAGTAGAAATCCCTAAGGATATACATTACACTTCTTGAATCTCCTGATTCCTTCTAGACCAGCAGTCTAGGTACTTCTTAGTTCACTCTTGAACTCTTCAAGTCCAGCAGACTTGGTTTCTCACAGTTCACTTAGAACTCTTCAAGTCCTGCAGACTTGGTTCTCTTACTTCAGTTGATTGAAATGATGTTTAGATCGTGATTGATCTTCTACTCGATTCTTTATTAAGCACTTGTTCGAAAGAATTGAGTAGCTGAGCAAGCTTCTTCTTTTTCTCAGATCGTAGAGTTAGGCGTTGAGTGTTCTTGTGCGTTTTTGTTCAATGCTTGCATACCCTCTCATCTGTGTATGTTCTATATATATGTGATCTTTTCAAAATCTATCCGCTGAAGTCATCTGATGAGGCATTAAATGTGTTTAACATTTCTGAGATTTGATGGAGACTTTTCTGCACATCTTCTGAATTTCAACCCGTATTTCCCCGACCTGTAGATTGCTTTTCACCTAACACACGAAAAGGTGTTTTCCTCCTGCCAATGGTCCTTTTCTTAGCTTCTTGAATACGTTCCTTTTGATCAATACTAAGGATATCTTTTGTGCAGATTGGGGAATTTGGTGAGAGCTTCAGCGTTCAAAACCCATTCCATATTTGTTGAATTTATCTTGAGATAAAAAGGTAGGGCTTCTTTCGACACGAGAGCGAGATGACACTCTACTATCCATATTATTATAGTATCTTGTCGTATTGGTGCTTGTTCTTAAGAGAACACTACGATTTCTCACAAGGATTTGCACACTACGATCTTTTAACACAGCGATCATCACTTGCTTCGTCGTCTTGCAGACTCAGCGTTTAGAGAGCATACTACTGATCTACGAGTTGACTTGGCAAATAGTGCGGACAACTCTACGATTTCTAGAGAGGCCCAAAAAGCGAGATATACTACGATCATCTCAAAGTACTACGATCCCGCCTTAGCTTTCGCATTACATTGATCGGTGGGATAGACTACGATTCTCTTGAAAACTATCTATTTCTTTTTAGTCATAGATCAACCTAACAAATTTGATCTCTTTATCTATACAAGTGAACATAAAAGGCTAAGATCGACCTAACAATTTTGATCTATCCTTTAAGTCCTTGTATATATATTCTTGAAGGACTTTACACATAATCCTTGAGTATTTACATTAAACATCAAATCTGATATGCATTCTTCCAACAATCTCCCCTATTTGATGTGGACATAACCAAGGAGATTTGTTGTATGATTTTAAAATTCTATATGTAGTTGCGCCAAAGTAAATATGACAATATTTTAATAATATACGGCTGTTAGTTATCAGAAGTGTCTTGAGGCATTGTTTTGTCTAATTACATTTCATCAAAGATGATGTGAATCAAGACTTCAACACTTAGTGTCTTCTTGTTGAATACTTTGTATACCTTCATGTCATGGCATATCCGAGAAAGATTCTTTTCGATTTTGGTTGAAACTTTGTCAAATAATTGTTTTCCGTTGTTTAGCATACACGAAGATTTGTGACGTAGGTTTTCTTCCTTTCCAGTTCATTGTCTCCTTAATCACAGTGTATGAATTGAGTATAAATGCGTGTGTAAATTCGCTCGGCGCACTTTCGAAGATATAAAATAAGTTCTTCCGATATTAGGTTTTCTTCCTTTCCCGCACTCCATTTGTTGAAGTCTTCTTAATCGTAGAGTGTATGAAGTAATACATTACGAGTATAACATCGTTATTTGGTAAGCTTACATCGAAGTCTATTAATGCTCTGTTCTTTCTTTCAGTAACTCCATTTTGTTGAGGAGTTCATGGAGCTGAGAAGTTGTGACTGATGCCATTGTCAGAGCAGAATTGGTCCATTTCTGAGAAGTCAAATTCTCTACCATGATCACTCCTTATATCCTTGATCTTCTCTCCCTTCTCGTTAATCACAAGCTTGAACATTTTGATCAGCTGGGAGCTTGTGTCATCTTTTGAGGTTAGAAAGAACACCCATATAAATCTGGTGAAGTCATCGACTACGACCAGAGAGTATCTCTTTCCTCCAAGGCTTGTTATTGGAATTGGTCCAAACAGATCTATGTGTAGCAGCTGTAGAGGCTTGTCAATTGAGTTAATAGTTTTGCTCTTGAATGTGTTTCTGGTCTGCTTCCCAAGTTGACAGGCATTGCAAGGCCTTTCTTTAACGAAGTCGAATTTGGGTAGGCCTACAACTAGATCTTTTGAAGCTAATTTGGACATGCTCTTGAAGTTGAGGTGAGATAATCTTCGGTGCCATAGCCAGCTCATTTCTTCAGATGCTTTAGCCAGAAAGCATATTGTCTCGTCTGAGCTTAGTTTTCCAAGATTTACTGTGTAGACATTTCCTTCTCTTGTTCTGGATAGCTTTATTGCAGATTTCTTCAGGTCTCGGACTTGACATTTATTATTGAGGTTGTGTTGTAGTCCTTCCACATAGGCCACTTTGCTAAAAGATACTGCACCATTTCCTGCTGAGCCATAACCTCTTGTCTTGCCATAGTCATTATCTCCAAAGATGACCGAGGGACCCTCCTTCTCTATGTAGTCAGAAAGAAGGGCTTTGTTCCCTATCACATGCCTTGAGCATCCACTGTCCAAGTACCAGGTTGTGATCGTGGAGTTCTTTTCCTGTAAAAAATATTAAGCCATCATTTTGGTACCCATACTTGCATGGGTCCTACATTGTTAGTGCCCTTGGGGACCCAAATCTGCTTGATTTTGGGTCTCATATGCATGGAATTGTAATAACATTTTGCAGCCTTGTGGCCAGTTGTGTAACACACAAAATATTTGATATGATGCATGTTTGTGTGTGTGTGAAAGCTCTTCCTCCATTTGGACTTGTGTGGGATATTGGTCATTCTCCTGTTGGGCTGATATTCCTTCTTCCATGTGTTCTCATGTTTCATGATTTGTGAAGAGTATGCCTTACTTCTACTTTACCTTCCAGGTTGGTTCGTAGAGTTAATCTCATTGAACTCTACAATCCTTCGAGGTTGGTGAGTAGGAGCTAGGTTACTCTTCTCTTTTCTGAAACCTAGACCAGCATGAGATCCCTTGCTCCTGGGAATATGAATTGAATCAGCTAAGCAGGGTTTGACAGGCTCATCATTCTGTGAGGATTTCACAAATATAATGCCACTATTGAAACCTGAGGCATTACTAGTGTTAATATCCTTTGTACATAACTCTGAGGTAGATTCCCCAAAGCCTAGCCCTGTTCTATCAGAGACGCTTCTTTGATTAGAGATTAAAGAGTCCATGGATGAAGAAGATTTATTCCATGTAGAGATGGTCTTTTCTATATCCTTAATTTTTGAGGTTAAACTAGACTCTCTTTTTGCACTGAGCTCATTCTCAGCTTCAAGCTTAGAGAAAGAATTGGTACTGAGAAGGGCTGTTTCCAGGTCTTCTTGAACCTTTTCTTTCTCCTTTTGAAGAAGTGAATAATCCTTAGACAAGAACTCTAAACCACTTCATGTATTGGTGCAGATCAGATGTTATGCCATGCAGTGCAGTTCTAAGGTCATCAATGTCTACATCAGGAGAGTTGAAATCAAATACCTCATCAATACTTACTTCATGAATGTTGGCGTTCTGTTTGTCTTTTGCATTTTTGGCCATCAGGCAGAGATTAGCTATTTGAGGATCCTCATCATCTCCAGATTCCGGAGTTGAGTCATTGTCTGAGTCACTCCACGATCCTCCAGCTACAAGACCTTTGTCTTTCTTCTGTGGCCTTTTGTTGCCTTTGTATTCCTTCTTTGCATGTGATTTCTTCTAAAGTTCTTCTCTTAGAGGTTTATTACAGTTGGCAATGAAGTGACCAGGTTTCTTGCAGTTGTAGCATAGGTCATTCATTTGCTCCTGGCTATTGTAGTTGTTAACTTTCTTTGGCTTGCTGGTTTTGCCTTGTCACATGAATCTTCGTAGTCTTTTAACCAACATTGCAAGGTCCTCATTATCATCTTCATCGTAGTCAGAATCAACTTCAGTGTTGACTTTGGAGGTGTTTTCAGTTACTTTGAGAGCAACACCTTTATCCTTTTTTCTTCCTTCAGATAACGTTTCTGCTCGTTGTGTTAGCTCCAGTTCGTACGTGAGGAGGTTGCCATATAACTGTTGAACAGTCATTTTATGTAGATTCTTTGATTCTCTTATGGCAGTGGTTTTGGCATCCCACTTACTTGGTAAAGCTCTCATGAACTTTATGATCAGATCTTTGTTTGGATAGATCTTTCCATAGGCTCGTAGAGAGTTGAGCAAAATGTTGAATTTCTCGTATGTGGCAGTGACGTTCTTCCTTGAACGTGGACAAACATCTCATATTGTTGAGTCAGGAGAGATTGTTTGTTTTCTCTGACTTCTTCTGTTCCTTCATGCATGATGAGTAGTGCTTCCCAAACCTCCTTTGTTGTTTTGCAGTTGACCACGTTTTCAAATAGGTCATCTTCTAATGATTGAAATAGGATGTTCTTGGCCTTTTGTGTCGTCGACAGCTCTCTTCTCGCTCTCTCATCCATTCTTCTTTGACCTTGATCTGTACTCTGTTTGGGTCATCTGTAGTTGGTGCAAGCTTTGTAGGAACGTAGGGCCCATTTTGAATAGTTTCAAATAGATCTTCATCTATTGAATCCGTGTAAGCTTGCATCCTGACTTTCCAGTTAGCAAATTTATCTTTGTTGCACATAGGTGGCTTGTTGCCTCCTCTAGTCTTTGATTCGCTTGGTAAGTGTGCCATTGGATCTACTCAAGCTTTGTAGGCTGTATTATAGAACCAGCTTTGATACCAATTGTTAGTTCTTGGAGGAACGATAGATATCTAAAAGGGTGGGTTGAATAGATATTTAAAACTTTTTCTTTTAACTAATTTAGGTTGATGATAATCAATCCACAGCTGAATGAGTATTTAATAAACCTTCTGTTAGATATCTTGAGTTAATGAGAGTGAGGCAGTTATAACAGTTATAACATGTATAGCAGTTATAGCAGTTATAATGAACACATCAATTTTAAGTGGTTCAGAGCACTTAAAGCTCCTAATTTACTCTTCTACTCCTTGAGTAGGAAATCCACTAAGGATGTCTGTTACACTTCTTGAATCTCACATATTCCTTCTAGACAGCAGTCTAGGTACTTCTTAGTTCACTCTTGAACTCTTCAAGTCCAGCAGACTTGGTTTCTCACGGTTCACTTAGAACTCTTCAAGTCCTGCAGACTTGGTTCTCTTACTTCAGTTGATTGAAATGTTGTTTAGATTGTGATTGATGCTACTCATTTGCTATTAAGCACTTATTCGAAAGAACTGAGTAGCTGAGCAAGCTTCCTCTTTTTCTCAGATCGTAGAGTTGGGCGTTGAGTGTTCTTGTGCGTTTTTATTCAATGCTTGCATACCCTCTCATCTGTGTATGTTCTGTATATATGTGATCTCTTCAAAATCTATCTGTTGAAGTCATCTGATGAGGCATTAAATGTGTTTGACATTTCTGAGTTTTGATGGAGACTTTTCTGCACATCTTCTGAATTTCAACCCGGTCCCACTGACACAGCAGACTGCTTTCTCACCTAACACCTGAAAAGATGTTTTTCTCTACCCAATGGTCCTTTTCTTAGCTTCTTGAATACGTTCCTTTTGATCAATACTAAGGATATCTTTTGTACCGTTGGGACTGGTGAGAGCTTCAACATTCAAAACTCATTCCATATTTGTTGGAATTTATCTTCAGATAAAAGGTAGGGCTTCTTTGTTTTCGACACAGGCGGATGACACTCTCTATCCATATCGTAGTGTCTTGTCATATTGGTGCTTGTTCTTAAGAGAACACTCATGAAATAGGTATACATCACCTACGATCCGCCTTATGCATTAGTTGATCAACCGGATAGACTACGATTCTCTTCAAGGCCTATCTATTTCTTTTCTAATCATGGTAACAAATTTGATCTCTTTATCTATAAGTAAACATAAAAGGCTAAGATCAACTTTAACAATTTTTTATTATTACATACAAGAAATCTGTGAGTTTGAATACAAATTATTATCTTCTAGATCTATATTATACTCAAATAAATCCTCATCACATCTATATCAAATAAATAAATTATCACATTTATTGATACATTATTTTACAAAATGGTGAGGACTACTAAACAACTCTCTCTAAAACCTTCATTCCATACCCCGACTGCATTTCGCTATATTCTCGCCTCCCGAGAAGAAAAATGGAACAAAAAGGAAAAGGGTGAGCTCAAACTAGCCCAAAGAAAGAATATTATGACTAAGATAATATACAACAAATTATCGTTAGTCTTCAATGTGGAAAAATCTAATAGAATACAATAGACAACAAATTTTAAATCAATATTCGCAATGAAATAATAATTCATTAGAAGAGTTAAGTAGAGAATGCAAACTACTATCTTCTATGTATGAATTTAAAAGTTCATCGCTCATCTTTTATCCCCGTAACATCAATCAATATACATCCGAATCAAATATTCATCTTTGCACCATGTGCCAAAGATATTCATCATTGGTCATGTTCATCTAAACACTGCTCATCTTTGCACCACGTGCCAAAGATATTCTTTGAGAATCATTCATCTTTCGTGACTATGTGCCAAAGATATTCAATAATATCATCATTTAAGACCGAGGATGATGAAAATATTTTTAAAGAAACGAATCCAAAGGAAACAAAATGACAAGGATTAAGGATTAAGGATTCAGATTTTGTTTTATCCATGTCCAAAAATACCTCAAAAATAAATCATAGTGGTGTAAAATTCAAGAATGATCAAAACATGGATACAATCAAAGCTAGTATCCGTAATAGATATTTTGGACTTAAAAGAAAAATTTTCATTTTTTGAATTCGATAATGAATAGTGTCAGATTCGTGAATAGTAACTCACACCAAAAGATAGAAATTCCACAAAAAACATCTTCACGCTTCATGAATAGTATGAATAAGAATCGTGAATAGTAACTCGAGTAATCAAAAGTTCCAAATTTGATAAAAAAGTTCCAAATTTGATAAAAAGATCAATATTTCAAAGATAATGATATTGAAGAAATAATATCATCATTAAAAAAATAATATCCCTTACCTCACAAAGATTAAGACTTTTAAATGGAACACCTGATATAAGGTCAATGAACTGGAACTCAGACATCATATAACAATACTCAAAGTATACTCAAAATACTCACAAGAATACGCCGATAATATATAGAGAGAAAACTCAGCTTTTCGTGTGATTTTCAATTCTAACCAAGACCCTATTTATAGAAAATGCTAGAACACCAAAGTAAAATTTAATAAAATAATAATATAATTATATAAATTTTACTACATGCCTAGAATCTGATTTCAGCCATCAAACACATGCCACATTCTAGAAAAGTAAGAAAAACGTTTTTCTAATTTAAAATATTTTAAACTTCCAAAATCAATTATTTTGAGCTTTTAACTTCAATAATTCATAATAAATAGCCCTTTTATCAGAAAATTTTGAATCTCATGAGTTTTTATAGGAAATTCAATTTCTACAACTTTGCGTAAGAAAGTTTTTCCAAATTCCAAATAGTAAATTGACCAAATCCACAAACGGAGCGATTTTATGTGCTATAATCAAATTTCACCAATAAATGGGGTCCACCGACATGTTTAACATGTTTTAAACATTTATTGCAACAAAATACTCTTCCTCCTCAGATACTCATATATCCCACATTCGTTGTAAAAATATCACCATTATTATATTATTAAAATATAATAATATATTTAAATGAATTATTTTATCGTAAAAAGATAAAATTTCAATTTTCAACAATTGTCACATTAAAATTTTCTCCATCTATATCCACATAAAATCAATATTTTCTCATCATATGAATCAATAATTAATTATTCACAAATAATATTATGTAATCACAATATCGACAACCGTGCAGTAGCTCCTCAGAAAGAGGGGCTTTCCAATAAGAATTTCTCTCTCGGGCGCGCAATTAGGTGACCAAACCTCTCCTTAGATGTAACTTTCTAGACATTGCCAATAATGTTATCTAATAATATTATTCAGATAATATGAATTATTGCTTCGATAATGAAAAATAATCGTAATGACAATTATCAAACAACAAAGAATATAAAATATCAACGCAAAGAATTATTAAATCAATAAAAAAATAATCGAATAAAGAATTATCGTAACCATTATCGAGTAAGTGCCTTTCACGTAAGAATCAATAATTGGTGCAATACCTGTGCATCGTGTTTTAACCACCGAGTATTTTAACAAAGATTAACTTCAGAATAACTACGCCGTTATTTTTAAACAACTTATATTTGTCGCTTTCTTCATCCAATCGCTTTCACATGGGGCCCACACATGGTCGCTACCGTTGCATTTAATATTCCCCGACAAAGATTTAATATTCCACCACCAAACTAATATTCCCACAACAAATGAATATTTTATAACCACTTGCTTATTTTGAAATATTTCATGATTTTACCCCTAACTATCCACATTAATCAAATCAACCCTTACTATTTCAAAATAATAAATAGAGAAAATTAAATTTCATTAATAATAAGTTGGGGTCTTACAACCTCCCTCCTTATGAAATTTCGTCCTCTAAATCGACGACGCATTCTGTGTTTCAAAAGGTGAGGATACTCGCTTTCATTTCCGCTTTCCAATTCCTGTGTCATTTTCTATAAGCATGATTCCTCCACAAAACTTTAACTTGTGGTATGAATTTTCATGCAGTAGGGACATGCTCCTTCCTATCCAAGATCTTGACAGTACCTCCTCACACGCTAAGTCTTCTGGCTATTTCGTCCTGTTCTAACTCTATAACGTGGTTCGGTCTTTCACATATTTATTTAAGTATGATATGTGAAACACATTACGAACACGAGACATACTTTGAGGTAACGCAAGTCTATAGGCTACATTTCCTACTCGATCAAGAATTTGAAATGGACCAATAAATCGTGGATCGAGCTTTCCTCTCTTCCCAAATCTTGTAACTCCCTTCCATGGAGCAACTCGCAACAATACATGATCCCCTATACTAAATTCCACGCCCTTTCGATGAAGATCCGTGATAACTCTTTTTTGTCGATCTTGTGCCGCTTTGTATACGTTGTTTAATCATTTGGATCTTTTTTCAGAGTCATACGCATTTCAACTCTCGGTCCCCAACAATGTTGCTTCACCCACCTCATCCCAACATATCGAGAGCCGACATTTTCGCCCATATAATGCTTCAAATGGAGCCACACCTATACTTGCTCGATAATCTGTTGTTGTAGGAGAATTCCACCAATGGTAAATACTTATCCCAACCGCCTTTGAAGTCTAGGACACAGTAGTCTTAATAAATCTTCAAGAGTTTGAATAGTCCTCTCGATTGTCCGTCTGCTTGAGGATGGTATGCTTAACTAAATCAAACTGCGCCCATAGCTTTTTTGCAAGCTAACCCAAAATCTTGAAGTGAATCTTGGGTCACGATCCAAACTATGGATACAGTGCATGCCATGCAACCTCACAATCTCATTCACGTATATACTAGCAAGACGCTCAAGGAATAAGTCTCCAGACGGCAAGAAATGAGCGACTTGGTTAATCTATCAACAATAACCCAAATAGCATTGATGCTGAGAAACCGTAGGAAGACCCGTGAACTAAATCCATGGTAATGTGTTCCCACTTCCATTTCGAATCTCAAGTGGTTGCAACGGACCCTTAGGTACTAGATGCTCCGCCTTTACACGCCGACAAGTTAAACACATCGAGATAAACTTTGCAATCTCTCTCTTCATATTGTTCCACCAAAATGTATGTCAAGATCACGATACATTTTAGTACTTTCGTGATGGATTGCAAATGGTGTATTGTGTGCTCCATCATAATCTTGTACTTCAAATCGAGTCGTTAGAACACAAAGTCTCAGAGTGGACTCAAGTATTCCTTCTTCATCAATTCTCGCTCCTAATAGCTCCTTCTTGATTACTTTCTTCTTCATACGATCGCCCCGGCTCATGGCTCGAGTAACCTTAACTTTTTCTATTAAAGTTGGCTCTACGCAGATACTTGACATCATCGCACTCATTCCTCAAGATATGATCTTCTACTCAACGCGCCACCTACCACGCTCGCTTTTTCCAGATGGTATCAATAGTGTGGTCGTAGTCTTCAATAGCTCGAGCCAACGTCGCCGCCGCATGTTGAGTTTTTTTTGAGTGAAGAAATATTTAAGGCTTTTTATGGTCCAATATATCTCCACTTTCTCCCCATATAGATAGTGCCTCCATATCTTTAATACGAAACGATCGGGCCGCTAACTCTAGATCATGAGTAGGATAATTCTCTCTCATACTTTTAAGTTGTCGCGAGGCATAGGCTATGACTTTCCCACGCTGCATGAGAACACATCCTAACCCTTTGCTCAAGCATCATCAGAGATAACAAATCCATCCGAACCAGATGGTATTGTTAGAACAAAGCCAAATAAGTCTCCTCTTAAGCTCTTGGAAACTCTTCTCGCATTCTTCGCTCCAAACGAATTTTGTATCCTTCCGAAAGTTAGTGAAGTTAATGGAGTAGCGATTCGAGAAAACCCTTCCATTAATCTCCGATAATAACCAACTAAGCCCAAAAGCTACGTGATTTTACCACCGATTTTGCTGTTCTAACTTTCAGATTGCTTCAATCTTCACGGATCAACAGATACTCCATGTTTCGACACCACGTGCCCAAGAATGCTACTTCCTCAAGCCGTAACTCGATTTCTTCAATTTGGCATATAGTTTGTTTTTTCGAAGCCTTTCGAGTACCAATTTTCAAATGGTGCTCATGATCTTCACGACTTTTGGAATATATGAGGATGTCATCAATAAAGACAACAACAAATCGATCCAAATATTCCTTGAATACTCGGGTTCATCATATCCATGAAAGTCAGGAGCATTAGTTAATCCAAAGACATGACTAAGAATTCATAATGCCCATACCGAAGTTCAAGGCGCTTTTTGAATATCCTCGCTCTAATCTTCACCGATGATGATATCCGTAATCTAAGATCGATTTTTGAAAAGAATTGTGCCCTCTTGTAAATCGGGTCAAACAAGTCATCAATACGAGGTAGAGGATACCTATTCTTGATGGTGACATGGTTCAATTCCCGATAGTCAATACAAAGTCGCATACTCCCGCCTTTCTTCTTTTCTTTACTTAATAAAACAGAGCACCCCAAGAGGAGATGTATCAGATTTAATGAAACCGATGTCCAACAATTCCAATTCCTAGTTGGACCTTTAACTCCTCAAGTTCAATAGAGCCATTCGATATGGGGTTTTA
This sequence comes from Panax quinquefolius, assembly GCA_020205615.1. Classification (NCBI taxonomy): domain Eukaryota; kingdom Viridiplantae; phylum Streptophyta; class Magnoliopsida; order Apiales; family Araliaceae; genus Panax; species Panax quinquefolius. The sequence goes on along the minus strand of CM035161.1, from coordinate 34,845,796 downwards.
GAAATGGGCTTGTACAGTTCAAGATCAATAAAGAATTCAACTTCACGCTCGGGGTAGACCGAAGTTCTTCAGAAATACGTCAGAAAGTCAATAACAATGTGAATATTATTCAAATTTGACGTGTCTTTATTCAAATCCATAACATGGGCTAAGAAAGCTTGACATCCGCTTTTCAATAAACTAATAGCTTTATGATTAGATATGATGTTGATTGATTTTAATGGTTTAGTTGCTTGAATTGCATAACAAAGTTGGTTAGAATATGAAAACTAACAACCTTATTTAAAAACAATCAATTTTGGCATGATGAGTAGTTAACCAATCAATCCCTAAAATCACATCAAAAGCAAGTATCTTTAAAGAGATAAGGTCAATGTGTAAGGTGATGGTGCCAACTTGAATCAAACAAGATTTATAAAAAGTGGATGTGATGAAAGTTTCTCCTAACTGAGTTTCCACAGATAGTCAAAGTCTAATTTCTCCTGAGTCAAGTTTAAACGCTGAGCACAAGCAGAGAGAGAGATAAATGAATGGGTAGCACCCCAGATCAAGTAAGGTATAAACTTCGCAAGAATTTATAAATAGCTTACCCGTGATCACCTCGCTTGGGTTCCTCGATTTTGACCACCACAACAAACGCTTCTTCCCTAATCGCTGACTTTGACTTTTCTCGGGATAGTCTTTTGAGTCACCGTCCCTCACCGAACTAGGTTTCGCCATCGCATAATCTCGAGCGATATGTCCTTCCTTTCCACAATTATAGCATACCTTGAACTGTCAGGCAGCTTTGACCGATATGTCCCTCTTTCCGATGAAGATTTAAAGATATGACCGGTGGTCGTTCTCCTCCCTTGTAAACCGCTTGTCGCACGAAGACCGCTGCCTTCATATGGTCGTTGTTAAATCTCCTCTTTTAAAATCTCCTCCCGACTCGCTTCTTCTATTTTCATGGCTATGATTACCACCAGAGTGGTTACCATTTTTGTCCGTCTGCTTTTCTCCACCGGTTATTATCTTATTTCGCTGATCGCTATCTCCTCGTACGATCCTCGTTATGGTCCTCGTTGAATATACTCGTTATCTCGCTTCTAATAATTGAGCCCCTGTTTACAACATCCAATAGAGAGAAAATTTATGAGAAATGAGATATTGTCGATGCCGGGTTTCAAACCTCTCTAAAAAACATCCGCCATAACGCTCCTCATTCTCCACCAAATGAGGTGCAAAACTCGATAACTCGCAAACTTTGCCTCGCATCGAGACACCGCCACATGTTGTTTTGTTCTAATCTGATGAACTCCACTTCCTTCATACGATTTAACACTTTCGTGAAAGTATTTGTCATTAAATAGTTTTTCAAACGTCTCCCAAGACATGCCGAAAAGTACGGATGGGTACGCTTCACGCACTCCCACCAAGAGTCTCCGCTTTCGCCATTTTAACATAAAGGTGGCGAATGGAACCTTCGTTCTTCCGCATCCCAAGACATCGAATATCTTGGTAATTTGTTTTGACCCATGTTTCCGCCATGATCGGATCCGCTTTTCCTTAAATTCGTGGTCCCAACTTTTTGAATCGCTTGGTCGTGATAACCCGTGAATTGCTATCATTTCTCCTCATATTTTGAACACGAAGTCTCCTCATCGATTTTGCATGAATCGCAAAAAGCTTCTAAACATCCCCTCGCTCATCATCTCGCTTCAATGGTGTTGTTCATGTGAGGAACATTGCCACCTGCTGCACGCTTCTCCTCGCTGGTGAGTACAAAGGCTCCACTGGGCCTCATTTCCATTGTTAATATTCTCACGACATTCTCAAATACCGCCATAAAACAAGGGTTAATTAAGGAAATCAATATATCACATAATATCCCTATATATCGACCAACTAACAAATAAGCTTAGTAGACACACTAGCTAAGGATTTACTCGCCTCCCTCCTAGTTCTATTCCCGATCTCCGCCAGAGATCATATCCCTAAGCTCGATACCAACTCGTGACGCCCCAAAATAGGTATACATCACCCATTCTCGAAGTTGTCAATACATGGTATGTAAACAACTACAACTTTATTATTACAACAAGAAACTGTGAGTTTGAATACAAATATTATCTTCTAGACAATATCTATACTCAAATAAATCCTCATCACATTTATTGATACATTATTTTACAAAATGGTGAGGACTACTAAACAACTCTCTCTAGAACCTTCATTCCATACCCCGACTGCACTCGCTTATATTCTCGCCTCCCGAGAAGAAAAATGGAACAAAAAGGAAAAGGGTGAGCTCAACTAGCCCAAGAAAGAATATTATGACTAAGATAATATACAACAAATTATCGTTAGTCTTCAACAGGAAAAATCTAATAGAATACAATAGACAACAAATTTTAAATCAATATTCGCAATGAAATAATAATTCATTAGAAGAGTTAAGTAGAGAATGCAAACTACTATCTTCTATGTATGAATTTAAAAGTTCATCGCTCATCTTTTATCCCCTCGTAACATCAATCAATATATATCCGAATCAAATATTCATCTTTGCACACATGTGCCAAAGATATTCATCACCTTGGTCATGTTCATCTAAACACTGCTCATCTTTGCATACACGGCCAAAGATATTCTTCAGAAATCATTCATCTTTGCACTACACAGCCAAAGATATTCAATAATATCATCATTTAAGACCGAGGATGATGAAAATATTTTTAAAGAAACGAATCCAGGAAACAAAATGACAAGGATTAAGGATTAAGGATTCAGACTTTGTTTTATCCATGTCCAAAAAATACCTCAAAAATAATCATAGTGGTGTAAAATTCAAGAATGATCAAAACATGGATACAATCAAAGCTAGTATCCGTAATAGATATTTTGGACTTAAAAGAAAAATTTTTCATTTTTCATGAATAAGGTCAGATTCGTGAATAAGTCAGACACGTGAATAGTAATCTGACACCAAAAGATAGAAATTCCACAAAAAACATCACGCTTAAATAGTACTCGTGAATAAGAATCGTGAATAAGAAACTCATGAATAGTAACTCGTGAATAAGAACTCGTGAATAGTAACTCCGATACATGAAAAAGTTCCAAATTTGATAAAAACTTCAGATCAATATTTCAAAGATAATGATATTGAAGAAATAATATCATTACGAGAAAAAATAATATCCCTTACCTCAAAGATTAAGATTTTCTAAATAAACACCTGATATAAGCTATGAAGGAACTTGCACCGAGATAACAATACTCAAAGTATACTCAAAATACTCACAAGAATACGCCGATAATATAGAGAGAGAAAACTTCAGCTTTCGTGTGATTTTCAATTCTAACCCAAGACCCTATTTATAGAAAATGCTTAGAACACCAAAAAGCGTAAAATTTAATAAATTAATAATATAATTATATAAAATTTCTACGCATGCCTAGAATCTGATTTCAGCCATCAAACACATGCCACATTCACTAAAAAAGTAAGAAAAAACGTTTTTCTAATTTTAAATATTTTAAACTTCCAAAATCAATTATTTTGAGTTTCTAACTTCAATAATTCACAATAAATAGCCCTTTTATCGAAAAAATTTGAATCTCACGCTGTTTTTATAGGAAATTCAATTTCTACAACTTTGCGTAAGAAAGTTTTTCCAAATTCCAAATGTAAATTGACCAAATCCACAAACGGGCGATTTTACAAAGCTATAATCAAATTTCAACCAATAAATGGGGTCCAACCGACATGTTTAATATGTTTTAAACATTTATTGCAACAAAATACTCTTCCTCCTCCTCAGATACTCATATATCCCACATTCGTTGTAAAAATATCACCATTATTATATTATTAAAATATAATAATATATTTAAATGAATTATTTTATCGTAAAAAGATAAAATTTCAATTTTCAACAATTGTCACATTAAAATTTTCTCCATCTATATCCACATAAAATCAATATTTTCTCATCATATGAATCAATAATTAATTATTCACAAATAATATTATGTAATCACAATATCGACAAACTGCAGTAGCTCCTGTGAAAGAGGGCTTTCCAATAAGAATTTCTCCTCATCATGCGCAATTAGGTGACCAAACCTCTCCTGATGTAACTTTCTAGACATTGCCAATAATGTTATCTAATAATATTATTCAGATAATATGAATTATTGCTTCGATAATGAAAAAATACCGTAATGACAATTATCAAACAACAAAGAATATAAAATATCAACGCAAAGAATTATTAAATCAATAAAATAAAATATCGAAACAAAGAATTATCGTAACCATTATCGAGTAAGTGCCTTCACGTAAGAATCAATAATTGGTGCAATACCGTGTGCTACCGTGTTTTAAACCAATTTAGTATTTTAACAAAGATTAATCTGAAGAATAACTACCGTTATTTTTAAACAACTTATATTTGTCGCTTTCTTCATCCAATCGCTCACATGGGGCCCACACACGGGTCTACCGGCCGCATTTAATATTCCCCGACAAAAGATTTAATATTCCACCATTTAGCAAAAAATAAAATAATATTCCCCGACAACAATGAATATTTTATAACCACTTGCTTATTTTGAAATATTTCATGATTTTACCCCCTAACTATCCACATTAATCAAATCAACCCTTACTATTTCAAAATAATAAATAGAGAAAATTAAATTTCATTAATAATAAGTTGGGGTCTTCAATCGAATATTATATAACGACTTGCATACTTTGCAAAATTTATAAATATTACCTACAACTATAATATTATATCAAATTCATTCCATAATAATCAAAAAAAATATTTGAGAAATTTAAATCTTTATTCATAAAATTTGGAGTCTCACATATATAATACATTTATTATTATTTTTAGTGTAGCCTCAAGTTAAATATCTATTTACTTTAAATTTTACAATAATTTTAAAAATGGTATTGATATAGAACTTTGGCAAAGGCATCAAGACTACACATATAAGTCGCATCCAGAAAATAAAAATTCATTTCATCTAAATAAATAATACATTACTCATATTAAAAATAGATAATATAGTTTTAGTTTTTAAATAGAACCATAACTAAATTTGACTACACACCTCCCCTGGCATAGCCTTTAGTGGCAATTTGACTTCTAAGAAATACTATATTTGATATATAATTATATGGCTCCAACCCACACTATTCATATTAAAAATAGATAATGTTGTATTTTAGTTTTTAAATAGAACCATAACCAAATTTTGTAGAACTATAAAGGTTGAAAAGTAATTAATGTGGCCTTGTGGGCGGTAATTAAGAAAAAAACTCCGGATAAAAATACCTGATTGTAATTTGCACTAATTCACTAGTTAAGGTATATACTACTCACTTCGTTTTTTAATATAAATTTGCGTTTTAGAGTTAGCATAAGATAAGGAAATGATTCAGAAAGATTAAATATATTATCAATTATCATATTCTTATTGTATTGAAAAAAAGAGTGTTATTTATAGAAGCAAAAAAAAATAGTGAGAACCAAAGTTATATTTATTACTTGGGGTAATATTTAAACCAAGAATTAACGCTTACTTGAAATTCTCAAACGAATTATATTTAGGAACAAAAATATTTTTTTGAACGATTTTATATTAAGGAGCGGAGGAGTATCTCCGCTCCTTAATATAAATCGTTTTAAAGTTGTACACAAGTATTAAGGAAATGATTGTATAACATTAAATATAATATCAATTGTCTATATTGTCTTTGTATTAGAAAAAGAGTGTTATTTATTGGGCAAAAAATAGTGAGAGAACCAAAGTTATATTTATTACTTGAAGTAATATTAAAAATAATGTAATTAATGCTTATTTAAAATTCTCAAAGGATTTATATATATTAAGAAACAAAAATAATTTTCTAAAACGATTTATATTAAATAACAGAGGGAATACTTGATAGTTGACATCCAACTGTATTAAACATTGTTTGCCTTCAAAATTAATACTTACAGCATTAATTACCTCATTTCACAAAGATGGTTACTTTTAACACAAGTTAAGAATGTATCAAAATTTTAGTTTATCAAACAAAAATAGTAACAGTTTTATCTCCAACATAAATAAGATTTTATATTGTTAACCACCAGCCAAATTAGTTCTTACTTAAAAAATTTAAATTAAGCAAAACCGACAAAAAAAAATAAATACCTGATAATTTTTATTAATTCACTAGTTATAAATGCTTGATATGCAACCTACTATACACTCTTGACTTAAAAATTATTACTTATTACAGTATTATCTCATTTCATAAAGATGGACGATTTCCCACAATTTAAGAAACTAAACTTTGGTTGATCAAAATTTAATAAATCAGATTACAGTTTAAAATAGGCAATAATCCACTTATCCACAAGTTATTGATCGTTAATCAATAATTGTTAATTATTTACTTAATTTTTGAAGATGTGCATTTGTTTTCTTAGTTAGTATTGTCCCGTTATAAATAGTGCATGCTTGATCCACATCAGAGAGCCAAAGTTAGTCATTTCTCAAAAATCAAAGAAATATAAGAAGAGTAGCTAGGAGAAATATTAAGAGAAAGAGTTAATTATATGGATTCCATCTTAATCTTTCACAATTTTTGCTTCTTAGTGTTGATGCTAATTTCAAGTAAGCATTAATTTTTGCTTCTTAGTGTTGATGTTAATTATATATATGACGTTTTAAAATTTCAAGTAAGCATTAATTGCTTAATTTCCAATATTACCCCAAGTATTAAATATAACTTTGGTTTTGTCACTATTTTTTGCCCAATAAATAATAATCTCTTTTTTCAATACAAAGGCAATATAAACATTTAATATTATATTTAATGCTATATAATCATTTACTTAATATTTGTGCACAATTTTAAAAAGTCTTATATTAAAGTACGGAGAAAGTATTAACTATCAATCTAGTAATTAATTGCATGTGCATTTGTGACATTAAATTTGAGGTCGCATTTGTTTTCTTAGTTAGTATTGTCCCATTATAAATAGTGCATGCTTGGATCACATCATATCCACATCAGAGAACCAAAGTTGGTCATTTCTCAAAAATCAAAGAAATATTAAGGAAAAGAGTTAAATATGGATTCCAGCTTAATCTTTCATAATTTTTGCTTCGTAGCGTTGATGCTATTTTGGTTCAATGAAGTTCGTGTTCAAGCTGGAGGTACCTTTGATGTGAAAAAATATGGTGCTGTCGCAGATGGAAAAACTGATAACAGCAAGGTAATTCATAATTCAACTTACACTTAAAAAGACCATCTTTAATTAAATGGATCTCTTTCTTTAATTATAATATGCTTTGTTATTTTCATAAAAATAATGTCCTTGTTAACTCATTTTCGATTGATTTTGAAAAGAGATGGTTTTATCTACTTTCAGTTATACGTACACAGTTGAAGATTTTAATAGAAAAAGATACAAAAATAATTTTTGAAAATTCATTATATATCGAGAAATATGGGTCTTTTTGTAATTTTACGTGCTTTATATAAGTATCCACACGTAGCAATTGCGATATCTGCAACAAATACTTGTGGATGCTTAAAGTAACTTTTTAATCTGGGTTGCTCGTTAATTAAATGGACAATAAGAGGAGATCGGTTGGCTAAAATAGGGTCAGGACCAGCACGAGCTCTTTTATATATATATATATATATATATATATATATATATATATATATATTTTGAACCTTAATCCTAAACCCTATATAGTATGTATTTTTAAAATAAATTTGTTGATCTTCAGGCTTTCTCGAATGCATGGCAAGCTGCATGCCAAGCAGGTGGCACAATGTTGATACCTGGCGGCGGTATATATTCTCTCTCTATTTAAGGTCTCAATTTATTTTATTTATTTATTTATTTTAAATTATGATGTGACTGATTATTCATTAACACATCATTAGACAAAAAAAATTGAAAACCCCAGGATTACTCTTTACATATTACAGTCCCTTACATTACTTACTTATATACTTATATACACTTTTGTCCATGCACATCCAACTAAGTTTATATATTGTCCAATTTTCTATAGGCAAAACCTAGACGAAGATGAATTTTTCCACTTTATATAGGCTTGGTCCCTATTTATTTATGGACACAATCTTTTTTATGTCATTGTGTTTGATATACAATATTTATTCATATAATTATTATTATATTATGTTAAATTTATATAAATATTTTTTATTTTTTATTATATATAAATCCTCACTAGGCATAAATCCAGCATTCGTCCTTGTTTTCCAATATATATTTATATACGCAGACAAACACGAGATGGAATTAGTTAGTACTTGAAACTTACATTAGTAAATATATAAACTTAATTAAGTATTACCAAGTCTCTTAATTATGTCTCTGCAGGACAATTCCCATGTTCGTGTTAGAAATGTTAAGTTCAGAGGCATTAGAGGAACCTCAGCTTCACCAGTTGCAGTAACACTCCAATGCAGCCAAAGTAACCCATGTCAAGGCATTCAGATGGATGACATCAACCTGAAGTTAAATGGTGGAGGGCAAACAACTTCTTCATGTGATAATGCTCATGTATCTTTTTCTGGGACACAAGTTCCTGCTGCTTGTAGGTCATAGTTATTTAGGGCATATGCTGATCAGTTCAGTTTTGATTACTTATAAGTGGATCAATTAAGAAGTTATATAAATTGTGTGATATATGACTAGTTTTGAGTATTTGGAGATGAGTTTGTTTCATTAATAAAGATATTTAGCAGTTAATTCATCGGAGTTTTTTTAATTGACGTTTTTGAAAAAAAAAATACAAATATTAAGAAAATGTAATTAATTCTTAGTTGATTAATTAAATTGGATGGAAAATGTTAATATTATCCTTTTTAAATTATTAAAAAGATAAAAGAAAACACTACAAGAAAACAGCCTAATGTCAACGGAATATATTCGCTCGGAATTAAGTTATCTTCGACGGAATATTTAGTCGAGAGAAATTTCGTCGATAATAGGGCAACCTCGACCGAATTCTGTCAGAATAAAGCAAAAGTTGTGGCGCGAGATTTTTCCTTCAGCGCGCTTGCTGGTCTCAACGGAATAAGTCTTAATGTCGACGAAATGTCCGTCGAATATAATCTAAAGTTGACTGACGTATTACCAACTGAATTACGTCCGAAATAAGGATGTTTTAAAACCTAAATCGCTATCAGTAGCGCAGCAGTCAGCCTAAACTTTGTCTCTCTCTCTCTCTCTCTCTCAATTTTTTCTCTCTGGTTTCTCTCATCTCGTCCGTTCGGAATCCCCTGCCGCACCTCCGTTGCCGGAACCCCTTTCAGTCGCACTTCTGTCCGTCGGAATCTTTAGTGGCTGGCTTTAGCTTCAATTTCAGTTCAATTTCTTCTTCTTCTCGTTCATAAATACAAATTGTTATTATTACACAATTTAAGGTTAGTTTTTATCAATTAATTTTGGATTTGGAACCCTAAACTTTCTGTTATATGGTTATGCATGCATATTGTCATTGTGTGTGATAATAATTATCAATAATTGAGACTGATTTTATATGATTTTGTTAATTAATTAATAATTTTGAGACTGATTTTATGTAAATCCATGTGAATTTGGGACTCAATTATGTGTTAATTGATTATATTGTAACTGATTTTGGGACTGATTATGTGTTAATTGATCATGTTTGGACTGATTATGTATTAATTGATTATTTTAGGACTGATTATGGGCCTCAATTGGGATTGTTGGGATGTATTATCTTACTATTTTTGTTCACACGATATTTGTTATTTTCGATGAATTCAAGCGTAAATTTACATGTAATTCTTCAATTAAAATCATGGGCCTCGCTTTTATTTTATTTATGTATTTTAATTAGTTTCCAATATTTAATTTACTATAATTAAATTAAATAATATAATATCTAGTAATATAATACAATCAAATAAATTTAATTTAATTAATTTAATTTACCTTAAATAAACTGTAAATAAAATATTATTTATAAAATAAAATATTATTTATAAAATAAATTTCTCCGATAAAACAAAATAAAATAAAATAATAAAAATAAAAATAAACTAAACAAAATAAAATAAACAAAATAAAATTAAAATTAAATAAGAAAAATAAGAAAAAAATTAACATAAAATAAATTATAATAAAATAAATAAATAAATAAAATGGAAATGAAATGAAATAAAATAAAATAAATATTAAACTAATTAGTATTTGCTTAGTTTTTCACAACTAAAGTAAACTAAATATGCTTGACACATGTAGTACACTTATTAGAAACTTTAGTGAACTAATTAGTAGTATTTGCTTAGTTTACCACAATCTTCAATAAACTTAATAATACTCTTTGTTCAATCTTCAACAGATCGTTTAGTTTTATAGTACATATATCATTTCATTAACCTGCAAATATGTTGATCACCTTAGTTGAGCTGACAATTGAGGTTAATACTCCAACTGGTTTCTCGGCAGCAAAAAAAGGATGGGCCGTAGTTACTGTTTGTGTCTCATACTCGAATTGAATAATTGAATTACTGTAGACATTACTCACCGTTCCATCATAACAGATGACAACATCCCGAAGGAGGGCCATTGTTGCAAAGTGCAGAAACAACTTAAGTTGGCATCAGGATGATATTATGCAACTTAATTACCAACCAACTCATTGTGAAGAAAGCATTAATTGCCTTAGCTATCTTTACAATCCGTCCCCGCAACTGCGTTTTGGGACATTTATAAGTTCCCCTTCCCCAGTTAATCTTCCTACTTAAAAGTATTACATCTTTTATTCTTTTAAAATAGAGAGTTCATAAATTACAATGAACTATATAGCAATGAGCAAAGAAGAGCAACAAATTAACCGATGGTAGAATTTGCGATTAGAATTCTTGGAAGTTCCAGAGGTCTTGAGCGGGCAACGAATACTGTAAGACCCCAACTTATTATTAATGAAATTTAATTTTCTCTATTTATTATTTTGAAATAGTAAGGGTTGATTTGATTAATGTGGATAGTTATGGGTAAAATACGCGAATATTTCAAAATAAGCAAGTGGTTATAAAATATTCATTGTTGTCGGGGAATATTCGTTTGGTCATGGAATATTCTTCTTTGTCCGGGAATATTCGCAAACGACTGCGTTGATCTTTTTTGTGGGCCCCATAACGGAAAAGCGATTGGATGAAGAAAACGACAAATATAAGTTGTTTAAAAATAACCACAGTAGTTGTTATTCTCAATTAATATTGTTAAAATACTGTTGGTTAAAACACAAGAGTTATGCGGTATTGCACCAATTATTGATTCTTACGTAAGAAGGCACTACTCAATAATGGTTACAAAGTAATTATTATTCATTATTTTATTGATTTAATAATTGTTGCGTTGATATTTTATATTGTTATTGTTTCAATAATTGTCATTATACGAAGATTTTCATTATCGAAACAATAATTCATATTATCCAATAATATTATTAGATAACATTATTGGCAATGTCTAGAAAGTTACATCTAAGGAGAGGTTTGGTTACCTAATCATGCCGCCAAGAAGGAGAAATTCTTATTGAAAGCCCTTTTCCTAGAAACTACCGATACTTACTTTGATTCTCATAATATTATTTGTGAATAATTAATTATTGATTTATGTAAGACCCCAAATTTTTTTAAATAAAAAGGAATTTCTTTATTTATTATTTTGAAATAGTAAGGTTGATTTGATTAATGTGGATAGTTAAGGGTTAAATACTTAAATATTTCAAAATAAGCAAGTGGTTATAAAATATTCATTTTGACGGGAATATTCGTTGGTCGTGGAATATTCATCTGCTTGGGAATATTCGTATCGACCACAAGCAGCCCATGTGGGCCCCATAACTAAAAGCGATTGGATGAAGAAAACGACAAATATAAGTTGGTTAAAAATAACGGCGTAGTTTGTTACTGCTAAGACTGTTGAATACCTTTATGGTTAAAAATACTGAATACGCGTGGGTCGCACTTGCGAGTAGCACGGTATTGCAAGATTGTTGAATTATTGATCCTTACGTAAGAAGGCCTACTCAATAATTTTCACAGTGAGTTCTTATTTAATATTTTATTTTATTGATTCAATAATTCTTTGCGTTGATATTTTATATTATTGTTGTTCAATAATTGTCACCGCACATTATCTCCATTATCGATCAATAATTCATATTATTTGAATAATATTATTAGATAGATTATTGGCAATGTCTAGAAAGTTCTCACAAGGAGAGGTTTGGTCACCTAATTGCGCCAAGATGGAGAAATCCTTATCTGAAACCCCTCTTTCCGGGAACTACCGTCATTATAATGTGGATTCGTAATATTATTTGTGAATAATTAATTATTGATTCATATGATAAAGAAATATTTATTTTATGTGGATATAAATTATGGATTTATTTATGTGGTTATAAATGAAGAAATTATTGTTGAGGTGTTTTATCAAGTATTTTATCGGATTGGAGGTATTAAAAATCAAATCGTGGGTTTTGAGATATATTATGGGGTTATAATTTTTAATCCCAACCGTTGGATTGTGGTAATTTTGGGTATGTTATACATACATAAGTTGAGTATATGTCCACAAATTTTGAACCGTTAAAATGCACGAATGATTTGTTATGAATTTTAAGAGTTATTCGATTTAAATTAGGGTTATAATTAATTTTGGTGGAAAATTCTAGAATTGAGTGGGCCCCCACTTGTGGTTAAGTGAAGAAATGCTGAATTTTATTTCAAATGTGGTGGGTGGCAATAGTAGTAGTAAAGCCATCGGTAGCAGTCAAGTCTGCTTTCAAGCTAACATTTTCCTATAAATAGAGGGCTGTTAGAATTGAAAATCACACCGTAAACAAAGTTTTCTCTTTCTTTTCTATATTATTGAGCGTGCGATTCTTTGAGGGTAAGGGATATTATTTTTTTCAGAATGATATTATTTCTTCAATATCATTACGCCGAAATGTTGATCCAAGTTTTTATCAAATTTGGAACTTTTCATGCTCGGGGTTACTATTCATGAGTTACTATTCACGATACTGCAGACTATTCACGATACTGAGACTATTCAAGAAAAAATAAAATTTCTTCTTTTCGTTCAAAATATCTATTCGGATACTAGCTTTGATCAGATCCATGTTTTGATCATTCTTGAATTTTACACCACCGTGATTATTTTTGGGGTATTGTTGGACATGGATAAAAAACAAAGTACTAATCCTTAATCCTTAATCCTTGTCATTTTGTTTCATTGGATTCGCTTCTTTAAAATATTTTTCATCATCCTCGGCCTTAAATGATGATATTATTGAATATCTTTTGGCCCGTAGCAAAGAGATGAATGATTTCAAGAATATCTTTGGCCCAGAAAGTGCAAAAGATGAATGTGTGTAGATGAATACGACCGATCGATTAATATCTTCGCGCCTCGTAGCGTGCAAAAGATGAGCAGTGTTTAAATGAACATGACTAATCGATGAATATCTTTGGCTCAGTAGCAAAAAGATGAATATTTGATTCCGGATGTATATTGATTGTTGTTACAGGATAAAAGATAGACGATGAACTTTTAAATTCATACATGTAAGATAGTAGTTTTACAGATTCTCTACTTAACTCTTCTAATGAATTATTATTTCCGTCATGAATATTGATTTAAAATTTGTTGTGATTCTATTAAATTTTTCTGTTGAAGACTAACGATAATTTGTTGTATATTATCTTAGTCATAATATTCTTTTATCGAAGCTAGTTGAGCTCACCCTTTTCCTTTTGTTCCATTCTTCTCGTGAGGCGAGAATATAATATGCAAGACTTAGCCTGGGTATGGAATGAAGGTTTTAGAAAGGATTGTTTAGTAGTCCTCACCATTTTATAAAATAATGTATCAATAAATGTGATGAGAATTTATTTGAGTATAAATATTGTCTAGAAGATAATATTTGTATTTAAACTCATGCTTTTCTTGTTGTAATAATAAAGTTGTAGTTGTTTGCATTCATGTATTGACAACTTCGTAATGGGTGATGTATACCTATTTTGGGGGCGCCACAATTTATATAATGAGAAAAATATTGATTTTATGTGGATATAGATGGAGAAAATTTTAATGTGACAATTGTTGAAAATTAATATTTTATCTTTTCTCGATAAAATAATTCATTTAAATATATTATTTTAATAATATAATAATGGTGATATTTTTACAACGAATGTGGGATATATGAGTATACGAGGAGGAAGAGTATTTTTGTTGCAATAAATGTTTAAAACATGTTAAACATGTCGGTGGACCCCATTTATCGATCGAAATTTGATTATACCGTGAAAATCGTCTGCTTGTGGATTTTGGTCAATTTCGCTTGGAATTTGGAAAAACTTTCTTCTCAAAGTTGTAGAGAATTGAATTTCCTATAAAAACTCTCGAGATTCAAATTTTCCGATAAAAGGGCTATTTATTGTGAATTATTGAAGTTCAAGCTCAAATAATTGATTTTTGGAAGTTTAAATTTTTTAAATTAGAAAAATGTTTTGTTGTTGTTAGTCTTGTGTAGTAAATTTGGTTGGTGGGCTGATGTTGGGAAAATTAAGTATGTTGGAAATATATATATATATATATATATATATTAATTTATTAAATTAAATTTTATTTTGGTGTTCTAAAGCATTTTCCTATAAATAGGGTGCTTAGGTTAGAATTGAAAATCACACTAGAAATTGAAGTTTTCTCTCTATATTATCGAGTTTATTCTTGTGAGTATTTTGAGTATACTTTGAGTATTGCTATACTGGTCTGCAAGTTCGAGTTATAGCCTTTATATCCAAAGATTCCAAAGTTAAGATCTTGTCTTTCCGAGGTAAGGGATATTATTTTTTAAAAATGATATTATTTCTTCTAATATCATTATGTCAAGTATTGATCCAAGTTTTTATCAAATTTAAAACTTTTGGTGTCTGAGTTACTATTCACGATACTAAGACTATTCACGATACGGCACTATTCTTAATACTGACTATTCACCTAAAAATGAAATTTCTTCTTTCTATCCAAAATATCTACTGTGGATACTAGCTTTGATTGTATCCATATTTTGATCATTCTTGAATTTTACACCACTATGATTGTTTTTGAGGTATTTTGGACATGGATAAAACAAAGTACTAATCCTTAATCCTTAATCCTTGTCATTTTGTTTCCTTTGGATTCGTTTCTTTAAAAATATTTTTCATCATCCTCGCCTTAAATGATGATATTATTGAATATCTTTGGCCCAGTAGTGCAAAGATGAATGATTTTGATGAATATCTTTGGGCCGAAGTGCAAAGATGAAGCAGTGTTTAGATGAACATGACTAATCGATGAATATCTTTGGCTCGTAGTGCAAAGATGAATATTTGATTCCAGATATATATTGATTGATATTATTAGGATAAAAGATAGACGATGAACTTTTAAATTCATACATAGAAGATAGTAGTTTGCATTCTCGCTTAACTCTTCTAATGAATTATTATTTCACATTATGAATGTTGATTTAAAAACTTGTTATCTATTGTATTCTATTAGATTTTTCCTCGTGAAGACTAACGATAATTTGTTGTATATTATCTTAGTCATAATATTCTTTATCGGGCTAGTTGAGCTCACCCTTTTCCTTGTTGTTCCATTTTTCTTCTCGAGGAGGCGAGAATGTAAGCAGTACTTTAGTCTGGGGTATGGAATGAAGGTTACAGAGAGTTGTTTAGTAGTCCTCACCATTTTTGTAAAATAATGTATCAATAATTATGATGATGATTTATTTGTGTGTGGATATTGTGCAGATGGCAATATCTCGTATTTAAACTCACAGTTTATATGTTGTAATAATAAAGTTGTAGTTGTTTCGCATACCATGTGTTGACAACTCAAAATGGGTGATGTATACCTATTTTTGGGGGCGTGACAGTTTGGTATCGAGCTTAGGATATGATCTCCATGAGATCGGGGAATAGAACTAGGAGGGGAGAGACGAGTAAATCCTTCGCTAAGTGTGTCCTACCTAAGCTTATTTGTTAGTTGGTCAAGATATAGGGATATTATGTGATATATTGATTTCTTAATTAACCCTTGTTTTATGACAAAGATTTGAGAATGTCGATCGAGAATATTAACGGTGGAAATGAGACCGTGGAGACGCTCAGACTCATCAACGAGGAGAACGCGTACAACAGTCGACAATGTTCCTCCTGTGAACAACACCAATTGAAAGATGATGAACGAGGGATGTTTAGAAGCTTTTTGCAGCTCATGCAAAATCGCACGAAGGAGACTCGTGTTCAAAATACAGGAGGAAATGATAGCAATTCACGGGTTGTCACAACCCAAGCGATTCAAAGAGTTTAGACCACGAATTTAAGGGAAAGCCAGATCCGATCACATGGAAACATGGGTCAAGCAAATTACCAAGATATTCGATGTCTGGGATGCACGGAGGAACAGAAGGTTCCATTCGCCACCTTTATGTTCCGTGGCGAAAGGCAGACTATCTGGTGGGAGTCTTTGAAGCGCACTCCATCCAAACCGCGACTCAAAGATGTCTTTGGGAGACGTTTAAAACTATTTAATGACAAATACTTTCCCGAAAGTGTTCGTCTATATGAAGGAAGTGGAGTTCATCGATTAGAACAAAACAATATGATGGTGTCTCAAAGACGAGGCAAAGTTTGCAGAGTTATCCAGTTTCAGACCTCATTTGGTGGAGAATGAGGAACGTATGACGCGGATGTTTCTTAGAGGTTTGAAACCCAGATACGCCAAGATCTCATTTCTCATAAATTTTTCTCTATTCGGGATGTTGTAAACAGGCTCAATTATTAGAGCGAGATAACAAGTACGGCCAACCGAGGGACCACAATCGAGGATCATCTAGGAGATAACAAATCAACAAAACAACGATAACCAATGAAGAAAGAAAAGAGCGGACAAAAATGGTAACCACTCTGGTGGTAATCATGGCCATGAAAATAGAAGAAGTAAGTCGGAGGAGATTTTAAAAAGAGGAGATTTAACAACCGACTATGTGAAGATTTAAATCTTGGCGGCAACTAGTTCTAAGGGAGGAGAACGACCACCCATTATATGCTATAAATGCGGAAAGAGGGACATATCACCAAACCCGCCCACAACAGATTCAAGGTATGCTATAATTGTGGAAAGGAAGGACATATCGCCGAGATCAGACGCAGAATGAGAAACCTAGTTCAATGCGGGGACGGTGACTCAAAAGATCGTCCCGTAAAAGTCAAAGTCAACGATTCTCGGAAGAGCGTTTGTTGTGATCGGTCAAAATGCGAGGAACCCAAACGAGGTGATCACGGTAAACTATTTATAAATTCTTGCTAAGTTTATACCTTACTTGATACCGGTGCTACCCATTCATTTATCTCTCCGCTTGTGCTCAACGCTTAAACTTGATTAGGAGAAATTAGACTTTGACCTATCTCGTGGAAACTCCGTTAGAGAAACTTTCATCACATCCATTTGTTTATAAATCTTGTTTGATTTAAGTTGGCACCATCACCTTACCCGTTGACCTTATCTCTTTAAAGATACTTGCTTTTGATGTGATTTTATGGATTGATTGGTTAACTACTCATTATGCCAAAATTGATTGTTTTCGTAAGGTTGTTAGGTTTCATATTCCTAACCAACCTGTTGTACAAATTCAAGCAACTAAAGCATTAAAATCAATCACTGTCATATCTAATCATAAAGCTATTCATTTATTGAAAAACGGATGTCAAGCTTTCTTAGCCCATGTTATGAATTTGAATAAAGACACGCCAAATTTGAATAATATTCCTGTTGTTATTGACTTTCCCGACGTATTTCTGAAGAACTTCCTGGCCTACCCCGCAACATGAAGTTGAATTATTTATTGATCTTGAACCCGGTACAAAGCCCATTTCTAAAACCCCATATCGAATGGCTCTTATTGAACTTCAGAGTTAAAGGTCCAACTACAAGAATTGTTGGACATCGGTTTCATTAGATCCCAAGTACATCTCCTTGGGGTGCTCCCTGCTTTATTCAGAAAGAAGAAAGACGGGAGTATGCGACTTTGTAGATCGACTATCGGGAATTGAACCATGTCACCATCAAGAATAGGTATCCTCTACCTCGTATTGATGACTTGTTTGACCGATTGCAAGGGCACAATTTTTTCAAAGATCGATCTTCGATTCGATATCATCACCAAGATTAGAACCGAGGATATTCCAAAGACTACCTTCGTAACTCCTAAGACGGGCATTATGAATTCTTAGTCATGTCTTTCGGATTGACAAATGCTCCTGCGGCTTTCATGGATATGATGAACCGAGTATTCAAGGAATATTTGGATCAATTCGTTGTTATCTTTATTGATGACATCCTCAGATATTCCAAAAGCCGTGAAGATCATGAGCACCATTTGAAGTCGGTACTCCAAAGGCTTCGTGAAAACAAGCTTTATGCCAAGTTGAAGAAATGCGAAGTTCGCTCGAGGAAGTAGCATTCCTTGGGCACGTGGTGTCGAAAACATGGAGTATCCGTTGATCCGGCCAAGATTAAAGCAATACAAAGTTGGGAGCAACCAAGTCGGTGGATCAAGTCACGTAGTTTTTTTTGGGCTTAGGTGGTTATTATCGGAGATTCGTGGAAGGGTTTTTCGAATCGCTACGCTATTAACCCGCCTAACTCGGAAGGATACAAAATTCGTTTGGAACGAAGAATGCGAGAAGAGTTTTCAAGAGCTCAAGAGGAGACTCATTTTGGCACCTGTTCTAACAATACCATCTTGTTCGGATGGATTTGTTATCTATAGCGATGCTTCAGGCAAAAGGTTAGGATGTGATCTCATGCAACGTGGGAAAGTCATAGCCTATGCCTCATGACAACTTAAAGAGTATGAGAGGAATTATCCTACTCATGATCTAGAGTCAAGCAGCATCTGTTTTCGCACTAAAGATATGGAGGCATTATCTATATGGGGAGAAAGTGGAGATATATTCGCACCATAAAAGCCTCAAATAATTCTTCACGTTAAAAGGAACTCAACACGCGGCAAATGACGTTGGCTCGAGCTATTGAAAGACTACGACCACACTATTCAATACCATCCCGAAAAGCGAACGTAGAATCGACGCGCGTTGAATAGAAGATCATATGCGAGGGAACGAATGCGATGATGTCAAGTATAATGACAGAGCCAACTTTAATAGAAAATGTTAAGGTTGCTCAAGCCACCCAATCCCGAGGCGATGCGTATGAAGAAGAAAGTACAAGAAGGAGCTATTCCTAAGTGAGAATTGATGAAGAAGGAATACTTGAGTCCACTCTAGACTTTTTGTGTTCCTAACGACTACGATTTGAAGTACAAGATTATGATGGAGGCACACAATATACACCATTGCAATCCATCCCGGAAGTACTAAAATGTATCGTGATCTTGACATACATTTTGGTGGAACAATATGAAGAGAGAGATTGCAAAGTTTATCTTGATGTGTTTAACTCGTCAACGTGTAAAGCGGAGCATCTAGTACCTAAGGGTCCGTTGCAACCACTTGAGATTCCGAAATGGAAGTGGGAACACATTACCATGGATTTCGTTATGGGTCTTCCTACGGCTTCTCAAGGCATCAATGCTATTTGGGTTATTGTTGATAGATTAACCAAGTCCGCTCATTTTTTGCCGATACGGAGACTTATTCCTTGAACGCCTTGCTCAGATGACGTAGATGAGATTGTGAGATTGCATGGCATGCCAAGATCCATAGTTTGGATCGTGACCCAAGATTCACTTCAAGATTTTGGGTTAGCTTGCAAAAAGCTATAGGCATGGATTTGCGATTTAGTTCGGCATACCATCCTCAAACGGACGGACAATCAGAGAGGACTATTCAAACTCTTGAAGATCTATTAAGACTCGTGTCCTAGACTTCAAGAGGCGTTGGGATAAGTATTTACCATTGGTGGAATTCTCCTACAACAACAATTATCGAGCAAGTATAGGTGTGGCTCCATTTGAAGCATTATATGGACGAAAGTGTCGCCTCCAATATGTTGGGATGAGGTGGGTGAAGCAACATTGTTGGGACCCGAGTTAGTATATATGACTACCAAAAGATCCAAATGATTCGAATAACGATACAAACCAAGACAAGATCGACAAAAAGAGTTATGCGGATCTTCATCGAAAGGACGTGGAATTTAGTATAGGGGATCATGTATTGTGTTGAAGTTGCTCCATGGAAGGGAGTTACAAGATTTGGGAAGAGAGGTAAGCTCAATCCATGATTTATTGGTCCATTTCAAATTCTCGACCGAGTAAGAAATGTAGCCTATAGACTCGCATTACCTCCGAGTATGTCTCGTGTTCATAATGTGTTTCACATATCTCGTATTTCGTAAATATGTGAAAGACCCGAACCACGTTATAGAGTTAGAACAGGACGAGATAGCCAAGACTTAACGTATGAGGAGGTATTGCCAAGATCTTGGATAGGAAGGAGCATGCCCTACATGCGCAGAAAGGTCATACCACAAGTTAAAGTTTTATGGAGGAATCATGCTATAGAGGAAATGACATGGGAATTGGAAACGAAATGAAAGCGATGTATCCTCACCTTTTCAAACACCAGTGCACGTCACGTCAATTTCGAGGACGAAATTTCATAAGGAGGGAGGTTGTAAGACCCCAACTTATTATTAATGAAATTTAATTTTCTATTTATTATTTTGAAATAGTAAGGGTTGATTTGATTAATGTGGATAGTTATGGGTAAAATACGCAAATATTTCAAAATAAGCAAGTGGTTATAAAATATTCATTGTTGTTCTGGGAATATTCGTTTGGTCGTGGAATATTCTTCTTCATTTGGGAATATTCGCATGCACTGGCGCTTGATCTTTTGTGGGCCCCATAATGTAAAAGCGATTGGATGAAGAAAACGACAAATATAAGTTGTTTAAAAATAATCTGCAGTAGTTGTTCTAGATTAATCTTTGTTAAAATACTAAATTGGTTAAAAACACGAAGAGCACGGTATTGCACCAATTATTGATTCTTACGTAAGAAGACACTACTCAATAATGGTTACTGATAATTATTATTCAAAGATTTTATTGATTTAATAATTGTTGCGTTGATATTTTATATTGTTGTTGTTTTGATAATTGTCATTACACAAAGATTTTCATTATCGAAGCTAATAATTCATATTATCCGAATAATATTATTAGATAACATTATTGGCAATGTCTAGAAAGTTCATCTAAGGAGAGGTTTGGTCACCTAATTGCGCGGCAAGTCGAGAGAGAAATTCTTATTGGAAAGCCCCCTCTTTCCCAGGAACTACTGGTTGCCAATCATCGTGATTCGTAATATTATTTATGAATAATTAATTATTGATTTATATAATGAGGAAAATATTGATTTTATGTGGATATAGATGGAAAAAAATTTTAATGTGATAATTGTTGAAAATTAATATTTTATCTTTTTCTGATAAAATAATTCATTTAAATATATTATTTTAATAATATAATAATGGTGATATTTTTACAACGAATGTGGGATATATGAATATACGAGGAGGAAGCGTATTTTTGTTGCAATAAATGTTTAAAACATGTTAAACATGTCGGTGGACCCCATTTATTGACTGAAATTTGATTATAGCCTGTAAAATCGTCCGTTTGTGGATTTTGGTCAATTTCTGTTTGGAATTTGGAAAAACTTTCTTCCACAAAGTTGTAGAGAATTGAATTTCCTATAAAAACTCTCGAGATTCGAATTTTCTGACAAAAGGACTATTTATTGTGAATTATTGAAGTTCTGAAATAATTGATTTTTGGAAGTTTAAATTTTTTTAAATTAGAAAAACGTTTTTTTGTTGTTAGTCTTGTGTAGTGGGCTGGTTGGTGGCTGATGTTGGGCAAATTAAGTGTGCGTTGGAAAAATATATATATCTATTATAAATTTATTAAATTTTCTATTTTTGTGTTCTAAGCATTTTCTTATAAATAGGGTGCTTAGGTTAAAATTGAAAATCACATTTAAATTGAAGTTTTCTCTATATTATCGGCGTATTCTTGTGAGTATTTTGAGTATACTTTGAGTATTTCTATACGCTGCAAGTTCAAGTTATAGCCTATATCCGAAGATTCCAATTAAAAGATTGCCTTTCCGAGGTAAGGGATATTATTTTTTTTAAATGATATTATTTCTTCTAATATCATTATGTCAAGTATTGATCCAAGTTTTATCAAATTTAGAACTTTTGGTGTCGTAGTTACTATTCACGTATACGGCTAAGACTATTCACGATATCGACATTATTCACGAATCTGACTATTCATAGAAAAATAAAATTTCTTCTTTCTGTCCAAAATATCTACTGTGGATACTAGCTTTGATTGTATCCATATTTTGATCATTCTTGAATTTTACACCACTATGATTGTTTTTGAGGTATTTTTGGACATGGATAAAACAAAGTACGAATCCTTAATCCTTAATCCTTGTCATTTTGTTTCACTGGATTCGTTTCTTTAAAAATATTTTTCATCATCCTCAGTCTTAAATGATGATATTATTGAATATCTTTGGCCTTTAGTGCAAAGATGAATGATTTTGATGAATATCTTTGGCCCGTAGTGTAAAAGATGAGCAGTGTTTAGATGAACATGACCAATCGATGAATATCTTTGGCTCAGTAGTGCAAAGATGAATATTTGATTCAGATATATATTGATTGATATTACGGGGATAAAAGATAGAGCGATGAACTTTTAAATTCATACATAGAAGATAGTAGTTTGCATTCTCTACTTAACTCTTCTAATGAATTATTATTTCATTGCATGAATATTGATTTAAAAACTTGTTGTCTATTGTATTCTATTAGATTTTCACTATCAAGACTAACGATAATTTGTTGTATATTATCTTAGTCATAATATTCTTTACCGGGCTTGTTGAGTTCACCCTTTTCCTTGTTGTTCCATTTTTCTTCTCGGGATGCGAGAATGTAATAGCGAGTCTTAGTCGGGTATGAAATGAAGGTTCTAGAGAGTTGTTTAGTAGTCCTCACCATTTTTATAAAATAATGTATCAATAATTATGATGGGGATTTATTTGCGTGTGGATATTGTCTAGATGGCAATATCTGTATTTAAACTCATAGTTTATATGTTTTAATAATAAAGTTGTAGTTAAACCTGTACCATGTATTGACAACTCAGAATGGGTGATGTATACCTATTTTGGGGGTGTCACAAATACCCCCAATGTGATAACCCGAAAATTTATGAGACTTGTCTCGAATAATTAAATGAAGGTTTAAAGAATAAAATCTAAATTTGAAAATAGAGGAATGATTAAAAAATTTGAAAAGAACCTATATGGTTTAATATCTAAAAGAGGGTAAAGAGATTTGAAGGTGAATGATAGAAATATTGAAGATATTAATTCCTAAGAATAAGCAGGTAGTTATGAGCCGAAACAAGTCAGATGAGACTTGTGCTAAGAATAGATGTTGTCCATAAATTGGATAGAAAAATAAATAAATGAAAGAGGTAGTAAAGTAATACCTATGTTAAGGAGCGTCGAATTTAGTAGGAATCGATTATAAACTCAAAATTTTGATTCTTCGGTTCCGAAAGTCAAACACGAAATTAAACATGCAAAATAAGGAAATAAAAGCGGGATCCACATGACTTAAATCTTCTGGAAATTCCAGCACATGGGTGCCAACCACTCCCCACCTACTCCCCATCTAATCTTATTTAATCCTAACCACTCCCTCTCTCTCTTTAATCTTCTAATTCTTTTAACTAAAGAGAAGGAAATAAATGTGACGCCCCCAAAATAGGTATACATCACCCATTCTGAGTTGTCAATACATGGTACAGAAACAACTACAACTTTATTATTACAACAGTAAAACTGTGAGTCTAAATACAAATATTATCTTCTAGACAATATCTATACTCAAATAAATCCTCATCACATTTATTGATACATTATTTTACAAAAATGGTGAGAACTACTAAACAACTCTCTCTAGAACCTTCATTCCATACCCCGACTCGTACTCGCTATATTCTCGCCTCCTGAGAAAAATGGAACAAAAAGGAAAAAGGTGAGCTCAACTAGCTCAGTAAAGAATATTATGACTAAGATAATATACAACAAATTACCGTTAGTCTTCAACAGGAAAAATCTAATAGAATACAATAGACAACAAATTTTAAATCAATATTCGCAGTGGAAATAATAATTCATTAGAAGAGTTAAGTAGAGAATGCAAACTACTATCTTCCATGTATGAATTTAAAAGTTCATCGCTCATCTTTTATCCCTCGTAACATCAATCAATATACATCCGAATCAAATATTCATCTTTGCACTATGTGCCAAAGATATTCATCGATTGGTCATGTTCATCTAAACACTGCTCATCTTTGCACTACTACCAAAGATATTCTTCAGAAATCATTCATCTTTGCACTACAGCCAAAGATATTCAATAATATCATCATTTAAGACCGAGGATGATGAAAATATTTTTAAAGAAACGAATCCAATTGAAACAAAAATGACAAGGATTAAGGATTAAGGATTCGTGACTTTGTTTTATCCATGTTCAAAAATACCTCTCAAAATAATCATAGTGGTGTAAAATTCAAGAATGATCAAAAACATGGATACAATCAAAGCTAGTATCCGTAATAGATATTTTGGACAAAAAGAAGAAATTTTATTTTAAATTGAATAGTGTCAGATATCGTGAATAAGGTCAGATACGTGAATAGTAACTCAGACACCAAAAGATAGAAATTCCACAAAAACATCTTCACGCTTCGTGAATAGTACTCGTGAATAATAAGAACTCGTGAATAAGAACTCATGAATAAGAATCGTGAATAAGAACTCATGAATAGTAACTCGTGAATAAGAACTCATGAATAGTAACCCCGACATGAAAAAGTTCCAAATTTGATAAAAGTTCCAACCAATATTTCAAAGATAATGATATTGAAGAAATAATATCATTTGAGAAGAAAATAACATCCCTTACCTCGAAAGATCAAGATTTTAAATTAAACACAGGATATAAGCTATGACTTTGACTTGCAGACCAGATAGCAATACTCAAAGTATACTCAAAATACTCACAAGAATACGCCGATAATATAGAGAGAAAACTTCGATTTCGGTGTGATTTTCAATTCTAACCCAAGACCTTATTTATAGGAAATTGCTTAGAACACCAAAGCGTAAAATTTAATAAATTAATAATAAATTTTCTACACATGTCTAGAATCTGATTTCAGCCATCAAACACATGCCACATTCTAGAAAAGTAAGAAAAAACGTTTTTCTAATTTTAAATATTTTAAACTTCCAAAATCAATTATTTTGAGCTTTGAACTTCAATAATTCATAATAAATAGCCCTTTCATCAGAAAATTGAATCTTGCGAGTTTTTATAGGAAATTCAATTCTCTACAACTTTGCGTAAGAAAGTTTTCCAAATTCCAAATAGAAATTGACCGAAATCCACAAACAAGCGATTTTATTGTGTTATAATCAAATTTCAAATCAATAAATGGGGTCCACCGGACATGTTTAACATGTTTTAAACATTTATTGCAACAAAAATACTCTTCCTCCTCAGATACTCATATATCCCACATTCGTTGTAAAAATATCACCATTATTATATTATTAACATATAATAATATATTTAAATGAATTATTTTATCAGAAAAAGATAAAATTTCAATTTTCAACAATTGTCACATTAAAAATTTTCTCCATCTATATCCACATAAAATTAATATTTTCCTCATCATATGAATCAATAATTAATTATTCACAAATAATATTACAGAATCACAATATTGACAACCAGGCAGTTCCCAAGAAAGAGGAGGCTTTCCAATAAGAATTTCTCCTTACTAGAGCGCAATTAGGTGACCAAACCTCTCCTTAGACAGAACTTTCTAGATATTGCCAATAATGTTATCTAATAATATTATTCAGATAATATGAATTATTGCTTCGATAATAAAAAATATTGTGTAATGACAATTATCAAACAACAAAGAATATAAAATATCAACGCAAAGAATTATTAACTCAATAAAATATCGAGCAAAGAATTACTATAACCATTATTGAGTAGTGCCTTCTTACGTAAGAATCAATAATTGGTGCAATACCGTGTGCTACTTAGTTTTAACCACCGGGTATTTTAACAAAGATTAATCTGTGAATAACTACGCCAAGTTATTTTTAAACAACTTATATTTTGTCGCTTTCTTCATCCAATCGCTCAGCATGGGCCCACACATGGTCGCTACCGTCGCATTTAATATTCCCCGACAAAGATTTAATATTCCACGACCAAACTAATATTCTCCGACAACAATGAATATTTTATAACCACTTGCTTATTTTGAAATATTTACGTATCTTACCCCTAACTATCCACATTAATCAAATCAACCCTTACTATTTCAAAATAATAAATAGAGAAAATTAAATTTCATTAATAATAAGTTGGGGTCTTACAATAAAGCAAAGTCATTTTCTCTCATTCTCCCACACCACATCTGACCAAATAGAGAGGAAGAGAGAGAAGAGGGTTGCCATGGGAGGAAGAAAGAAGAGGAGAAGAAAAGAAAAAAGAGGAAGAAAAGAAGTGAGTTCTCTTTATCATTCTCACTCAAAACCTTAGAGAAACATGAGAGCTTGACAGGGAATGGAAGGGGGGAAATCATGGTTAGGGAGGAGCAAAGATAAGAAAACTATCAAGCTCATCCAAGAAGGAATAACCATCATCCAACCATTCCTAGCAAAGGTTGAAAAGTTTTCTAAACCATAGTCTCACTTTTCTTGGTTTAGATTATGTTTTGTTTGTTTATGGTAAGAGTTTGATGAAATAGATCATGGATCATGGTAGATCCGTGAGTATAAGATGTATTAAGTTGGTTTATGTTGGTTAATATTTGATTATTCAAGATATCATAGAAGTTTTCTTACAAAACATAAAGGTTAGAAAATTAGATTTTCGAGAAAACAAAGCACGAAATTCAAACGATCATCTCTCATTCTATCTCCAAGTGGAATCACTGAAAAAGGTGGTGTATATTTTCGTATGAACTGTTTTTTGGAAAAGTAGGCAAAATCTGGAAATACCAAAAAATAAATTGTCGAAAAATTTGCAGGGGCATTTTTAGAAATTTAATTATAGAAATAAATGTTGGCCTTTTGTGACATGAAAATATATGATATAAAGTAGCTCCTGTCCAAAGATGAGGTTATTCCGACTTATATCGATCGAGTTATGACAATTTCAATTTTTGGGTTTATTTGACGAAAACGACTATAACTGGAGTTCTATAACTCTGATGGTCACGAAATTTAAACTGAAAGTTCATGTTAATACGTGTAAGATTCTACCAATAGTTGAGAATTTTTGGAGTTGAGCATGATATAGCTAATTTTCTTAAGTTACGAACTAAAAACGGACTTTTGAAAAATACTAAAGGAAATTGAAAATTTTCAAAAATATTGTTTTTGTGTATGGAATATATGTTTATATGTGTGGAAAAAAGATAAAAAGATGATAAGATGATTTGGTATTTTTCATAATTATGATTAATTTATGAATAATTGAAAAATTAGATTATATTAAGTCCTAAAATTTGTTAATATGATTTTAATGACTAATGATCATTAATATGTTATATTAAGACTATATAAGGGTAATTTGGTCATTTTGATAAAATGTTATATGAAGGGTTTGATATGTTTGTTAAATGAATTAAATAGTAAGAGATAAACAATTAAATTAAAATTGTTTATAAGTTTATAGATGAATAAAATATTATTAAATTATTAATAATATTATTAAGTGATTAATAATATTATTAAGTAATTAAAATATTATTAAATGATTAATAATATTAGTAAAGAAATAAAATATTATTAAATAATTAATAGTATTAGTAAAGGAATAAAATATTATTAAATGATTAATAATATTAGACAAGAATTTAAGATGAATGATAAAATGGTTAAGAATGCTTAAATGAGAGTATTAGGCTTTCAGTGAAATGAAAAGTTTAATCACATATTTTTATGGGCTTAAATATGATTTACTACCCTAAACTATAGGTCATATTCTACTTCGGTGATCCACCTTTCAATTTTGTCAATTAGGTGATTGAACTATTAATTTCTTTCTATTTCATTTAATTGGGTCTGCCACGTCAGAAATTACTGATGTGGCATCCTAATAGGCAGCAGGAGTGCTTATGTGTAAAAATATTATATATTTTTAATGAGATCAAAGGACAAAAAGGTAAAATAACAAATAAAATAACTAAAAATTACACAAATAATATAAATTAGTTGTATAATTATTTATTTATAGTTATATAAATAATATAAATTATTATATAAATAATATAATAATTATTTTTATTAAAAATAATTATTTTTATTAAAAAATTGTGTTTTATTAAAAAAATTGTGTTTAATATTAATGATAATAAAAATAAAATATTAATGATAATAAAATAAAATAAAATACAGCTTTTTTTTTTGTAATAAAAAATGCTATTTTGTAATAATAAAAATGCTGCTTTTTGTAATAATAAAAATGCTATTTTTTTAATAAAAAAACGTTATTGTTTTTTTTTTTAATAAAATAATTATTAAAATAATAAAAATAAAAACAGTTGCTTTATTTTTTTAAAAAATGCAGATTGGTTGGTTTTTTTAATAAAATAATAATTATTATTTTTATTAAAAAAAAAATTCACTTTTATTTTATTTTATTATCATTAATATTTTATTTTTATTATCATTAATATTAAACACGCTTTTTTTTAATAAAAAATTAAAAAACGCATTTTTTTTAATAAAAATAATTATTTTTAATAAAAATAATTATTATATTATTTATATAATAATTTATATTATTTATATAACTATAAATAAATAATTATACAATTAATTTATATTATTTGTGTAATTTTTAGTTGTTTTATTTGTTATTTTACCTTTTTGTCCTTTGATCTCATTAAAAATATATAATGTTTTTACACATAAGTATTCTTGTTGCCTATTAGGATGCCACGTCAAGAATTTCGACGCCAAGGCAATCCAATTGAATGAAATCGAAAAAAATTGATAGTTCAATCACCTAATTGACAAAATTGAAAGGTGGATCGCCAAAGTGGAATATGACCTATAGTTTAGGGTAGTAAATCATATTTAAGCCTATTTTTATGCGAATATTATAAAAGTAATGTGAAATGATGTATACTTTGGTATAAGTCGAAGGGCAACTACCAAGTTAAGTTGTGAGATGATGATTAATTACTTAATCAAATAGATGCTCATCGATGTTGTGAGTTATCATCTGAAGTAAATTATGAATGAAGATAAAGTAGATGATAAAACGCTAGTGCTAGCGAGTTTTTTAAAACTTGAGTTTATATGTTAAGTGTAATTATAGAAAGAGGAAACGTAAATAAGACATAAAATGAAGTTTAATGTAATAACCGAATGGATAATAAAGTATCCTATAAAGACTTGAACACATGATTGAGCATTGTGTATCAATATTTAAAAAGGAAAAATACTGAAAGGTAAAGTAGAGCTAGCATAAATGACTAATAAACGTCATTATGTAGCTAATTATGGTTGTATATGCACTTAATTGTGTATGTCAATGGAAAGATAAATTTTTCTAACCGCGCAAGGAACGCTTTGAGGCAAGTTCTTCAGTAACTTGCTCTTATGTGATAATATGTATTGAACCATGTTTATGGTAGTTAATGTAATAGCGTTTTATGTGAACTTGTTGATTACATGAATGTTATATAATTATATGCAAAGTATGGAATTTGTGAAGTATGTGTTAGATATACAACATGAAGAATATATTGAGATGTATGACAATTATGATACATATAGATAAGCATATCATGAAATGTATGATGCATATAGAGACACATATCATAAAATTTATGATGCATGAATAGATGTAATATGTATGCTATGTGAAGCATGAAATGTGCAGACTGACGGACTTGTTGAGCCGTCGTGCTCAACCTTGCAAACACATTTTGCAGATAAAAGTCGATATAAACAGATGACCATAGCGTCAAAGGATTCATGATAGACAAAGGATCACGAGAAGAAATAGTGATTGAAGATGGTTGTGTTTTAATATCACACTAAAATATTGGTGTAATTTCTTTAGAGTAATTATACTTGGTAAGATTTTATGCCAAAACACTTGATTCAAAGTTTCCAGCTAAGATATATAGATATTGAACGTTAATATTATACATCGTAGATGTCTAGTTGAAGAACACTATACAGAAGAGTATTTAAATTTGGATTGTGAATCCATGTATTAATAAAAAAAATATATTATTTATAGTTCGAGATGTATAGGTATATTATGAACGATCTACAAATGTAATAACTATTGGTTATGCTCCAAAAATTTCTAAATTTGTCATAGTCCCATATCATCTATTTTGAAAACTTTCTTTGTGTATATTAGTACATGTTGGCTTGGGTGTAGTAACATGGTTGAGAAAATAGGGATGGACTCGCGCACATGAGGATGGCTAAGGTTGTTGGTTAGGCCAAGCTTAGTTCTTGGACTTTCGGTTGAAAAATCTTAGTGCGTGTGTGCGCAGGGGGGGTGCCGATCCGGTGGATTATGCCTCGCGGGTGCCACCAGGTAGCCCATTGTTTTGCTTAAATCCCTAATTTTCTTTTTATACTACTAAAGCATATTTTCCAACAATCTAAAAAGTGATCTTATCTTTTAACAAGAATACATGTTGTTTCAGTTAGAAATAATGAAAATGAAATGAGGGTTTAGTGGTAAGTAGAGCTTTGACATTATGCAACTCGTTATTTATTTAGTTGTATGTATGTTCCTGTTTCTCCTCGAGTGTAGTTAATAAATCATGTGTTTCTTTTGGGTTTTGGCTATCATTCAATATTTATGGTCAGATGTGTAGTCAATTCTCCTCGAAGGAGCTTATTAAAAACGATTACTTGCTAATGTCTATGATATGATCTTAAAGAACTCATTTTATACTTTCTTATTTTGCTTTGCTTGTATATGGGTTTTGTATATGTAATCTATAGTTCTATATAGTTCAAGTAGTTGAATCTGGTAGGTATAAAAGAAGGATGGACACTAAATGTATATCAAACAGGCATGAAAGCCTGCTTTTCTATGTTTCATTTCTAAACTAGAATATAATAATAACATTGCTATTTGCCGTAGTTGTTTTCTAAATCTTTGGTTATATATGACTAGACTACATTTTTATGTGACATGTATTGCCATTGCTTAATTAACCGTGTCGTGTATACATAATCACTATGTTAAGTGAGAGTTGGATTGACAATTTGAACTTTAATAGCACCTAGGGAATTTGTAACTACTAAAAAATTTCCAATGATCTAGCTTGCATTTTTGGAAACAAGATAAATACGAGCACAAAATGGCACAGATTGCGATTTATACGTTAGATCAACTTGTTTCCCATACTTTTTATTTCTACTTTACATGTTGAAGTCTTAAATGTAATATTTGCAGAATTCATCAAAGTATAAATGAGAGAGATTTTTTTTAATAAGTTAAAGAGAGATAAAATACACTTCATGCTGCTAGAAGAGCAAGTCAGCAATTTGAGTTGATCCTTGGGAAACATTAAAATGGACTAATTCTTCCCCACCCATTTGCCCCCTCTTTTGAAGTCTCTTCTGTTATAGACTTCAGGTTTGGTTCCCGGAAAAAAAAAAGAAAGAAAGAAAGAAAAGGTATAAGCAATTAAAATGTGCTCTGGTAATGAGTATATATCTGAATGTCCAACCTATTTTACAATTTTTACTGGATGGAACATTATTATCTTTCTATGGCTAAAAGTAGCAGATTATGAGTGGTATGTTGCTTTACATCTATTTAACTTAGTTCAAAGTAATTATGATACTGATTCAGGCAGAAATAGAATAGCTATAAAAATTAAAATAAATAAAAACAAAAAACTGATTCTGGCAGAATTCATGCTTGTGAATAATTTTACTTAATATCTAATTTAATTATGCAATAGTTAATTAATTGTGATAATTTATATGATCTTCAGAAAAAAATCAGAAAATTAAGTAACCTTTGGTGATGATAAGATCTTTGTTGTAAATTTTATGAAAGTATTTTAATGTGTTTATAGCATATTTGGAATATTAATTGAGTAATATTGTCTGTCATTTAATTCCTTTGTTAATAATTTTTGAAATATTAATTGTTGGTGCTTGGAATTAAATTACCATGTTGTAATAACACATGTACCCTTGTTTCTAGTGCGGTGATTTAGGTTTTAGTAATTTAATTGAATTATTACCTAAATTCACATCTTATGAGCTGAAAGATTAATGGTAAATAATTGAGCATTTATATGGATTGTGTTTCCTAAACCTGACGAAGTCTTTCTTCTGTTTTTTATGTTCTATTATTTTATGTTAATTTGGTTCATGTGGCAAAGATGGTGAACAATAATGATAATTCTAGATATACTTAAATCTATCTCATTGCTTTTAAAAGATGAAGCGGAAGAAATGTTTATTAAATAAAACTGAGGTTGAAAATTAGTTAGAAAGGAAAAATAGAACACTTAAAGATATGATGAATGTCATGTTAATTAGCTTTACCTTATCTTCTTATATGTGGGGAGAAGCTTGCCTTTCGGAATAATCAATTTTTAATAGAGTTCCACATAAAAGGATAGACTCTTTATCATGTCAATTATGGAACGAACATGCACCTAAATTGGGGTATCTTAAAATGTGGGGATGTCTAGCTAAAGTAGCTATACCATAATTTAAAAAGGAATAAAATTGGACATAAAATAATAGTTTGTATTTTTATTGGATATGTTTCAAACAGTGTTGCATATAGACTTTTGATAACTGAAGATGATCCTAAAACTTATGAAGAAGCAATGAAATCATTTGATGCAATCTTTTGAAAAGATGTCATCCATTATGAGTAATCATACATGAGAGCTAGTTATTTTGCCTAAAAGATGTAAATCTATTGGGTGTTTAAAAAAGAAGTTAAAAGCTGACCGGTCTATTGATAATTTTAAAGCAATTTTTTTAGTACTTGTTGTTATGTGCTAATGTTTAGTATTATGTGAAATTCTTGTGAATTGTTTTAATGTGCAGTCCGTGCAACAATGTGATAATAACTGTTAATAGTCTGTTGATGATTTAAGTTAATTGTTTTATGTGAACTATATAATTTGAGAAATGCGAAGTATGAGTATTATGGAGCATGTATCAGATGTCAAGCATGTATAAATGTACAATATGAGAAAGATGAAGCATGTATAAAATGCGAATTATACATGAGATGTGAAGCATGAGAAATATGATATATGCATGAGATACAAAGAATGAAAATTGTGATGTGATTATTTATTTATATGTGGATGATTTGTTGATATTTGGTACTGATGAGAAAGTTGTGAAAACTATTAAAACATTTTTATTCTCTAAATTTGACATGAAAAACGAACATGATTCTTGACATGAGAATTAATAAAAATGCACAAGGTTTGTTTTTTTATCTTAGTCTCATTATGTGAAATTCTTAAGAAAATTAATTTCTTTAATGAAGAGTCATTAGGAACCCCTTATGACTCTAGTGTGCATTTAAAGAAAAATAAAGGGAATGGTATTGCACAAATTGAATATGCTAGAATCATTGGTAGTGTAATGTATTTAATGAACTGTACTCGACCTGATATTGAATATGCAATTAGTAGACTTAGAAAATATACACATAATCCTTCACAAGATCATTGGAATTAATGCATTGTCGCGACTAATGAGGTATTTAAAAGGAACAGTTAATGTAGGTGTACATTTTACTGGTTATCCTAGTGTTTTAGAAGGATATTGTGATGCTAATTGAGTATCTGATAATGATGAAACAAACTCCACTTGGTTATGTGTTTACTTTAAGTGGAGGAGCTGTTTCTTGAAAATCTGCTAAACAAACTTGTACTGCTAGATCTACTATGGAATCTGAATTTATTGCTTTAGAAATGGCAGGTACAAAAGAAAATTGGATAAGGAATTCATTGGCTGATATACCATTGTGGTCTAAGCCAATTCCTTCTATTTCTTTACATTGTGATTCTCAAGTAGCTATTAGCAGGGCAATGAACCATGTTTATAATGGAAAACAAAGACATATTCGCTAGAGGCACAATATTATACGAGGACTGATCAGTAACGGGGTTATTTCCATGGAATTTGTAAGGTCTGAAAAGAAGCTAGTGGATCCACTTACAAAGGGATTGATTAAAAAGAGTGTCCAATAAGCATCTAGAGGGATGGGACTATTGCCAACATCTTGAGTAAGTAATACGTGATGGAAACCCAACCCATGTGATTGGAGTTCCCATGAATTGGGTTCAATGGGTAACAACAAGTCACGTAATTACTTAATTATAGCACTACAATTATTTATATATCTCTTCTTGTGTGCATGTGGAGCTTACTGACAAATTGTGATAGGATGAATCATTCAGATTCTTAATGAAACTCATAGCCCTAAAGGGTGGTGTATGTCAGTATACACTTGATGGGTTCACCTATATAAAGGTGGAAGTGTAGGCCGCTTCCTATGAGAGTCTTTGGCAAACTCTCTAGAGCCTTTATGAAAATCTGGGATATGGCGCATGGCCTAGAACGCGCTCAACCGCGGACTTGTGAGGATTCAGTATTTTTAGATATGTGTGCAAGTTTAATTGTTTGTATCATAGATAATAGGTTCAAGAATGTAGTTCACTTATAATCTACAGTCATGAGCTTGTTCCACTAAGTGTCGATTCAAACCCACAAGGTATCGACGTTATGTATCTAAAATCCATTGCCCTTCTTACTTCCTTTTAATTTTTTCTCTCTTTGATAATTTTGGATCATGTGGGGGATTGTTAGTTATGCTCCAAAAATTTCTAAATTTGTCATAGTCCTATATCATCTATTTTGAAAACTTTCTTTGTGTATATTAATACATGTTGGCTTGGGTGTAGTAACATGGTTGAGAAAATAGGGATGGGCTCGCGCACATAAGGATGGATAAGGTTGTTGGTTAGGCCAAGCTTAGTTCTTGGACTTTCGGTCGAAAAACCTTAGTGCGTGTGTGCGCACGATACGCCCGCGCAGGGGGGTGCTGATCCGGTGGATTAAGCCTCGCGGGTGCACCAAGTAGCCCATTGTTTTGCTTAAATCCCTAATTTTCTTTTTGTACTACTAAAGCATATCCTCCTAGCCATTTTTTCCCAGCATTAAATTAAAACATTTTTTTCCAGCATTAAATCAAAACGTTTTTTTCCCAGCATTAAATTACGTTCTCGTAACGTTTGTTCCCAACGTTCACCATATTGCAACCTTCAACCTTCCTTCTTCTTCAATAAATACCTGTTTACGTTAATGGAGAAAAAAGATAGTTTTCTTCTTCATATTATTTTTGTGTATTCTGTTCTTATCGATATAGTCATCTCTTATACTCTTTTAATTGGGCAATCCACATAGACAAGTCCAAAGCCTCCTTCCGTGGGTACACATGATCGGAGACTTCGCCGTTAAATCCTGAAGAGTGACCGCCGGCAGCCCATTTGTACTGTGATTATTATCAGTGAGGACGAAATCACTTTTTAGGACAGTAGCTACGCTACACCTCGGTTTTTCAGCTAAGTTGTTCTAATTTACTGTATTATTCATCTTGTTAATTGCTATATTTTCCAACAATAACCGATTGTAAAGGTTACAGATTCTGGAACAGAAGGGAATAATGTATTAATTGGTATAAAAGACAGGTTATGTTCATTAATTTATGAATAAAAGTGATATATATTAAGATGAAGGAAAGTACCGTTACACACCAAGTTCGAGGTTCAAGGGACTCGGATTTAGGGGCGTCACACCCAGCGAGTGCAATGAAAGTAAGGTGGAAAATACTCTAACCCGTCGCCACATTTTATGGGTACAAGTCAACTATTTATGTGACGCGACGACTTAAAGTATTCTCCACCTTCTGTTCTTTGCCCTCGTTGTGGTATTAGTTACCCGTTCAAGACCTCTACAACTTCCAAGAATTCTAATCATAAATTCTAGAATTGATCGGTTAATTAGTTGCTCAATTTTGCTCATTCGTATATAGTTCATTATAATTTATAGTTTTATGTTTTAAAAGGATAAAAGTTATAATACGTTTACTTAGGAAGATTAAGTGGATAAAGAGAACTTATAAATGGCCCAAAAAACAGTTATGGGGACGAATTATGAAGAAAGCCAAGGCAGCTAATACTTTCTTCGCAATGAGTTGGGTGAAAAGTTGCATAATACCATGTGGATATCAACTTATGTTGTTTTTGCACTTTGCAACAATGGACCTCCTTCGAGATGCTGTCATCTGTTATGATGGAACATTGAGGAATGTCTGCAGTAATTCAATTATTCAATTCAAGTATGGGACACAATTAGCTGTAACTGCAACTCTCTTTTATTTATTGTCATTCTTTTTTTAATTAAATCAACGTCATTTGAGTATATTAACATATATATCTTTCAGTATTTTATATAAACATCTTGATGATATTATATTCTTTGAAACAAATCTATTGCGACTTCTCATGCACTATATATTAAAGACTAACACGATAAAGTTTTCCCTCAATACTCCTTGAGAAGTGTAAAAGCTAGTTGTGGCCCTCTACATGAAATCAAAAAAACATTCTCGATTTTAAATCCCTAGGCTTTTCAGATGTTACTCATGTTTTTGCAAAATCAACTACCATAGAGTAAAGGGTTGCCAACTGAAGACATTTTTTACTCATAGCTTTATTTGCATCAAGGTCTGCATGTACTAAATGTGCAATAAAGATTGTACCCAAAGTATCATTGATCAGATAAGTAATTAACAAATTCAACAGTTCCCAATAAGTGGTTCCCCATGCATATTGTACTTCCTATTGAATTCCTAAACAAAAGTGGTTCACTTTGTTCAGAAATTCAAGAAGAAGTACAATATAATGAACCACTTATTAGGAATTGTTGAATTTCCTGCAACTCTCCTTTTGTTTATCATATTTCTAAATAAGTTTGATTTTGCATGAAATTCAAAAGTTATGTTGAATTGGTCATATTACAACCTGGTTTTGATGATGACTTTCCTATTGTACTAAAATGTTTACTCAAGCATTTACAGGATATTAAAAAAATTCTTGAAGCCT
The DNA here is from genome assembly GCA_020205615.1 of Panax quinquefolius. Taxonomy (NCBI): domain Eukaryota; kingdom Viridiplantae; phylum Streptophyta; class Magnoliopsida; order Apiales; family Araliaceae; genus Panax; species Panax quinquefolius. The sequence continues at coordinate 34,808,348 of CM035161.1, read as the reverse complement.
TGATTTACTTAAAGGATTGAAGACATGAAGACTTTAATTAATATTTGATCGAGTCATTAGGAAATCAATGTAAAATCCTAACTTTAATTATTTCTCAATCAAGACTCTGGGATATTACATTGCATGAAAATAATCATGGAAGAAATTAATTAATAATGGAAATAATTAATTGAGCCTTCAAAATTAATGAGGATTAAATATTTGGTAATGGTATCTAATTTTGAAAAGTTGATTCTTAAAACCTTCCCATAATTAAAGGAACTATTTTGAAAACAGATTTTGGAAAGATTCCTAAAAATAATTTGTTACCATATATCTTGGGATTGAGTTATTCATTATTTGAGTTTTCCATAATTTATTAACTAATTAAGTTTTTCATAAATTGATTAAGCAAATCAAATTTCATATCTTTAGAATCAATTAACATGAATCTAAATAAATTGGGATTTTAAAATAAATATGAAAATATTTTTAAATATTGATACTTCCCACGATTGATGGAGTTGGTTAGTAAATGAGTTTTAAAAGATCATTATCTTTCATATCTCTAACCAAGATTGTTTTCATAAATATTAGGATATGGATTATCTATTATTAGGTTGTTCATAATCATGAAAGTGATATATAAATTAATTAGGCTTTCAAAATTAATATGGAAAGATATGCATTAAATAAAATAATTATGAAAGTGATTAATTTATTATGGAACAAATTAATTGGGCATATAAAATTAATATGGAAGTATTTTTAAATGTGAAATCTTAATTGTCATACATTTAGTAAATGTAAATCTAATTGATATTTTTATTTCATATTTAAAGATGCTTAAATTGATTCCATAATTAAAGCTTCTAAATTAATTTAACTGAATCTATAATTGAAGTTGTTAAATTGATTCCATATTAATTATAGTGATCGGATTTGCTAGTTTATTCTCTATAAAACCAAAGCCTTTTATTATTGGATTATTTGATATATTGATTCTTCCATATTTTGAGCATCATAATTCTCATTACCTGTTTGGTGGAAATCAATTTGGACTTAACCTTAGTAACATGCTTGTTTAGAACTTAGTGTATGCCAAAGTGCATTTACCTTTAAATTGGGTCTACCATTTCCTTACTTACCAAGATTGGTTAAATTATCCTTATTAAATGAAAACAGTGTGAACACATGATTTGAAATTCAATTGATTCCTTAGTGTGCTAGATGTCCATACAATTAATTGGGTAAAAGGAATAAGTAATTGAATAATAATATGATTGGCTAATTAGATTATTGCCTTATATCTTTCCTGATTGCTTGTGGACTTCATCATATATTATAGCAAAATTAGCAAATCAGTTTGTGGCTTAATAGTCCAACGGGTATAAAATCAATTAGTTTTTTGATTGGACAAAACTTTATCTATAATTGATTTTTCTTCAAACGGCTATATCACTTTATTTCACTATATAAAGATTAGCCATTGCCTTGGGAAAAATAAGAAGAAATAACAGAATACACACAACAAAGGAGAATTCATAGAAAAATATTCTGAAACCATCTTCTCTTCACATATAATTATAAGGGCTGCAAAGTTTTCAATTGTGAAGTGTTTTCTAAAAAGTTGTTGCACTTCAAGATCACTGTTAGTTTTAGTTTTCTTCCTTGCGCTTAAATCGGTTATCTTTATCTTTCATATTGATCATTGCATATTAGTTGAGACTTGAATTGTTGATATAATTATTGCTTTGATCATAGTTTATTTTGCTGTCATATCTTTGATCAATTCTCTAAACATGTGGTAGACTAAGTTGTTAGTCTAAGGTTTCTAATTCGGGTTAGATTAGGGGTTTTACAAGCAAGTTCAAGGAAGCATAGGTGCTTAAGGGTGCAGAGGTGCACGAGGAGCAAAGGTGCTCAGGAGTAAAGGTGCTCGGAGAGTATGAGTACTCAAAAGTTGTGAAACTTGTTTTGTAAAAGGGGTTTAATTGCAAACAAAATTAATTAATAAAGAGAGTCTCTAATGCTAGTTGGTATTAGACGTGGATTAGGCCACTAGAATAGAGGATAGGGGCTTAACAGTGTAAAAATTCCTTGTGTTCATGTGCTTGATTGTTTTACTTTAATTATTTATTGCATACTTCAATTTGAATTGTAATTCATAATCTTAATACTTTAACATATAGTGTTCTTCTTCTTGATTGAGTCCTAAACTTCTAAATTAAGTTTAAACAATTCAAGACTTGAATTGATATTAAAAGATTAAATATAAAAAGTGTTAAGTGGTTAATTTTCATACACTGATAATTCTGCAAACACAAATATTCATTCCAACATCCTGCATACATACACTGTTAATCCAGCAAGCATAACTATTCAATTCAGCATCCTGCATGCAAGCACAAATATTCAATCCAGCATCCTGTATTCATACACTAATAATCTGGTAAGCATAAATATTTTATTCAGCATCATGCATTCTACACTGATCATCTGCAAGCATAGATATTCAATCCAGCATCCTGTATTGATAATCTAGTAAGCATAAACATTTAATCTAGCACCCTGCATTCATTAAAAGAAAGTGTTTTAAGTTTGCAAAAGTTTGACATCATTTGTTCCCACACTTATTCAACCTCCCCTCTCTAAGTGTGCCTACTTGAATTTCAAGTTATTTGTTGATAAGTCATCTGATCAATGATACCTTGGGTACAATCTCCACTGCACATTTAGTACATGCATACCTTGAGGCAAATAAGACTATGAGTAAAATATATATCAGTTGGCAACCCTTCACTCTAGGGCAGTTGATTTTGTAAAAACATGAGTAACATCTGAAAGGCCTAGGGCTTTAAAACAGAGGATGTTTCCTGATTTCATGTAGAGGTGGGCCACAACTAGCTTACACTTCTGATCAAGGAGTATTGGGGAAAAATTTTATCGACGACGACTGACTATAAAGATAGTAATCTTCGTCTTGCACTTAGCGGGCATTTTGCAGTCTCTGAGTCCTGAGGAGTTAGCTTATGCAATGGCGAGAGCAGCGCATCAGCAGGATGATCATGGCGAGGTAATCTTGTGATTGTTTAACTTATGCATATTGTGTTTATATAGCGGTAATGTTTATATATAACAATAATATTTTGTTGGATGAATATAATGAAATGTTGGCGATGCCGAGGAGGCTGCTCACTCTGTTCACGATGTCGACGATTTTCATATGCTAGAGCAGCAGCGTCGACGTCCGCCCGATGATCCTCCACACACCGGAGGTAGTACTACTAACATTACTTAGTTTTGTAGATGATTAGTACATATTTTATTCATCTTTAATTTAGTTTAGTTTAATTGAAAGCTTTAATTTTTGTAGTTTAGTTGATGGTTGATATATTGTAGTTTAAACCTTGTAATTACATGTCATTTTTGTATATTTTATGGAAAATTAATGTATTTTTATTATTGTTGGACTGATAATTCATATTGGACTTGTATGTGAACAAAAGCCAGTTATTACTGTATGTATATATGTTGTTGGAAGGTTATTATTATGTTGTATGTGTTGTTGGTTGGGAATATAAACATGTTTATAGGTACAAAAATGTGGGTTAAAACCTTGGATGTTGCCAAAACAGAGCAAGCATTCAAAAAAATCCTTATTCTCGACGGAATAAGGTAATACCAACTTAATTCCATCAGAATTAATCCTGAATGCATGGCAGTAGATTGCGCCACATGGCAGAGTAAAACTGACTGATTATAGTCGACGGAAAAGATTCGGTTGAGTTTATCTAAGGCCCGACGGAAATTTCGGTAGAGAAGAAGTTCGTCGGACGTAGGCATTTTCGACTGAAATCTCGACGGACTTAATTTCGACGTTCTTATCTCCGACCGAATTTCCGACCGACTATTCCGTCGGAAGTAAGATATCCTCAACGGAATATCCTTACTCCTGACGGAAAATTCCGTTGAAAATAACATGTTTTCTTGTAGTGAAAACAAATTAGTATTTATGTAGGAAAAATATAACAAATTAAGTCTTTAATCATTTCTTGAATACTAGAACCGAAAAATAAAAAGTTCATTGATAATGTACGTCAGAGTAATAAATATGCTATCTAGTTGAGTAATAAGTGTTGTTAAAATTTTAAAATAGAAATGAAACAAATGTAAAAGCGTGTTAAATATGCTTTGACATTATTAACAGTTAATGTTGTAAAATGAGCAAACAGTTCTGTCTCGATCCGTACTCGCTCGACTATAAGTTTGATTCGAGCTCGATTCGAAATATAAACTATTCAAATACGAACAAATTTTAAAGTTCGATAAATTACTCGAAACCTTCTCAAATTATATTTTTCTATTGATACTTGGATTATATTCGTTCAAAAAGTTCAAACTGCTCGGACTCGATTCGAGATCGTGCTCGACTCGGTAGCTAAACGAGCCTCAATCAAACTTTATTTTATACTCAATAAATTTTTGGGAACCAACTCTGAGCAATTCAATACTTAGCTCGACTCGGTTCATTTACACTTTTATTAACAGTGAATAAAATGGAACAAATTTCTCTATCTTAAAAGACAAATAAAAAAGGAATAAAGAGAAAAATAATCTGAGGCATTTAATTTCAGGGATAGATTAGATAATTCTTGTCGTCAAAGTTAGCATTTTTTTTTTTTGCCTTCTGAAATAGAAATATAAAGGTTGGAAACTAATTAATGTGGCCTTGTAGGCACTAATTAAGAAAAATCTCCAGATATAAATACCTGATTGTAATTTGTACTAATTCACTATTTATATTACTCCCTCCGTCCCATGATAAAAGTTCTTCTTATTATTTTGGATAGTCCCATGTTAAATGTCCATTTTCCTTTAATAATCAAACTTTTACACATATTTTTCTATTATACCCGTAGCATTAAATATCTCATACTTTTTTTATTCTAATTCTCTCTCCATATTTAATGACATTATTATAGACAATTTTGTTATTTTATTCATCTTCTTAATATCGTGAAAAGTCTGGGACTTTTATCCGAGACGAACTCCTCCGTCTGGGATAAAAGTCCCAGTGACTTTTTTCACGATATTAAGCAAGCATTGAATGAATAACAAAATAATCCATAATAATGTCATTAATTTATTTTCAATGAAAGGTGAGAGAGTGACTTTCTGCCTTTTCAATTCAAAATATTTTTAGCACATAACTAATTATACTTATTAAATATAGAGAGAATTAGAATAAGAAAAGTATGAGATATTTACGAAGTATAATAGAAAAAAATATGTAAAAGTTTGGTTATTAAAAGAAAATAAATATTTAATATTGAATTATCCAAAATAATAATAAAGACTTTTATCATAGGACGGAGGGAGAACTTCATAGTTGATATCCAACTGTATTATACATTGTTTGCCTTCAAAATTAATACTTACAGCATTAATTACCTCATTTCACAAAGATGGTTACTTTTAACACAAGTTAAGAATGTATCAAAAATTTAGTTTATCAAACAAAAATAGTAACAGTTTTATCTCCAACATAAATAAGATTTTATATTGTTAACCACCAGCCAAATTAGTTCTTACTTTAAAATTTTAAATTAAGCAAAACTAGCAAAAAATTAAATACCTGGTATATATTTTTATTAATTCACTAGTTATAAATGCTTGATATATATGCAACCTACTATACACTGTTGACTTAAAAATTATTACTTATTACAGTATTATCTCATTTCATAAAGATGGTTAACACAATTTAAGAAAGCAAACTTTGGTATATCAAAATTAAATAAATCCAATTACAGTATAAAATAGGATTAAAAGTTGTTAATTATTTACCTAATTTTTGAAAATGTGTAGAAGTAACACGCATTATTTTAACTAGTTTCAGTAACACGCGTTACATGTATAATTATCGTAAAAATATAATATGAGTTTTATTAAATTTTGGGATTTAAAAAAATTAAGGACGAAATTGTAATATAAGGGCAAAAGGGAAAGAATATTTGTGACGTAATCTCAAGAGAGCAATTATTTTCTCTGCTCTCTCTTAATAATAAATTAAGATAAATCTAATTCAGATATCGCAGTAATACTTATTTAGTAATACTTAATTGTGGTCCACCTATGTATGATGAATCATCAACTAATTACACTTCCCACATTATTTTGTAAGCCATTTTTTGTAAAATTTGGTTGTCATCATAGCTACTCTTTTAAAATTTCAGTTATATCTAATTCACAAAAATCGTTACTTTTGTAATTTCACAAGTTAAGAAACTTAACCTATTTTTGTTTTGCAATTTTAGAGACTTAGGTGCTGTTTGTTTACATCTAATTGTCTCTTAATGGACTGTCTCTTATTCGCTAAGAGGCATGATGCTATATTTTTTTTGTTACTTCTGAATGCCCCTTAATCAGTAAGACAGAAAATGAAATCTTAATAATTAAGAGGTACCTCTTAATAAAAAAAATTTAATAATTTTTTTTTTATATAAATATATTCAACAATATTATGCACTCATTTTTATTAAATTGAATTTTAAAATTATTAAATAAAATTTTACCCTTTAAAATGGTAAAATAGTGTTATTAAAAGACAACTTACTTTTTAGTTATCAAACAATTTTTTAGATTCAGACCTCATAACCATGCAGATGATCTAATTTATTAAGACATCATATAGATCTTAATTCCCAGGTTTATCAAACACAACCTTATTATCTTCTTTCAGATGAAGAAGATCATTTGCGTACAAGCAACAACAAAAATTTTATTAGAAAAGTTATGTTTTTAATTGCTATAGCTCATCCGAAGTTCGATGCACAAGGAAATGAAATTTTTTTCAAGAAAAAATAGTATATTTCATTTCGGCAAAAGAGGCAACAAAGAGAAGTAGTGCGAATCGAATCGCTGGAACATTGACAACAAAATTAAGAGATCAACTTAGTTGGAAAAAACATATCATGATCATTTTTGTTAGAAAATGTGCTACCGTCTATTTGAAATAAATGGTCAAGTAGAGATTCCAAAAATCTAATTTTTATTCAACAAGATAATGCGAGAACACATATCAATCCCAATGATACAAAAGTTTGTCAAGCTGCAATAGAAGATGACTTTGACATTCGTTTAATGTGTCAACCTGCAAACTCTCCAAATTTAAATGTCTTAGACCTTGGTTTTTTTAGTACTGTCATTCAGTCATTGCAGCGCAGAGAATCTCTAAAAATCATAGATGAGTTTGTCAACGTCGCTGAGAAAGCATTTCACACATTTTCGACTATAAAACTGAATCATATATATCTGACGTTACAATTATATATGTATGATAGAGGTTATGAAATCACAAGGTTCTAATAGATATAAAATTCCTCATATTATGAAAGTCATTTTGGAAAGAGAAGGTCAACTTCCTCGTCAAATGAAGTGTGATCCAAAACTCATACAAGATGTGCTTGATCGGCTAAGTACTCAAGTGTGATCCAAAGCTCAAATTTTGTTTGAAAAATTTGTTCTTATTTTGGAGATGAAGTATGTATATGAATGCACCACTTTTTTATATATAAATTTAATGTGTTAATTTAATTTTAATATTACTCTATTTTTTAAAAAGTTCATTTTTAATTGGTGTAAAAAATTATAATATAAAAATTAATTTCAAAAACATAATTCACGTACATTATATACATTAATTTCAATAAGGTGAACTATTGCATTTGCATTGCAAATACAAAATCAAAATGATTAAAAGAAAATTCCATTAAAGTCCACCTCCAATTCATCTCTTTCCAATCATCCATTGCTTAATCAATCATCAAAGTCTCAATCCTTTTTTTGTCTATAACAAAAACACCCACAAATGTTAACCCAACAACAACTTCCTCCACGAAACTAGAAGATTCCATAAATAATGAAAATCGTTACTTTTGCAATTTCACAAGTTAAAAAAGTTAACCTATTTTGTTCTTGCTTAAAGAGTAAGAACTTCATTTCATCCATAAATATGTGATTATATTAATTGACCTAATCAAAATCGCTTAAAAGATCAGATTAATTCTTATCTCAATAACCTAAATCAAAATCTATGTTTAGAAAACAAAAATAAATTCGGCTTAAATAAACTTTAAACCTTTATATTTTTTTCATTTTAGAACTTGAAGGGTTAGATTTAGGATATTGACCTTAATATCCTTGTATTTTTATAAAAAAAATTCTAGCCACCAGAATTATATCATTTCTTGTCGAAATAATTCATGTTACTCAAATTATTATGGCAATTTAGTTTTTAATGGTATATACCAAGATAATAGTATTGTAAGTCTATTTCACAATATTAAAACTTCCATATATATATATATATATATATATATATATATATATATATATATATATATATATATGGTATGAATATTTTTATCTCCTACATTTAAAAATTAAATCAACAATAAAAAAATTCGTACTATCTGAGCCATTATAAATACAACTCAGCTGGCCATGCATGAATAAAGGGTTAAAATTTGGCTCTTCACTCTCATAAATCAAGTAAAAAAAATAGTTGGGAGAGATATTAGGAAGAGTAAATATATATATATGGGTTCAGGCTTAACCTTTCCAATGGTCTTTCTCTCAGTGTTTGTGCTGTTTTGGTGTAATGAAGTTTGTTGTTTAAGCAGCCACACTTTTGATGTGAGACGATTTGGTGCTGTTCCAGATGGAAGAACGGACAACAGCAAGGTAGTTCATGACTCCGCTCACTTTAATCTCATTATAAATTAATTCTTGAGTACTTTAATTTCGATTTTAAAAAAATTAATGAACAGTTCCATTTTCTTTATAAATTAAAACAAGAAATGGGGTTTGGATTTCACGGACTCCAAAATGGATAGTTCATTATTGAATTGGCAATGAGTGGAGTAGCCTCTCAAATTTTATATTGAGTCTTTAGGTCTTAGTTGTCTCGTGTAGGTCTTATATATATATATATATATATATATATCTCAACACGTGGACAATTTTAATTGGATGACGTGGAGTATGTGGATCGTTGGTTGAGTTATATATATGTGGACAATTTCAATTGGATGACGTGAATCATGTGAGTCGTTGGGTCTGCACATCAATGATGTCTACTCTGATAAGATATTGAAGCATCCAACTCAAAACCAATTGACAATGAGCGGAGTAACCTATCAAGTTATATATTTAGTCTTCATGTCTTGTTTATCCCATGTGAAATTTTATATCTCAACATTCATTTGAGTTGTCTATAAAAACAAGTAGCATTTTATATAACCCAGAGTTACAACTGTATTATAATACTACAAAGCCATCTGAATGAAATGCCTTGAATCAAGATCCCTGAAAAATTGATATTCCTTCTTTAATTTTCTTTTTTTGGAGTTTCACGACGTACGAAATGTTTAAACAAAAATGTGTTTGTTTAATTGTTGCTCTTAATTACAGGCCTTTTTGAATGCATGGAGAGCAGCATGCCAATCAGGTGGCAAAATTTTGATATCTGTAGGAACATTTCTGGTGAATCCCATTGAGTTTAGAGGCCCATGCAAGGGTCGAATCACTTTCAAGGTTTATGGTGTTGTAAAGGCTCCTAATGGTAATCTTCCTGGTACAAATGCTTGGATTTTGTTTGACAACATTAATGGATTGACAATTCGAGGAAATGGTACATTTGATGGCCAAGGTGCATCCGCTTGGCCATACAACAACTGCAAGAATAACCCATCCTGCAAGCCTCTTCCTTTGGTAAGTTGAATTATATGCAATGAACATATATATATATATATATATATATATATATATATATATATATGTATGATCCGGATCTTTGTTTCACCCTTTATTCATTCTCAACGAAGCTCACCCTCTTTAATGACGACCCGACGATTCGGTCATATACAACCGTTATCTCATATTTTTAGCGACGGACAACATATAAGCGTCGTTAAAAGTATGGTATTTACAGGTTATATAATCCAACAATCGTCGAGCCCGTCGCTAAAAAAATTTCAGTGAGTTGGATAAGAGTGAACTTAAGATCCGAACTCTATATATATATATATATATATATATATATATATATATATATATATATATAGGATCGATGATCTTTATCATTACTTTACTTCATTTCCTCCTCCTTTATCGACGGACCCGGTGACGGTTTGATCATACAACCGTCGTCTATACTTTTAGCGACGCTATATATTGTCCGTCGCTAAAAGTATAAACGACGGTTGTATGCCGAAAATCGTCAGCCGGAATCCATCATTAAAGGGAGGTGGACGCATGAAAGTAAGATAAAGAAAGATGATTGATCTCTTCTATATATATATATATTGTCTAGATAAGTTGGACCTTTAATTTTTGGTCTAGTTACTTAACATTATTCTTTCGTATTTAATTTACAGTCGATAATTTTGATTACGGTTAACAATGCATTAATTCAAGGCATCACATCACTCAACAGCAAAGGCTTCCATATTGGCATTGTCAATGGTGGGAAAATAAGTATCCAACATGTTACCATAAGAGCACCAGCTGACAGCCCAAACACTGACGGAATTCATACGCAAAACACAAATAAAATCAAGATTATTAATTCAAACATAGGCACCGGAGATGATTGCATATCCATCGGAGAAGGAAGTACAAACATCAACATTACCGGAGTTAACTGCGGTCCAGGCCATGGGATTAGCATAGGCAGCATTGGGAAGGATCCATCAGATAAAGGTCTGTTACTATATATATTCTATATATATATATATATATATATATATATATATAATATTAAAAGATTTGATATGTTTATATTAGGTATATGTAATTTATTGGGATAACCTGTTGGTTAGTCTCAAAATATAGTCGTTTTCATTTTTAATTAAAAAAAACTCACGTTTGCAGCCTCAAATTTTAGTATTCCTACAATCTCGATCCAACCGTAAAAAAATATGAAAATAACTATGGATTGAGGACTTAAATGCGAAAAGAGTTACTCCCTCCGTTTCTTAATATAAGTCGTTTTAGAAAAATATTTTTATTCTTAAATATAAGTCGTTTGGGAATTTTAAGTAAGCATTAATTGCTTAGTTTCTAATATTACCCCAAGTAATAAATATAACTTTTGTTCTCTCACTATGTTTTGCCCTATAAATAACACTCTCTCTTTTCAATACAAGGGTAATATAGATAATTGATAGTATATTTAATGCTTTACAATCATTTTCTTAATACTTGTGCACAACTCTAAAACGACTTATATTAAGGAACGGAGGGAATACAATTTGCATGGGAACTAAGAGTGAAAAAGCTATTATATTTTGAGGATTAACATTAAACAAACATATAATTTGAAAACGAAAAAACATAGGTAGCAGATTAACGTGAAAAACTACTATAATTTGAGGACAACGAAAAAAATATCCCTAATTTATCAAGTATGTCGTGGTTATTAAATTGTGTGGTGCCCACATTAGGTAATATTTTTTATTTTATTTTTTGAATAAGAATATGAAATAATTATCATGAATCGAATTACAAAAACACTAGAGACGACTCGAGAACATATATATTTTTAAAAAATAAACAAAAATAGTTATTACAGAGGCAATATTTATCTTTCAGTAATTGAAGGCCACTCAATATAATTCTCTCCTTATAATTTATACAAGGTGTAAAACGAATACATGTAAGGAGTTGCAAAATGACATCTACACAAAACGGTGTGAGGATCAAAACATGGACGCCTTCTCCAGCTACAACAGTTTCTGATGTTATTTTTCAAGACATTACGATGAATAATGCTAATAATCCAATAATCATTGATCAACATTATTGTGGCGGCCCACATAATTGTTCTGTAAGTCTTCTCATTTATATACACACTCCTTTTATTCTATATATAAAAAAGATATATACCTCTAAAAGACTAAATTGTCCTTTTATTTGGAGTCACGTGACTTATTCCGACAGACAAAAAATGTTAAATCCGATGACCATAAGATTTTATTTATAGAAATTAAGGTTCAATGACTTGAAATTGAAAATTTAGACTAGTATATTTGTTGTTTTCAAAGCTTAAACGAATTGAATTGGCATCAATTTTAATGCCTCTGCGCGCAGGGCAACTCGCGTGTTCAGGTGAGCAATGTCAAGTTCATTAGGGTTAGAGGAACATCGAATTCGGCCGTTGCGGTAAATCTCCGATGCAGCAGAAGTGCCCCATGTGAAGGTATTCAGCTTAACAACATCAACCTAAGCTTAAATGGGGGAGGACGAACAACTTCTTCATGTTCTAATGTTCGTGCAACGTACATTGGGCCACAGTATCCTCCCCCTTGTTCACCTCAATAAACTTGTATGACATTGAATTCGGAATAATTTTTCTTTTGTTTTTTCATTGATATTGTCGGAATAGAAATGATATTCATATAGAAGTACTCCATAAGAAGAACAAAAAGAAAATTATACTAATAAGAAATGTTAGATTTTTTTATTTATTTTTTTTGCTGACTAAAGACATCTGGATTGACGGCTAATCTCAAGTTATCCATTAAACCACGGAGGCAACTGGCTGGGTTTTAAAAAAAAGGTTACATTTCATAAGTTGTAGTAGATTTGCACAGTAGCTCTCTGCCAAATATTATAGGCTTGCTCAGAGTTTCTAGCAATTTTAACACAAACAAAAAAGAAATGAAGAAGTTCCTGTTGTCAAATTCGAAAGGCAAACAACAGAGCTCCGATTCATTATATATAAGAAAATAAAAAGCATACGAGAGCAACACGAATGCCCTTTAGTGTGTAGGCAGAATGCCGGATAGCTATATATCAACAAGGAGTTCCAGGCTAAATAAAAGGAGAAGAGTAGCCCTGAGAATAGCAAAAAGCTTCCCACTGCTTCGGGACAATCATTTTTCCAGCTATGGCTGCTTCAATACAATCATTTTTCCAGCTACTGCTATTTTGGATAATGCAGAAAGTCCCAAAATGAGCTGGAGTACCTTGATTCCTTCCTAAATTGAGTAATCTTCCAGCGGAAAGAAAGTTGCTAGCTTGTACTAACAAGAGATGACAAATGAGATGACGGACGTCAAAACTCTTCCTTTTTACTATATGCGTTATTACAGCCATCAATAAGACAATATCAAGAGAATGGGGAAGAATATTTTTTTATTTTATTTTTTTGAAGATACCATCACTCAGATGAAGCCATAATAACCAAACAATTGCAAATCACTGATGGCTGTTCCTATGCCTGTGAAAACATTTTGATATATATATATATATACCAAACAAGAACGACTGAGTAATAGAAATGAAAGTGTTCAAACAACTAGCAAACTACACTGCTCTTGAGAAGTGGCAACTCATAGAAAGATGATAAGAGGTTCCATCTATATCATTGCAACATTTGAGTTAAAAAGTAATCCAGAACATAAACAATTTGTGGGCAGCGCGTGCAGGGGTGGGGAGGAGAAGGGAGGAAGAGAGAAAATTTTGTGAGGGATACAAAGGCTCCATACCTGAGAGGCAGCGGGAGAATAATTGGAATCAGTAATCCAAGCATTGCCGACCATCATCAATCTGAATAATAGTGGGATTGACCTCAGTAAAATTGTGCCTTGAAGAGGGACCATGAACACCTCTAACACGAACGGAGGAAGGCTTTAATTATCTGCACTGTTTTTCTGTTCTACCGAGCTCTGATTCCTAATCAAAATGCAACCGTGTACTCTATAACACAATGCCCCCTCAATTTTTGGGGTGAGACCATAGTAAGATTCTTTTTAGCGTGTGAAGCAGTTACTTTAGTAGGCATAACAACCTCCATAGGTAAATACACTCGGGTAGAGAACACACAAATCCATCTACTTACAAAAAGAACCGAACAGAATTAGAAAAAAATTATGATTCCAAAATGTAACAATGTTGGTTTTTGAAACAAATTAGAGGCTAAGAAACCCTCATCTGAAAACTGAACAAATAAACTGAAAATTAACACGATAGTTGTCAAATCATTATCATGAAGCTCAGCAAATTATATCATAAAACTCCGGGCACGAACTGGCCAAGTGGAAAGAAACTGAGAAGAGACAACACATGTACACCCATAACAAAAAAAATAAATAGATTTAAAACAGGATATAGGAAGAGAGCTTAGAAAGTTGTCATTTGTAATAACAAACCTACAAAATTCAAGGATAGGATTTTAGAATAAATCCATTTGACTGATACCTGATGACCACTTAATATAGGTGAGGAAACATAATTTGCATGCAATGCATTAATCACTTTTGGAACAGTTAAACTTCACCCCGATTTTGGGGCCAAGTGATTGTAACCAGCGGCCTTGAGGTTATTCCTCAAGAGCGCACACCCACCCCTTCAGGTTTATAATGTATTATCCCTTTGTTATGACATTTCCAATATAAAGCAGAAAGCAACTAAGCCATACAGATAGATCACTACCATTCACGAAACATTACAAAATCTCAAGTCATATAATAATTCATATCCAAGCAGTCATTCTAAGATGCTATCCCTTGACTAAGCAACAAAGAATAATAGGAACCACATGACAATTACAGCCTATGAATGAAACAGAATCAAGTATAAATCCCCTCCGCGTAATTATTGATGCTAACTTAAAGTTAAAATTAAAAGCCAGTTGAACTCGTGTTCCTTCAGATACCAAGCTACAGATGACACTCTTGAGAAAACAATTGTAAACGGTATTAACATATTCGCAGCACCAAGAATTACAAAGATTAAAGCATAAAAATACAGCATGGTGTCTAATACCATTAACCTTCACATACTATAGAGTGGTGCAAAAATATTGTGCGCACAAAATGAAGCTGCCCACCTGATTGATGATGCCATAAATGGGCATAATATGTCAGCAATGCATTACTTGTGAATAGGATCTACATTGTTGATCAAAGGGTAGAGATGAATCCAGTTCCATGGAGGCCAGCTTAATCGCATTCCTTGGTGGATTAATAAGATATTTCATAGTCCACCACACTCCTAAACATTCTCTTTCTTAATAGGTTAAATAAACCACTGTTTATGGAGCCAGGGAAAAAAAGTAAAAATAAATCTAAAAGCTAAAAAGCTTAAGACTGAAGAAGATTAAAGAAGAGAGAGCTACTGCAGAATTTTAGAAATTTAAAAGTTTTACCATAAGTTTAATTTGTTGCTATTGTTATAGTCTTTATTGTATTAGATTTCAGGAGTCTCTAGAATGCTTAAAGGCCCTTTTAGTATATGCAGTTGATGCAATGGAAAATTACAATGAAAATTAGGATTTCCATATATTTTTTTATTTATGGAGTTTTAGTTTATTTGATGTATTTTTATTTATTATTTAGAAAAATTCAGTAGTTTAATTTATATTTAGCCCGTTTATGTTTTGAGCTTTAGTTTTGATAATTTTATTTAGTTTAGGATTTAATTACTTTCTTTATCCAATTAATTGTAGGAAAGTAGTTTAGTTTTATAAATATGTTACCTGGTTTTATTAGATACATCTTTTTTGGGGGTCAATAAGGCCGGAACAGCACAAGATTAATGCTTTACTAAATATGACCTCTTCGCAATAAATCCTCAATCTGCTCCCGCAAGATATCATTCTCCGTCGGACTCAATCTGTAATGCGGAAGGTTAGGAAGACTAGCTTGTGGTATAAGATCAATCAGATGTTAAATATCTCGCATAGGAGGCAATTCATCAGGCAATTCATCAGGCATCAATTCTGCAAATTCGGACAACAAATGCTACAATTTCTGCAGAACTGGTTTGGTATTGTTGTTCACCTCATCCTTCACGATAACACCGTACACCAATTTTGACTCCTTTACGTCAGACAAAAACTCACGATGTGTAGCCAAATTCGACCATTAGGTGGAGGTGTAGAAGCAACTGGTTAAATTGCAATCTTTTTGTTGTTCCACCAAAACACAAATATTTTGACGACCTTTATGAGTTGCATCCACATCATGTTGCCAAGGCCGACCAAGAAGCACATGGCAAGCGTCCATATCCACAACATCACAAGTCACACTCTCGCAGTAATGTTTTTCAATCGAAAATGGAACATGGCAGACTTCAGTAACCTTAATAGATGGACCCTTCTTTATCCAGCCAATCTGATACAGATTTGGGCGAGGGACAGTAGGAAATTTGGGACGCTCTACCAATGCTTTAGATATAATGTTCTCACAACTACCACTGTCAATAATCAAATTCCAAACCTCAGTTAATGGAACACTGAGACTGGAAAATCTGGTTGCGCTGCGACAATTCTGACTGCTTAGGGGTCAACAACTTCCTAATCACACAACTAAGACGTTCCCCTTCCCAAAGCAACCTCGGCATCCACCAAATCTGAATCATCTGAATCAAATTGTTGCTCGTCATAAAGGGGTTCCTGCTCATAATCATGATTAGCATAACCTACTCTTCCTCAATTCTCACGATTGTCCCTTGTAGCCCTAGGTTTGGTGCAGTGGTCAGAACGGTGTCCAACTTCGCCACAACGATTACATTTACCATTAAAAGGCTTCACATAAGGGCTCTTTGAACGGTCATTAACCTGCTTTGCCCCAAAGTTCTCATTTTGATTGCTGGAATTACCTGTTTCATAAGAAGACTGCACACCTCCACTGTTATTGGCGAGGCCTCTATTTCCAACAATACCACATGTACCCCGAGTCTGTCCACCAAAAGGTCGATTATTGGGTAACTGCCAATTGTTGTGAGATTTTTTTTGCTTTTCCATTCTCTCTGCCTTCAAAGCTAGATGACGTGCATCTTCTACTGTAAACAAGATCTGGGTTCCCAAAAGATCAAACACCATTGGTTCAAAAGTTGCTTCTATTCAAGTGTTCGAGGACACTAAAATTATTGATTTTGTTATCCTTGAAAAAAAAATTGTCATACAGGTTAATTGGAAGACATTGGTATTTTCTCACTTATTTTCAGGGTTATTCTTTGAGAAGAAAAGCCATGCAAATTTGATTATGTGAAGATTGGAGATTCGTTCTTGGTGCTTGATACTTGTTTGCTTTAAAATTCGAGGACGAATTTTTTTTAAGAAGGGGAGTCTGATGCAGTGAAAAATTACAATGAAAATTAGGATTTTTATATATTATATTATTTATAGAATTTTAGTTTATTTGATGTATTTTTATTTATTATTTAGAAAAATTTAGTAGTTTAATTTATATTTAGCTAGTTTATGTTTTGAGGTTTAGTTTTGATAATTTTATTTACTTTAAGATTTAATTACTTTCCTTTTCCAATTAATCATAGGAAAGTAGTTTAGGGTTATAAATATGTTACCTAAATATGTTACCTTAGGGTTTTATGAGATACATCTTTTTGACAATTATGATCAATTATATTGTATTTTCTCTTGGAGATTTCTTTATCTTCCTTGTGCGCAAGGCTTTATCTACCTTGGTGTTAGTAGGTTAAACTAACCATTATAAACCGTTGCGCCAGAAGTCAAGTAACATAGGTTCCTAATGGTTAAGAGTCTCTTAGTATTTCAAGTTAGCCACTAAATGTAGTCATAGTCGGCACTTGTCAGTCAAAATTAAGTTTCATGGTGAGTATTTAATAGTTCAGTTCTTGAAAGTTCTAAAGGCAATTAAAACGGCTTCCATACAAGCTTTTGGAAGTAATAACGAGTTGAATCTATTTCTCAGTTTTCCACTGGTTTATCCCATTTTCATAGCAGATTGTTCTAGGATCAGTTCTTGTATTAAGATTCATTCAAGTATGTGGACCCACACTCCCTTCTGCCACCAAATTCCTCCTATCAAATTGAGTCTTATATCCTGTTCTACATAACTTCTATCTCTTTCTTTTAATTTTTTTAGATAAAATAAGAACTTCGATTATAAAGTGGAAGAGTTACAAGGAGTAAGAAAACTTCTATATGTCTTTATCATGTAAAAAGTCTATATGACCATGACATTTGTGCACTTTTATAGTTTGCAATGATTTTCAGTCTCTTTCAAGTAACAAAATCTTGAATCAAATGTGCTTTTTTGTAATTAATAAAGGATGAATTCAGCCTCCAACACAAATTTGCTTTGAAAGCATAATGCATTTATTTGACAAATAAATCCTTGTTCCATACATGGACTATTGTAATATGTATTTGATTATCTAACACGCATTTTTTTTACTGAATATGATAGTCTGTTTCCCTCTGAATTATAGCTTACGGACATCACTGTACCCAAAAGAACATTACATTTCAGTGGTTCAATCAAGAACACTGAGATTCATATCTAGATCACAGAACAATTTTGAATACTCAGGTTCATATCAAGATCAGAGAATAATTCATAAGATTATTGTGTGAATATATATCCTTACCTCAAGAGCTAATATCTCCTAATCTCCATCTGAAGACCCACCTTCGAACTCCGAACTTCCATCCACATAGCATTCTTCACTCATTTCATCATCATCATCTTCTTCCACAGATTCATCCTGCTCTTTGCCATCCTCACCATCATTGTTAACCAAACTATCAAGATGAGGTAACATGTCCACGCCTTTATTCCGATAAATCAAACCAGTTCTCATTACATGATAAAACTTCTCCCTTAACTGAGCAAGTGGACTAGGGGCCACTAGTTTCCCACGTCGATACCCTTCCCTCAATGTTACCGTCGTTGTCTTACACTTCAAAGATAAGTAAAATATCCCGGGATACCTAGTAAATAGTCTTGTAAACTTGTGGGGAAGATTCAATTCCTCCCTCAAGCTTCTCAAGTAATTCCTCTTAGTCTTCTTGTAAACAGTCAAGCTCAAAAATTCATGTAACAGCCCAACAACCCTTTTCTCCATAAGATCGCTATTCGGATCAATCCCCTTAGAATCCTCATAAGGCGAAATGTATGGCAACTTCTGAAAATCCTCCATCCACGCTTTCACTTTCTTCTGCCCTCCATAACCCCTCGGAAAACTCATCGAAAATGCCAATGCCGATTGCCCTCTCCTAAACTTCCTAAACTCGCTTTCACCACCAGCAGTAACACCCAAATCCCCATTCTCCTTCCCCTTCTGCAACTCAGAAACAGCAAATTCATCATTCCACTGCACAAGTTTCAAACAAGACAACCCATTCAATCCCTTAACAACTCGAAAACAATCCGGGTACCTACCAATCAAGTTTCTATCAAAATCAACAGGCAAACCAAGATCCCATCTCAAAGGGTAAAGTGATTGGAAAGGTACCATTTTGCTTTTGGTCATCATAAGGACTTTACAAAGCCTTTCCACCAAATCAGCCTCGTGGGTATGAAAAACTGACTGTTCCTGATCGTGCAAATTGAGGGCAATTTTAGTGAGACGAAAGCAGGGCAAAGAGGGGTATTTGGGATGAGGGAATTCCTGGAAAAGAGTAGGGTACCGGCGAATGAATCGGAGAGTTGGGACGGACAGGCCGAGGAGTTTTTGCCAATCGGAGATGGATTTTGAGGTCAAGTAACCAGTGGAAGAGCGGTGAATGGCGTCTTTGAGCAGAGAAGCGGCTTTGAGGTCTGTTTGGGTATCGATTATGTGGTCTAGGGATTTGTTTTTGACCCATTTGAGCCGCACTTTTACTATGGTTCGGCATTGGAGATGGTGGTGGTGCGGCGGTGGTGCTGGTGGGTTGAATTTTAGGAGAGAAAAAAATCCCCTGGCTCCCCAATTCATCTGTATATGCAGAGAGACAGCAGTAGCCTGAAGCTCTCAAAACAACACGGGAGGGAGAATATGGGCACTTTTAAACGGCGTCGTAACTAACCATCTAATTCTTTCTTCTTTGGGTCTAGTATCATTTTTCATTTTTTTAAAAAAAATATAAAGTGAGCTTATCAAAAAAAAAATAACATGACGTATGGGATATGACAATTGTTTTTAATAAGATATATGTATTTTTAAGGGATAAATACATTTTTGGTACTGCTATCTTTGGGGCCATTTCTGATTTAGTCTTACCAAAGTGAAAAAAAACAAACTAATGGTTATTGTCTTTCGAAAATTATTAAGATTTGGTGCTTGTCTTTCCAATTTTGAAATAATCGTTAAAATTATAGCAGAAGTAGATGGAAAATTATGATGTGGCTTCCTCATCGGCGTGGATAATGATAGCCTTAGACACACATGGGTTTGGAGGAATAATACTTCTCACGTGATCAAGTGAGGAAGAAATAAGGGTTAGGGAGAAAGATCAAAGCGCGAGAGATAGAATACGAGAGAGAGAGAAGAGCTTGAAGTCGATCTCATCGGAGATTCAAGCCTTACGATCGATTTGGCCATATTTATCCCCAAATTTGTTCGATGACAAAAAGTAAGCATCAAACCCTTATTTTTGATTTTGTGTGTTCCATTTTGAGTAAGCACCCAAACCCTTATTTCGAGTGTTAAAGATTTGTTCTGTGCACTCGATTTTGAACTTAATCTTTGTTTATGCTTACTTTATGTGGTTAATGCCCACCTCGTTGGATGTTTGTGGTCGTTTTCCCCAAAATTTGTGCTCTTGGTGTTGAATTAATGATATGTGTTGAATCTGCAAATAAGAACACCTCTTGTGCTCTTGTGCTCTGTATCACTGTTCTTGATGATTTGAATTATATCATTCATTTATATATTAGTTTTACATTTTGGAGAATTAGATTTTATATTTTGTCGGATTGCTTACTTAATCTCTCATTGTTTACTCTCTATGTTATTTTTTTTTTTTTCGATGTGAGATATGATTTCATTAATTGTGCACTATGGTGGAGAGTTTGCCTTTGAGCCCTGAGAACATTATGTAGGAGGGTTGAAAAAGGTTGTCCTAGTGATCACGATTTCTTGTGCACTACTACGTATAAATGAACAAATGGCTCATATATTAAGGTACCATACTCTTTGCTAAGGTTTTCTTTAAATATGGTGAAGAGTTTAGATTAATTCATGATGATGATTCGATTAGAGATTTAATTAAAAAGCTGCGCAAAAGATATGGTATGTAGAAGTTTTGTGGATCATAAACTTGACAAGGATCACCTTGATTATCGAAGAACCTTGATCTACTTAGTAAGCTCGAAGAAAATGAAAATGGGGGAACAATGATGTGAATGGTGACTTCACTTTAGTGATGAAAGTTACGAGGACAACGATGACTTGACTTGGTGGTGATGATGAACAATTAAGCGGTGATGAAGAGTACCAAAATGCGAAGATCAAAATTTAAGGAGTATACTAAACAAATGAAAGAGGTTGGAGATCTGATGATCTTTGGTGGTATTGAGTTGCGAGAGGTGGGAGAAAAGGAGGTGAAAATGAGACTAATGTCTGAACAAGTACGGGAAGATGAGACTTATCTACACTCGGTACACAGGAGAATGATGTTAAAGAACAACAACATACGCAAATTCGATGATGATGATGAAGAGATCTGAGATGATCTTGATAAGGAGTGGTCACTAGTGAATATGAAGATTCGGATCGGTTGAGGTCTATGGATGAAGAGAGTGAAGATCTTTGAAGAAGTAGATCGACGGATAGGCTAAGTAGGAAAAAGAATGTGGAAAGAGTAATGATAACATTTGACTGACCGAGAGGAAAGATATTGACTTACGTGTTGGAATGATGTTTAGTGGACCTCGTGAATTCGGAGAGGCTATTAGAGGATATTGTTTGGGAAAAGGAAAAGATGTAAGGTACCTTAGAAATCTTTGGGAAAAAGTTTATTTCAGTGTAAAAACCCAAAATGTCATTGGAAGTTGTTTGTAAGCGAGAATGGATGGCTCCTACGAGACACTGCGAGGTTAAGACATACCGGAAAAAACATACTTGTAGCGGGGCTTTCAAAAGCGAGGAAGGATCGGTCAAATTCATGGTGAGTTTTATGGCAGCGAAATTAGAAAAAATCCTCGGTGGAAGTTAAAAGACATGCGAAGATGAGATCGAGAGGAAGTTTAGGTTGGACATTACTCTTTGCAAATGTTCTAGGATTAGAAGCGGGGCTTTAAGCGATGTATGGGATTTACTAGTGGAACACTATGAAAAAATTTGGGATTATGCCCTTTGAATTGATCAAGTCCAACAAGAACAATCTGATTGATGTTCTTCCACATAGAAGCGATCCTACGGATCGACCTTACTTGCGAGAGGTTCTATGTATGTCTTCATGCTTTGAAAAGGGGTTGGCTTGAGGATGTAGACCCATGGTGGCCTAGATGGATGTTTCCTTAAAGGCTTTGTTGGGGGACAATTGATCTCGGTAGTGGGTAGAGATGGGAACAATCAAATGTATCTATTGCATGGGCTATTGTGGAGGCCCGAAAACAGATAGTTGGAGATGGTTTCTAAAATTGTTGGTTGAAGACACGGAGGGAGGTGATGGAGTGCAGGTGGACGGTGGTCGATGATCAACAAAAAGGGTTAAAAGTTCTTTATCGATGAACTTCTTCCTTTTCTTTGAACATAGGAATTGTTCAAGAACACGTATCTGTAAATTTGAGGAAAAAGTTCTCATCCTTAGCATTAAGGAAGGCTTTTTAGGCGACATCATTGTCGACATATGAAGCTAAGTTCAGAGAGAAACATGAAAGAGGTGAATAGACTCAACAAGGATGCACATGATAAACTTCAAGAACTAAATCCTAAGGTATGGAGCAAGGCTTTTTTAAGGCGTATGCAAATCGGATGTGGTGGAGAATAACATATCGAGAATGCTTTAGCGCTTGGATTGTGAAAGCAAGATGGATGAATTGTATTGATATGTTAGAAGAAATAAGGAGCGAGTTATGATTAGGCTCCACACTAAAAGGATCTGATGAAGAAGTCGGTGATAGTATATGTCTAGGATCGAGAAAAAAGCTTGATAAAGCTATTGATGAGTCTGGGAATTGTTGACTACGTGGGGTTGGGGAATCGGTCGGTTTGAGTTAAGATGAGAGGAGACACATATGTTGTTAACATTGACGGAAGACATACTGCACTTGCGAGAAAGTGGGATTTGTGAGGGATTCCATGTGCTCATGCAATTTCGACCAATATATTTGGGGAGGAAGAACACGAAACTTATCTTGCTCATTAGTACAAAGAAGGAAACATACCTAAAAGCCTACACACACATGTTAGAGGTTATAAGCGGTTTTGGGGTGAAACAAGTTTTTGAAGATGTTACCTCCTCGATATGCAATAAAGTCGAGGAAGACCTAAGAACATGAGAAGGAAAGAAGGATGGGAGAATCCAAAAAAATCCTACAAGGATATGAGGAAGGAAGGAAAATGCATTGCTCAAAATGTAGGCAGGCGAGACACAATAAGGGTAAGCATCACTGCCATGATGTGAAACAGATGAACTTGATCAAGCGATGTAAGTATTATAGCATGTTACATTATTTTTACTTCCACAGTTTTGTTTACTGAGTTAAATATTATTGTTTCTCTTTGTCGAGGCAAGTGGCGGCGATTCGAGAGGAAAAGTTACCTTTGCATCGAGTTTTTCAAAAAATAATTATAACAATGACATAGTGCGATGCAGTAATTCAAACAAGGTATTGTTATATCAATCAAATTTGAGTTATCTTGACACTTCTCAATCAATTCACTAAACTCTAATTGACACTTCTCTTTCTTTACTTCTCGACCAAAGTTGCAAGTTAAGAGGATAAAGACCAGCTTAAAGTACCCAATGAGGATATGGTGTTTATGTTAGTCGAGGGTTGTTATAGATAATATGAATGGACACTGACTACGGCTTAGTTTTTGTGAGTTAAAGCTTTTTAAATTGCAAGTATTTCATTTACTTTTATTTGTCATTTTTCATATGTAACCATACTTGTGCTTGGTTATGTCAAATCTGAGATGCTGACTCGGCGAAGTCGTATATCAAGATGGATCAGCGAAATAACACACCTCTGCTACAAGAATGTATAGAACCAAACTTACATAAAGCAACAATCCACTGACTTCAAGCCTGATGGAAAGCAGTTAATCGGTCAAGTCGGTTGGAGAACATGAGAGATTAAGTTGGAAGCCCGGTAGGAACATGAGATATCGATGTTTAATTATTAAGAACTTTGTTTAATATTTAAGAACTTTGTTTAATATTTAAGATTTTTGGGCAACATCAAGTTTGGACGGTGTGTTTGGTTATGCTTGTGCTTGGTTATGTCAAATCACGGATCTTGATTGATATTGTTAATGGTAGTCGAGGAAGACCTTTGTTATTTTCATTGGATATTGTTAATGGGAGTTTGTAATAGACCTTTTTATCTTGGATATTGTTAATGGTAGTCGAGGAAGACCTTTGTTATTTTCATTGGATATTGTTAATGGGATTTGTAATAGACCTTTTTATCTTGGATATTGTTAATGGTAGTTATTTTCATTGAAAGTTATTTTCATGTATCGTTAATTTTAGGGACAAAGTTCATAAGAGTTTATGCTCGTTCAAATCAAATTTCTCCTTCCTTATTACTCTGCATTATAACAACTAATCTTCTTTTATTAATTCTCAATCCCAAACACGAAACACGTCTAATTATAGCACTTTATTATCAAATTTCTAATAAAACAACTAAAATATTGAACTTACCTTTAAAACTTGGTTTCTAGAATTGCTAGATTGTATGATTAGCTTATAAGCTTTCTTTCTTTCTTTGATTCGGTTATACTTTCAATTAAGCCCATCACCTTCTTCTTTCTTTGAAATTTAAAGAAGTTTTAATAAGTCTTTAACTCTCGACGACCACAAAACTTTTAACTCTCGGCATACAAAATAAGTAAGCTCATTTATCCAAGACTCCAAGTCATTTACTCTTTCTATCTGGGCGAAATAAAAATATGAAAGCGGTCGATCAAAATCAATCGAGGGCGAGATAAAGGGGAATAAAAGAAGTTGAAAGCGGTCCATCAAATGCAAAATTGTGAATGAATGATGCATTGGGTCATTTTACACTAGCTATCGAACTCTTTGAAACAATCCTAGCATACTTGCCACCGACCTCTGTTAAAGCCTCCTTAATTTGCAAAAAGCGAGCATTGAAACAACAACAAAGCAGGCATGCAAATCATTCATTAATTAAAGCAGAACATCATTCATTCATTAAAAGCAGCAACATTATTCATTCATTGAAACAACAACATCTGCGTTCATTAAAAAACGCAAACAACACCAAACATCAAAATCCATTGAAACACCACGAAATAAACCTTGACCTAACTAATACATTAAAACAAAACATCATTCATTCAAATTCTAACCCCAATGACACCCGACCCGACTAACATCCATGAGCAAATTAAAAGAAACCATAAACATTTTTCCTTTTGTTGAGCTTTGACAATAATCTTCTTTAGCTTTTTAACCTCCTTCTCCAGTGGCTTCCTTTGAATCAAGTTACGCTTGACTCTTTCCGATCCTTGGTCTTCTCACTATTTTCATTCTTGATTTAACTTGACATCTCTTTGCTCATCTTGACTTTAATGTCGAATCTTGATAACATCTTTGGCTCGTTAGGAAATGGTGGATCGTACCATTTAAAGAAACCATGATAAGCTCTCTGTCTATTACGACAACTTTTGACCATTTTCGATTGCATGATCATCATGAAAAAAATAAAAAAAACATCTTTCCAAAATCTTGCAGATAATTAATACACCCGATAGAATCGCCTTCCTCGATATTTTGTTCCATCTTTCTTTGCCTCCACATTTGCACCATTGCTCCACGGTGACGCAAGCTTGGGAAGTGCGGTGTAATCCATTCATTTTTGTTGCATGAACTACTGATCTTCTTCCCGATTTCATTTCTGATTCCACTCGAGGCGAGCTCATCCTTTCGATTAAACCTGGCTTAGAAGAAGAAGAAGAAGGAAGAATGAGAGAAGAAGGAAGAATGAGAGAAGAACCTAATTTTTTCCCCAAATATCGAACTCTTTGTTTTTGTTGTTCGATCTCTTGGTTTTGGTGGCGAGAGAAGAAGAAAGAATGAGAAGAACCCTAAAATTTTTTCCCCAAATATCGAGCTTGGATCTCTTGAATTTCTTGATCATCTTTTATAAATGGGAAATACACATCAATTAAGCTTTGTTGCTTGATCGTATCGCCATGTCATCCTTTGCATCGACACTGTCAAATTTTAAAGCGGAACATGGATGAAACCCTATTGTTTAATGGTTGCAACAATTTTGAGTCTGATAACCATTTTGTAAGTTTTTTCACTTTGGGTACCAACTTGTAAGTCGGGTCCTAAATGCAATTACCAAAATATATTTTTCCGTATTTTAATCATTTATGTTGCCATTTTTATTTTAATTTAATGATAAGGGTTTATTTGTCTAAAATAAAATAATATACAATCATACTTTTTATTATCTTAATATCAAATCTCAATAATATACTAAAATATTACTACCTCAATCCCATAATAATAGTTATTTTAACTTCATGCACATGAATTAAGAAATTTATTTAATACTATCATTTAATACTCTCTCAATCTCACGATAAAAGTAATGGTGAACTTTTCACGCATATTAAGAAAAGAAATGAAATGACAAATTTATCCATAATAATATGTAATTAATCATTTCCAACGTAGGTGAGTAAGTGACTTTCTAACTTTTCAATTCAAAATATTTTCAGCACATAACTAATTATACTTTGTAAGACCCCAACTTTTATGAATAAAAATAAATTTTCTATAAATAACATTTTTGAATATTATAGAATAAATTTGATATAATGTTATAGTTGTGGGTAATATTTATAAATTTTGCAAAAGTACATAAGTTGTTATATAATATTCGATTGGTCGAGGAATATTAAATGCGAATGACACAATCATTGGTGGACCCCACAACATAATTATTATCGGATCGAGAAAGCGACAAAAATATTTTTATGAAAATAACGACGGGAGTTTTACTGGTTGATCTTTGTTGAACTACTTTCGGTAGTAAAAAATGCGATGTCTGGCGTGGTTGCGTAGTAACACGGTATTGATTATTAATGCTTATGTAAGAAGTCACTCGGTTTGATTGATTATTATCGATATTTTATATGTTATTAAATCAATAATTGAGATGACGAAGTTATTAATATTATTATTTGCATTATTAACGATGTCAGAAGTTACGCGAGGAGAGGTTTGGTCACCTAATTGCTTGCATGATAGGAGAAATCCTTATTGAAAAGCCCCCTCTTTCAAGTGTGAGCGACACGAGTCGATTAATAGTGTTAATAATAATAATGATGATGACGTTTTGTTTTATTAGTATTATTAACGTAATAAAAGCGGAAAAACTTTATATAAAAGCGAGAATACTTTTATAAAGTTATTCGTTTTATTAAAGCTAATAGTAAAATCTTTTATATAAAAGCAGAATACTTTTATAAAGTTATATATTTTATTAAACAAATAATTAGAATATATTATATTTTATTATGCATAGTGTTTGCATGGTATTTACATAGTGTTTGCATAGTAAAATCTTTTTAAAAGTTATTCGTTTTATTAGATTATAAATAGAATATATTATATTTTATTTAAAAGATTTTGCTTTAAATATGAACCGTCCGATTAAAGTAAATCAATCTGGACCGTTCATGGATTAGTTATTATTCATTTCATTCTTACATAAATAGAAGCTCATTCTTTCATTATTTTCTTGAATTCCTTTGAAACTCTAGAGAGAGAAACTATAGAGAGAAAGAAGAAAAGTATTCTACTACTTCCTTATTAGATATCAAGTTTCTTTTACGGTAAAGGGTATTATTTCTTTTGTATTCATGAAGAGAACTTCTATTATTCCATCTTTATTATTACATTAGAATATAACTTTTGTATCTGTGAACTACCTATACTTGGTGAAATTCTTACGTATTCCATTCTTTATTATTACATTGGAATATCACATGCATCTGCTTTACGTGGGACTTGGTTAAAATCTTTATTATTACTTTTAGAATATTACATGCATGTTTTACGTCGGACTGGTTAAAGTCTTTATTATTACATTGGAACATTACATTGGTGTGAATTTCACACGACTGGTTTCGTCATTTAGTATTACATTTGGAAGTTATCTTTGAAGTACCGCATGCATGGTGATTTCTGTTGTATTCCATTCTTTATTATTCTGTTGGAATATCTTGTCGGTGCGTATTACGCCTGACCTAGTTCCGTTATTTATTATTCTGATGGAATAACATGTCCGTCTATGCGATACCGCATGCATGGTGATTTCTTTTGTTATTCCATTCTTTATTATACTCAGTTGGTTAAAATTTTGACTTCTACACTCCATGAAATTAGTGGAATATTCTTGATATTTGCGCTTCATCCAGTATCTTTTCATGGAAATATTCTTCTGAGCATTCTTGAATTTTACTTTACAAAAAAAGTATCATGTTGACAATTTGGATGTTATTAGTTTTGAATAAATTAATTCTTGAACTTGTTTTATTGAATTCTTATATCATTGTCATCATCCTCATGTTTATATTATTTTTGAAAGTCATACGTGGCTTTGTAGTGCATAGATGGACTTGGTATGATTATGACCGAGAGATTATTCGATTGTAATCATGATCGTAATGTTACAAATGATGTGGTAAAAGTCCTCGTTTGGCCGAAGTGCATTGATGGGCGAGTTGTTGGTATGATCATGACTATTGATGAATACACAAATATCCTTGGCTCGTAGTGCATGGATAATTTGTGGTCGTGACCTAATGAATATCCTTGGTAGTAGTGCGAGGATGATGTGGATTATTTATTAAAAGTGAGTCTCGTGATAAAAGTGATGAAAAACCTTTTAAATCATAAAAGATAGTAGATTTTATTCTCTACTTGACTCTTTTAATGGATTGCATGTTCATTACTTGAGTTAAACTTGATGTCTATTGTATTTTATCGGTTTAACAACTTTGTTGAGGACTAATGATAATTTATTACGCATTATCTTAGTCATAATATTTCTTCTTTGGGCTAGTTGAGCTCACCCTTTCTTTCCTTTGTTCTCTTGAAATGAGAAGCGTGGCGGGACTAGTCGGGGAGCGGAGTGATGGTCGAGAGATGGTGTCTTAGTAGTCCTTACTATTATATTAAATAGTGTGATAATAAATGTAATGAGGACTAAATTGAGTGTGGATATTGTCAGATGACAATATTTGTATTAAAACTCATGACATGTATTTTGTCGTATTTTACATTTGTTGTATAAATAAGTTGTATTTGAATTTAGTACCATGTATTTGGCGACTCAAGATGAGTGATGTATACCTCTTTTGGGGGCGTCACAGTTGGTATCAAAGCTTAGGAATATGATCCTTGGCTAAGATGTGAGACAAGAACTAGGAGGGGAGAGACGGGGAATTCCTTCGCTAGTATGACCTACCTAAGTTTATTTGGTATTTAATTGGTCGTTCAGAGTATAGGGATAATATATGATATGTTAATTAACCCTTGTTTTGTGGCAGTGTTTGAAAATGGCATCCGAGAATGTTGAGAACATCAATGGAGCACAGGAGACCGTTGAGTCTCCACAGATCAATAACCAGGACAATGTGCATCAGGAAGGCGATAATCCTCATGCAAACAACAACACTTACCAAATGATGAACGATGAAATGTTCTGAGGCTTCATGCAATTCATGCAACATTAAGGAAAAGCGCTCACATCCCAAAATGCGGTGGAAACACTGGCAACTCTCGGACGGTCACCTTGCCAAAAGCAGTTCAAGGATTTGGGACCACCGGAGTTTTTGGAGAGCCAAAAACCACTTAAAGGCGGAGGCGTGGATAAGCGAGATCAACAAGATATTTGATGTCTTGGGGTTGCTCGAGGAAGCAAAGGTTCCTTTGCCACTTTCATATTCTTGGTGGAGGCGATTATTGGTGGGAATCAAAAGCGTACTCAACTTTGCCGTGACTGAAAAGATGTCTTAATGTTAGGTTTGTAATATTCATGAGCCATGATCAAATTGCATAAATAAGCGAGCGAGTAAAATCGAGTTTAAAATTTACAAACCATATACGGATCACCCTTTATGCACAATTATTAATTAAGCGAAAAGATATGAATAAGAATCATACCCTTGAAGATCGAGCTTCCTCGGTACAAGTTCACCTCAAATCTTTTCGCGTTCAACTTGAATCCACCGGGTTTGGTTCCTTCCTTTGATCGGCGTTAGCCACCCAGTGTTTGGCCTCTGGGGTGATCCACGAGGAAGAAGAAAATTTTCAAGAAGAATGGGTATTGGCTAAACCCTAGTTTTCTATCTACATAGAAAAAGCGCGTACTCTCCCAACAATTGGAATTATGTAAATGCGTTGAAAAAGTCGACAACCCCTCACCCATAATAAGACTCCTCTTATTTATAGATGTGGGCAACCCACCTTAACAATTAAGGAATTGGGTTTTATTTAATTAATTAAATTCTTTTAATTAATTAAGCTCCCTAATCTTATTAGGGATAATTAATTAAACTCCTTTAACTAATTTTCCCTCCTAATCTATTAGGAATAAATGAGAGTACTTATATTAAATTAATTCCTAAACTCTTTTAGAAATTAAAATAATAATAATTGTAATAATATTAATAAGACTCCTCTTATTAATTTATATTTAATATTTCTAAAATATTAAATAATAAATATTAAGCTATTTAATTTATTCTATTACCATAGATTAAATTAAATATACATAACTATATTATTACGATTATGCCATTAACTTCTTAAATAATTATTCTTCCTTTTTTATGGTGTGACCCTTTAGGTTCTCCGTATTAAAGCAGGTTGTGAATAAATCAATTAGAACAATTCTAATCTTATTTAAATAAATAAATTAAATAATTAATTTATTTAAATAAATAATATTTATTCTCTGATAGGGATAAGCCTCCTAGCGATAAGCGACTTTCCGGATAATATAGATTTCAACATTAATCATTAAAGAACCTTTGAGTAAATAATTCTGAAATACAATTCAATCCTTCCACCATCTGATGTCCCGATTAAATATAAGGCATGGAATTCTTTGTCAAGTCTTATTTTATTTAATTATATGTATTTCGATTCTTAAATGCCTGACTCAAATAATGCAAATTAGAAACTCCTTTCTAATTTCATTACGCCTTAACCGAGGACTCTTTGGGTTGTCATTTATCGAATCACATAGGACATTCTCTTCTTTATTAGAAGTGGTAGATTCTTTTTATTGATCATACATTATCTCCATATCTGACTTATTATACCCAAGCATACCCTTTGATATACCTAAGGGTCTTAAGGAATAAGTCAAAGTATAACTCATCATATACAAGATCTTATGATGATCTCAAGTCAAGGATTACTTGTACTACTACTATCACTCTGAGAATTCTATTGACGAGGCAAGTAAAACTCCATTAGGTATTCCTTAGCGAGCCACGTTCGGTGAACTTATTCTCTAATAAGCACCTACATACTTGCTTTAGTGTCTCCACACAAATGATCATGAGATCAATCATCCTCATCGATGAAGCAAGCAGCGTATGTACCAATCTATCCGGATTCACTAATCCCCGATTTAGTAATCAATGATTGGGAACTATTTTAGTTTTAAGCTTTCTAAGAATTTAGATCTCATTAGAATGATCATCATCATTATTCTAAAAGCATTGCTTAAAACTATGGGTTTATCACATATTATAAAAACAACATCATGTAGATAATTAAAAGCCTTTAATAAATTAATACTTTTTTTATTAATAAATGAATAAGATTATTTACAAAGTATATGCTTTATCATCAAACATGATTGGCTTGTGTGCATACTACTTTCAATCTCCCACTTGCACTAAAGCCCGATCGTCGTGGTATCTTATACTCTTCTTCTCTAAGTGCGATTATCCTGCTAACATTGGATAAGCTTTAGTTAATGGATATGTAATGTTGTTCTTGAGAGTCCACTATCTCTATAGTGATTTCCCATCTTTCGATGATTCTAATAATCAAATGAAAGTGCCCTGACACATGTTTAGATCCAAGATGAGACTTAGGAACTATTTCTAGTTACGTAATGAACTTTTAATCAAACAATCAACTTGCGACTTCATTTATAGCTATATACTTTGTCTTTATCACTAAACCGGCAACTCTTTCTTTGTTTGGAACCTTTCAATTCAACTTTGCACCTTATTGAGATAACGCTTTACCTTAAAGTGGATTTTTACGTCATCTTGAGTGCATACGAAAAACTTGAGTGCATTAAGCCCTCTAGTTTTAATTTAGACCCACCATAAATATGATCACATCCTTAGTGCCGGTTAAGTACTTTAAGATGTTTTCTTTGTCTTCTGAGTGATCTTCTCTCGAATATAATGATCGACATTAGATCTTGTATATTTCATTGCATACATGATAGTCACTCATGCGATCTCTCTTTTCGAGATGCTGTGGGGACTATAAAGAGATACACTCCATAGCTCATCAACATGAGACATCTCTTGGAGTTTGCCATGCTAAGCGACTTTAGCATCAAATGAATATCGTTCCTTGGGTTAAGTTGAGCATCCTTTTAAATCTATCTATATAGATTTGCATCCCCGATAATGATACTCTTCCCAAATCATTCATGGAGGAATGTTTAGAACAACTTTATCTTTCTTGATTGTAGCATTGGTATGTTATTCCTTCATCAGTAGTATATCAACATATAATACTAGAAATTTCACGGCGCTCCCTTTGACCCTTTTGTACACACTATGTTCATTCTTAATTTTGATAAAATCAAACTCTTTTGATTGCCTCATCAAAAGCGAATGTTCCATATTTGAGAAACTTGCTTGATCCATTTCTACGAGTGTCTACAACACTTATCCTCATCGTATGTATTTGGATCATCATCTTCTATGATGTGTACCTCATCATCATCATCCATGATGAATCCATACCTCTAGGTATCTTGATACTATTCGAGTTCTGATTAGGTTGTGGTGCAATAGAATTATATCTGAGTTCCTCTTATTTGACTTATAGTGTTTTGTGGTTCTTGAACTCTTCAAGATCTATTATCCTCCCACTAGCCCTTGATGATAAACACCTTTATCTTAGAAGGTAGTGTGTTTCATAACAAACACCTTTTGCTAAGTAGGATTATAGAGCATATACCTAAACTTACTTTAGGATGTCCCATAAATCTACACTTGTCAAATCTTGTCCCAAGCTTATCTTTTGAAACCTTTTCACATAAGTTGGACAACCCCTTATCTTAACATACTTAAGATTAGGAATCCTCCACATCCATAACTTTTATGGAGTCTTGGTAGGATTTTGAGGTTACCTTTTTGTAGATATCTGACCATTTCTAGGACATGACCCTGAAGGATCTTGGAATGTCGGTAAAATCATTATGGACCGCACCATGTCCAACAAGTACGATTTTTCCATTCGGATACATCAATCAATTATTATTGTGTATCGGAGGTGTCCATTATGAGAGAAAACCATTTGAGATGATCTAGAAACTTATTGCACAAGTATTTATTCCTTGATCTAATCAAAGAATCTTAATACTTTGCCAATTTGTTTCACTTACGAATTCTTTGAACCTTTCGAATAATTCACACTTGTATTCAACAAATACATACATTCGACTCTTTGAATGATCATCTCCTTTTCTTATACTAATTTGTTCGATATGCAAAATTATTTTCACGTAAGTCAGTATACAAAATTTATTAAGTAATATTCGGTTCTATCAAAACATTATTATTATAAATAGAACAACAATTGTTCTTAATTATAATACCAAAGATTTCATTGTCCAACAATAAAATGGAAATAATATTTTTAAGAAGCTGGAATCTGATAACAACTTATTGACTTAATAGATTTGCGCGTAGCATTGCTAAACTATAAGTTTTCTATGGCTAATATGGTGACCTTTGCTACATTTCCACATAGGATTACTTATATTTGTTTAGCTTTTACTTACCTTGGTCCCTTCATAAATCTATATTTATGATAACCAAAGTCGGTATCAATACCCAAGTAGAACCTTGACTTAAAGAAAAATTTATTTCAATCATGAACAAAAGCGTATTTATGCAGAAACTTCACTAAGCTTCTTTGGTTAGCCTCTGCAAGATGCTTCTGCAGATTTCTTTCAGATGTCGGGCTTATTGCGGTGGAAGCAAACTCCTTTCTTTATCCGTATCGATTTTGTTCTTATTATCCTTTGTTTATGCCTTTCTATTTACCTTCTTTGAATCGTTCTTCTTTTAGGAAGATCCTTTGGCCCTATCGGTAAGACATGGTCTTTCTTGGTTGAAAAGTGACTCTCGACATTTTTCAACAAGTTAAGCAAATCGGCGAGGCGATATCTAGCTGTTCATATGAAAAATTCACAACAATTGTGAAAGGAGTTAGGGAGTGAGTGCAAGATCAAATCTTGGCTCAACTCTCCATCCATGACAAAACCAGTTGTCTAATTGATCAATCAAATTGATTATGTTAAGAACTTTTTATGCATCTTATAGTGTCATTGGCCATTCTAGATCGGAAGAGCTCCTTGAGATGTCGATATCTATCGGTCCTACTTTCTCTCACCATCGACTACTTGATGTGCGGGAATATAGTAGGAGCATCCATAGTTTCATCTCTTGTATTTGAAGCTCGTTACTCGTGGATGAGCATGATGCATTTGAGCCAATGTTGTGCATCATCTTGCCACTTTCTAAAAGTAGCAATCTCTTCCTCAAAGGCATTATGCGCAACCATTGCGGGGATAGGCGTATTAAGGACATAAGATAGCTTTTCGACTATGAGAACTATTCTCAAATTCCTTAACCAATCCAGTTTAATTGATGCGGTTAATTTAGCATCTAATATATAGCCCGCGGTGATAGTAATTTTAAAATTGTAAAATTACGTAAATGAATTTGTAATTAACAACATTTTAACATACATTCTTTTATTAATTACCAAAATAATTTAGGTCTTGTTTTAAATTGGTATCTCCACTATTTTCTTCAAACTATATTACCCTCACTTATATAGTTAAGCAAAATCTAATTAAAGATTTGCTAGTGAGAATAAGGATCCCATTTCAAATGTATATAGCCTTGTGGTGACACAACAAACTATATATAAATAAATAGGTGAACAACTTTTGTCGATTACATCAACTATCTGACTCCTTTTCTTTTGCCTCTTAGATTATTTTGATCAGTGGTGGCACATCAGAATCAAAATTATCCAAGTTAAGTCGACCTAGCACTCCGTATATTCAAAAAAGAAAAAATATCATCCTTGTGGTGACCTGACAAAACAATATTGTTCAATTTTCTTTATAAGCATCAAATGTGATAAATTAACATCTTAAATACTTAATACTTGCCTTGTGGTGACACAACAAACTCATATTAAATATTTAATACTCTATTAATTTTATCATGCTAGAAAGCGACGTTCGATATTCCAAATATCTTTGAGCGCTTAGGACTTAATATAAAAAATTTGAGGATTTATTATTAATTGTCTCATCTTGTTTTTTGCATATATATATATATATATATATATATATATAAAATCGCGTCGTATTAATGAACATGCGAAGCATGTTTGCATAATATATAATATATATAGTATAAGCATGCACATATAGAATACTATATTCTACCCGGATTGATTATGGACTTTTATTCTAGTTTGGTTCACTAGAGCCACCAAGTGAACCAAAAATTGAAGCTCCCCTAGGGGTGAAAAAAATAATATTTAAATATAACTATTACATTTTAAACAGGGCTCCATTCAAAGCGGGTCTTCAGCGCTCCTTGCTCCTTTGATCTCAATTTTTCAAAATAATTCTAATTATTCCTATTACAAAACTATTTAAAATAAATAGAAACCTTGATCGTGATCGAGGGAAATACATAGGAGGAATAGAATTTACATTAAGAAAAATTAGAGAAGGCAATCTGTGAGACCCCATTTAATAAAACCCATACATTCATGCATCCAACTAAAAAATAAAATCAATCGCATTGGTGATAGTCCATAATCAATCCCATTTATTATCATACACATCATCATATGCATCGATAAATAACATTCATCTTATGAATAATAAACATTTAATATATATATTGATATCATTTAATGGGCAAATTTAGTTAGTATAAAATCTAATTTTGAATCAAAATAAACTCCTTTATTTTAATCAAATTTAAATCAAAATAAAACTATTTTATTTTAATTTATCAATTTTGAATAAAATAAACTATTTTATTTTAATCAAAATCTTTAATCAAAATAAACTCCTTTATTTTAATTAATTATGGAATCAATTCCATGTAAAAAAAAATTATTAAAGGAAACACGGATTTCTTTTTCTATTCATAAATAAACTCCTTTATTTTGAATAATATGAAATCATATTTTATATCTAAATAAACTCCTTTATTTAAGGAAATTAGGATTCTCTTTCTATTCACAAATAAACTCTTTTATTTTGAATAATATGAAATCTTATTTCATATCTAAATAAACTCCTTTATTTAAGGAAATTAGGATTCATTTCTATTCACAAATAAACTCTTTTATTTTGAATAATATGAAATCTTATTTCATATCTAAATAAACTCCTTTATTTTAAGGAAACATGTAATCAATTTCAACTCCAATTAGTTATCATGGAATCCAATTCCAACTACAACCTAATTAGTTAGCATGAAATTTAATTTTAAAATTAAAATAAACTCTTTTATTTTAATATTAAAATAAAACTTTTATTTTAAAATTAAAATAAACTTTTTTAATTATAATTATAAAATTATATATATATATATATATATATATATTATATATATATAATATATATAATATATATAATCACCAAATCCATTGCAATATATATATATATATATATATATTTATATATATATCTCTTGTAATCCCTTATCATGTTTCCTTGATTTAGGTGTGCTTATAAGTATGACATATTATACCATATATATATATAGTATATATACCGTAACATATATATATAAGTATAAAATATATATTATAAAAAAAAAATGGTACAACAATCTTATGGTATAACTAATATCACGAGATGCTTACGTGAGTCTTTGAGGAAAGGAAAGTAACCCGTGAAAAATCGTTTTTTCAAAAAAAAAAAAACTAAAAAAATTGCAATTTTTTTTTTTTTTTTTTAAATTTTATATAACAAAATTATGCCCAATTAAATTATTCTAAACACATATCGATATACATATCAAATTAAAATAATTAATAATTAGCATAAAGGTTTGGCTCGATGCCTTTATTAGGTTTGTAATATTCATGAAACCTTGATCAAATTGCATAAATAAGCGGAAGCGTGTAAAATCGAGTTTAAAAATTTACAAACCATATCCGGATCACCCTTTATGCACAATTATTAATTAAGCGAAAAAAGAATGAATAAGAATCATACCCTTGAAGATCGAGCTTCCCTCGGTGCAAGTTCACCTCAAATCCTTTCGCGTTCAACTTGAATCCATAGGGTTTGGTTCCTTCCTTTGATCGGCGTTAGCCACCTTTGAGTGTTTGGCCTCTAGAGGTGATCCACCAAGAAGAAGAAATTTTCAAGAAGAAGGGGTATTGGCTCAACCCTAGTTTTCTATCTCTATATAGAAAAGGCGTCTCTCTCAACAATTGGAATTATGTAAATGCGTTGAAAAAGTCAACAACCCCCTCACCCATAATAAAACTCCTCTTATTTATAGATGTGGGCAACCCACCTTAACAATTAAGGAATTGGGTTTTATTTAATTAATTAAATTCTTTTAATTAATTAAGCTCCTTAAACTTATTAGGGATAATTAATTAAACTCCTTTAACTAATTTTCCCTCCTAATCCTATTAGGAATAAATGAGAGTACTTATATTAAATTAATTCCTAAACTCTTTTAGAAATTAAAAAATAATAAT
Organism: Panax quinquefolius; assembly: GCA_020205615.1. Taxonomy (NCBI): domain Eukaryota; kingdom Viridiplantae; phylum Streptophyta; class Magnoliopsida; order Apiales; family Araliaceae; genus Panax; species Panax quinquefolius. The sequence goes on along the minus strand of CM035161.1, from coordinate 34,770,361 downwards.
AATTGTAATAATATTAATAAGACTCATCTTATTAATTTATATTTAATATTTCTAAAATATTAAATAATAAATATTAAGCTATTTAATTTATTCTATTACCATAGATTAAATTAAATATACATAACTTATATTATTACGATTATGCCATTAACTTCTTAAATAATTATTCTTCCTTTTATGGTGTGACCCTTTAGGTTCTCCATATTAAGCAGGTTGTGAATAAATCAATTAGAACAATTCTAATCTTATTTAAATAAATAAATTAAACAATTAATTTATTTAAATAAATAATATTTATTCTCTGATAGGGATAAGCCTCCCTAGCGATAAAGCGACTTTCCGGATAATATAGATTTCAACATTAATCATTAAAGAACCTTTGAGTAAATATTCTGCCCGTCTGATTCAATCCTTCCACCATCTGATGTCCCGATTAAATATAAGGCATGGAATTCTTTGTCAAGTCTTATTTTATTTAATTATATGTATTTCGATTCTTAAATGCCTGACTCGAATAATGCAAATTAGAAACTCCTTTCTAATTTCATTACGCACCTTGTAACCGAGGACTCTTTGGGTTGTCATTTATCGAATCACATAGGACATTCTCTTCTTTTATTAAGTGGTAGATTCTTTATTGATCATACATTATCTCCATGTACAACTTATTATACCCAAGCATACCCTTTGATATACCTAAGGGTCTTAAGGAATAAGTCAAAGTATAACTCATCATACACGAGATACTATGATGATCTCGAGTCAAGGATTACTTGTACTACTATCACTCTGAGGAATTCTATTATTGAGAATGAGTAAAACTCCATTAATAAGGTATTCCTTAGCGAGCCATGAGATCGTTCGATTGAACTTATTCTCTAATAAGCCCCCTACAGTAATACTTGCTTTAGTGTCTCACACAAATGATCATTGAGATCAATCATCCTCATCGATGAGCAAGACAGCGTATGTAGCCTTTAATCTATCGGATTCACTAATCCAAAGATTTAGTAATCAATGATTGGGAACTATTTTAGTTTTAAGCTTTCTAAAATTTAGATCTCATTAGAATGATCATCATCATTATTCTAAAAAGCATTGCTTAAAACTATGGGTTTATCACATATTATAAAAGCGACATCATGTAGATAATTAAAAGCCTTTAATAAATTAATACTTTTTATTAATAAATGAATAAGATTGTTACAAAGTATATGCTTTATCATCAAACATGATTGGCTTCCCATTCTTTTATTTCTCCTACTTGCGCTCAACGTTTAAATTTGACTCAGGAGAAATTGACTTTGACTTATCTGTTGAAACTCCTTTGGGAGAAACCTTCATTACATCCACTATTTATAAGTCTTGTTTGGTTCAAATCGGTACCCTCACATTACACCGTCGACCTTATTTCATTGAAAATACTTGCATTTGGCGTAATTCTAGGATTGATTGGTTAACTACTCATCATGCAAAAATTGATTGTTTTCGTAAGGTTGTTAGCTTTCATATTCCTAATCAACCTATTATGCTAATTCAAGCAACCAAACCATTAAAATCAATCATCGTCATCTCAAGCCATAAAGCTATTCGTTTATTGAAAAGCGGATGTCAAGCTTTCTTAGCTCATGTCACGGATCTAAACAAAAATAAATCGCTTTTGAATGATATTTCTATTGTTAATGAATTTCTGACGTATTTTCCTCGAAGAACTTCTGCCTACCCCAGGCGTAAAATTGAATTTTGTATCGACCTTGAACACGTACAAAACCTATTTTCAAAGTCCCATATCGAATGGCTCTATTGAACTTCAAGAGTTAAAGACCCAATGCGAGGAATTGTTAGACATTGGCTTTATTCGTCCTAGTACTTCTCCTTGGGGTGCTCCTGTTCTATTCGTGAAGAAGAAAGATGGGAGTATGCGACTTTGTATTGATTATCGGGAGTTAAATAATGTCACCATCAAAAATAGGTACCCATTTCCACGTATTGATGACTGTTTGACCGATTCTGTAAGGCGCCAAATTCTTTTCAAAGATTGATCTTCGTTTCGGATATCACCAATTGAAGATTAGAACCGATGACATTCCAAAGACGGCTTTCAGAACTCGGTATGGGCATTATGAATTCCTAGTCATGTCTTTTAGATTGACTAATGCTCCTGCTGCCTTCATGGATATGATGAACCGAGTATTCAAGGAATATTTAGATCACTTTGTGGTCGTCTTTATTGATGACATCCTTATTTATTCCAAAAGCCGTGAAGATCATGAGCAACACATGAGGCTGATACTCCAAAAGCTTCGTGAATATAAGCTTTGTGCTAAGTTGAAGAAATGCGAGTTCTGGCTTGAGGAAGTAGCATTCCTTGGGCACGTGGTATCAAGTCATGGAATATCTATTGACCCAGCAAAGATTAAAGTCATTCAAAGCTGGTATCAAGAGTTTGAACGGTGATTGTGAGAAGAGTTTTCAAGAACTCAAAAGAAGACTCATTTTAGCACCTGTTCTGACAATACCATCTGGCTCGGAGGGATTTGTCATCTACAGTGATGCTTCAGGCAAGGGGTTAGGATGTGTTCTCATGCAACATGGGAAAGTCATAGCAATACGCGTCTCGATAACTCAAAGAATATGAGAGGAATTATCCTACTCATGATCTAGAGTTAGCGGTTGTTATCTTTCACTTAAAATTGGAGGCATTACTTGTATGGGGAGAAAGTGGAGATCTTTACGGATCATAAAAGCCTCAAATATTTCTTCACTCAAAAGGAACTCAACATGCGGCAATGACGTTGGTTTGAACTGTTGAAAGATTATGATCATACCATCCAATACCATCCGGAAAAAGCAAAGCGTGGTAGGTGACGATTGAGTAAAAAGATCATATCGCGGTACAAATGCGATATTGTCAACGCAAAGGCCCATCTTGTATGACTTGCAAAGGATGGAGATAGAATTAAAGACTCAGGACCCGTGTGATGATGGCGAATATACGAGTAGAACCAACTTTAATCGATAAAGTTAAAATTTGCTCAAACTACGAGACGGTGGTGGCGCGTATAAAGAAGAAAGTGCTAGAAGGTGCTATTAGGAAGCAAGAATCGATGAAGAAGGAATACTTGAGTCAAATCCGGACTTTGTGTTCCTAACGATTCGACTTGAAGTATAAAATCATGATGGGGCGCACAACACACGCGTTTGCAATCCATCACAGGAGTACCAAAATGTATCGTGATCTTCGTCATACATTTTGGTGGAGCAATATGAAGAAGAGAGAGATAGTATTTGTTTATCTCAAGGTGTCTAACTTGTCAACGAGTCAAAGAGGAGCATCAGGTACCAAAAGGTCCATTGCAACCACTTGAAATTCCATAATGGAAGTGGGAGCACATTACTATGGATATCGTTACTGGTCTTCCCAAGGTTTCTCAAGGCATAGATGCAATTTGGGTTATTGTTGATAGATTGACCAAGTCTGTTCATTTCTTACCAATACGAGAAACTTATACAGTTGAACGTCTTGCTCGTATGTACATAAACGAGATTGTAAGACTGCATGGTATGCCAGTATCCATAGTTTCTGATTGAGACCCAAGATTCACTTCACGATTTTGGGTTAGTTTGCAAAAAGCTATGGGCACAGATTTACGATTTTATCATCCTCAGACGGACGGACAATCAGAGAGGACTATTCAAACTCTTGAAGATTTATTAAGACTCTGTGTCCTTAACTTCAAGGGAAGTTGGGACAAGTTCTTACCATTGGTGGAGTTTTCCTACAACAACAGTTATCAAGCAAGTATTGGCATGACTACATTCGAGGCGTTGTATGGAAGAAAGCGTCGTTCTCGATTATCTTTGGGATGAGGTGGGTGAAGCAACGTTGTTGGGACCGGGAGTTGAGTACGTATGACTACTTGGGAAAAGATTCAAACGATCCGACAACGTATAAAAACCTCACAAGACCAAACAAAAGAGTTATGCCGATCTTCATCGAAAGGGCGTGGAATTCGATATTGGAGATCATGTGTTGTTACGTGTTGCTCCATAAAAAGGAATTCTGAGATTTGGAAGAGAGGAAAGCTCAATCCTCGATTCATTGGCCCATTTTAATCCTCGATCGAGTAGGGATCTGTAAGATCCCAAAAATTTTTAAATAAAAAGGAATTTCCTTTATTTATTATTTTGAAATAGTAAGGGTTGATTTGATTAATGTGGATAGTTAAGGGTTAAATACGCAAATATTTCAAAATAAGCAAGTGGTTATAAAATATTCATTGTTATTTGGGAATATTCGTTTGGTCGTGGAATATTAAATGCGATTCGGGGAATATTCGTAATTTGCGTGGCAAGCGTGACCATGTGTGGGCCCCATAACGGAAAGCGATTGGATGAAGAAATGACAAATATAAGTTGTTTAAAAATAATCTGGCAGTAGTTGTTACTCAAGTTAACACTATTGGAATACCGGTTGGTTAAAACACGTGAATGTCGCGTTGTCAAGATTACCAGTATTGCACCAATTATTGAAGGCACTACTCAATAATGGTTACGATAATTCTTATTCGATACTTTATTTTATTGAGTTAATAATTGTCTGCGTTGATATTTTATATTGTCGTTGTTTGATAATTGTCATTACACAAGATATTTTTCATTATCAAGCAATAATTCATATTATCTGAATAATATTATTAGATAACATTATTGGCAATGTCTAGAAAGTTACATCTAAGGAGAGGTTTGGTCACCTAATTGCATGGCCAGTTGAAGAAGAAATTCTTATCGAAAGCCCCCTCTTCAGGAGCTGGCCCTGGGTTGTCAATATTGTGATTCTGTAATATTATTTGTGAATAATTAATTATTGGTTCATATGATGAGGAAAATATTAATTTTATGTGGATATAGATGGAGAAAAATTTTAATGTGACAATTGTTGAAAATTGAAATTTTATCTTTTTCTGATAAAATAATTCATTTAAATATATTATTATATTTTAATAATATAATAATGGTGATATTTTTACAACGAATGTGGGATATATGAGTATACGAGGAGGAAGAGTATTTTTGTTGCAATAAATATTTAAAACATGTTAAACATGTCGGTGGACCCCATTTATCGATTCGAAATTTGATTATAGCTTTATAAAATCGCCCGCTTGTGGATTTCAGTCAATTTCTATTTGGAATTTGGAAAAACTTTCTTCTGCAAAGTTGTAGAGAATTGAATTTCCTATAAATACTCGCGAGATTCGAATTTTCTGATGAAAGGGCTATTTATTATGAATTATTGAAGTTCCGAAGCTCCGAAATAATTGATTTTTGGAAGTTTTAAATATTTATATTCACAAAACGTTTTTGTGTTTGGTGGGCATCTTTAACACATGTCATGTTGCTGAATTCAGATGTTTGATGCGTGGGAGGATGTAGAAAAATTATAATATTAATTTATTAAATTTTCGCTTTGGTGTTCTAAGCAATTTCTATAAATAGGTGCTTGGGTTAGAATTGAAAATCACATGTAAATCGAAGTTTTTCTCTCTATATTATCGGCGTATTCTTTGTGAGTATTTTGAGTATAGTTTGAGTATTGCTATATCATTTGCAAATTCAAGTCATAGCTTTATATCCGGTGTTTCAAATTTGAAGAAACCGATCTTTCGAGGTAAGGAATATTATTTTTTTCAGAATGATATTATTTCTTCAATATCATTATACCGAAATGTTGATCTGAAGTTTTTATCAAATTTGGAACTTTTTCATGTCGGGGTTACTTATTCATGGGTTCTTATTCATGAGTTACTATTCACGAGTTACTTATTCATGAGATTCTTATTCACGAGTTACTATTCGTAAGCGTGAAGATGTTTTGTGGAATTTCTATCTTTTGGTGTCTAGAGTTACTATTCACGTATCGCAGACTTATTCACGATATCTGAAGACTATTCACGTATACTGGTACTATTCAATCTAAAAATAAAATTTCTTCTTTTCGTCAAAGCATCTATTCGGATACTAACTCGATTGTATCCATGTTTTGATCATTCTTGAATTTTACACCCACTATGATTATTTTTGAGGTATTTTTGGACATGGATAAAACAAAGTACTTAATCCTTAATCCTTAATCCTTGTCATTTTGTTTCCTTTGGATTCGTTTCTTTAAAAATATTTTCATCATCCTCGATCTTAAATGATGATATTATGGAATATCTTTGGCTTTCAGAAGTGCAAAAGATGAATGATTTCGAAGAATATCTTTGGCCCGTAGTGCAAAGATGAGCAGTGTTTAAATGAACATGACCAATCGATGAATATCTTTGGCCATAGTCAAAAGATGAATATTTGATTCAGATGTATATTGATTGATGTTACAGGGATAAAAGATAGGCGATGAACTTTTAAATTCATACATAGAAGATAGTAGTTTGCATTCTCTACTTAACTCTTCTAATGAATTATTATTTCATTGCGAATATTGATTTAAAATTTGTTGTCTATCAGTATTCTATTAGATTTTTTCCTGTTGAAGACTAACGATAATTTGTTGTATATTATCTTAGTCATAATATTCTTTCTTGAGCTAGTTGAGCTCACCTTTTTCCTTTTGTTCCATTTTTCGGGGAGGCGAGAATATAATAGCGAAGTGCAGTGGGGTATGGAATGAAGGTTTTAGAAAGGATTGTTTAGTAGTCTTCACCATTTTTGTAAAATAATGTATCAATAAATGTGATGAGGATTTATTTGAGTATAGATATTATGCAGAAGATAATATTTGTATTCAAACTCACGCTTTCTTGTTGTAATAATAAAGTTGTAGTTGTTTACGTACCATGTATTGACAACTCAGAATAGGTGATGTATACCTATTTTGGGGGCGTCACAGGGACTGTAGCCTATAGACTCGCTTTACCGCCAAGTATGTCTCGTGTTCATAACGTTTTTCATATATCCATGATACGTAAATATGTAAAAGACCCGAACCACATTATTGAGTTAGAACCGGACAAAATAGCAGAAGATTTAACGTATGAAGAGGTTCCTGTTCAAATCTTGGATAAGAAGGAACATATTCTACGCTCCAAGGTTATACCTCAAGTCAAAGTGTTATGGAGTAACCACGATGTTGAGGAAATGACCTGGGAGTTAGAATCTGAAATGAAATCAAGGTATCCTTACCTCTTCGACATACCAAGTAATCGTACTCTAATTTCGGAGTAGAAATTTCATAAGAATGGGAGATTGTATGACTGACTTTTATGAATAAAATAAATTTTCTATAAATATCATTTTTGAATATTATGGAATAAATTTGATATAATGTTATAATTGTGGGTAATATTTATAAATTTTGTAAAAATCACATGAGTTGTTATATAATATTTGATTGGTGGGGAATATTAAATGATGGCACAATCATTAGTGGACCCCACTAATGTAATTATTAGCCGGATTGAGAAAGCGACAAAAAATATTTTTATGAAAATAACGGCGGAAGTTTTACCGTTGATCTTGTTGGACTACTCGGTAGTAAAAAATCTGATGTCTGGCGTGGTTGCATAAGAATAATACGGTAGATTGATCATTAATGCTTATGTGAGAAGTCACTCGGTTTGATTCAATTATTTCGATATTTTATATGTTATTAAATCAATAATTGAGATGGCCGAAGTTGTTAATATTATTATTTGCATTATTAACGATGTCTAGAAGTTCGCTAAGGAGAGGTTTGGTCACCTAATTGCGGCCAATAGGAGAAATCCTTATTAGAAAGCCCTTCTTTCCAGGAGCGACGCGGTCGATTAATAGTGTGAATAATAATAAGGATGATGACGTTTTGTTTTATTCATTATTATTAACGTAATAAAAGCGAATTTTTATATATATAAAAGCGTAATACTTTTATAAAGTTATTCGTTTTATTAAAGGCTAATAGTAAAATCTTTTATATAAAACAAAATACTTTTATAAAGTTAAACTGTTTTATTAAACGATAATTAGAATATATTATATTTTATTATACATAAGATTTAGTTTTATTTCGTAGTAAAATCTTTTAAAATTTATTCGTTTTATTAGATTATAAAGAGAATATATTATATTTTATTTAAAAGATTTTGCTTTAAATATCGACCATCCGATTAAAGTAAATCAATCTGGACCGTTTCATGGATTGAGTTCTTATTCATTCCATTCTTTCTATAAATGAAGCTCATTCCTTCATTATTTCTTACGAATTCACTTTGAAACTACTAGAGAGAAACTATAGAGAGAAAGAAGAAAAGTATTCTCGCTACTTTCTACTTTCCGATATCAAGTTTATTTTATGGTAAGGGTATTATTTTTTTGTATTCATGAAGAGAACTTCTATTATTCCATCTTTATTATTCATTGGAATAACTCAGATATCTGTGGGCTACCCTATACTTGGTGAAATTCTTACATATTACATTCTTTATTATTACATTAAAATATCATATACATCTTTACGCTGCATGGGGATTCCGTTAAAATCTTTATTATTACATTGGAATATCGTACATGCATGCTTTCTGTAGGACTGGTTCCGTCTTTATTATTACATTGGAACATTACATTGGTGTGAATTTCAACGACTTTGGTCCGTCATTTAGTATTCTGTTGGAATAACACATCATCTCACAATCTGCATGCATGGTGATTTTGTTGTATTCCATTCTTTATTATTACATTGAAATATCACATAGGTGGCGTATTACCTTTGACACAGATTCCGTTATTTATTATTCGATGGAATAAACGTATACATCGCAATCCGCATGCGTGGTGATTTCTTTTGTTATTCCATTCTTTATTATACTCGGTTGGTTAAAGTTTTGACTTCTACACTCCATAAAATTAATAGAATATTCTTGATATTTACGCTTCATCCAAAGTATCTTTCAATGAAAATATTCTTACGAGTATTCTTGAATTTTACTTTTAAAAAAAGTATCGTGTTGACAATTTGGACGTTATTAGTTCCTAAATAAATTAATTCTAAAACTTGTTTTATTAAATTCTTATATCATCATCATCATCTTTATGTTTATATTATTTTGAAAAATCATCATACGTTCTGCGGTCGTAGATGAACTTGGTATGATTATGACCAATGATTATTACGTGTAATCACGACCGTAATGTTATAAATGATGTGATAAAAGTCCTCATTGATTAGAAGTGCATTGATGGATGAGTTGTTGGCATCTTCATGACCATTGATGAATACACAAATATCCTGGCCGTAGTCGTGGATAATTTGTGGTCAGTAATACTAATGAATATCCTTGGTAGTGTAGTGCGAGGATGATGTGGATTATCTATTGTGAGTCTCGGCGATAAAAGTGATGAAAAACCTTTTAAATCATAAAAGAAAGTAGATTTTATTCTCTACTTGACTCTTTTAATGGATTGCGTGTTCATTACCGCAGTTAAACTTGATATCTATTGTATTTTATCGGTTTAACATCTTTGTTGATGATAATGATAATTTATTCTACATTATCTTAGTCGTAATATTTCTTCTTGAAATTAGTTGAAATTTCACCATTTCTTTCAACATTCTCTTCGGAAAATGAGAAGCGTGGCGGGGACTAATCGGAGAATGGAGTAATGGTTAGAGATGGTTCTTAGTAGTCCTCACTATTACATTAAATAGTGTGATAATAAATGTAATGAGAACTAAATTGAGTGTGGATATTATGCAGATGACAATATTTGTATTAAAAACTCATGACGTATATTTTGTCGTATTTTTACATTTGTTGTATAATTAAGTTGTATTTGAATTTAGTCTCATGTATTTGGCATTTCAAGATGGGTGATGTATACCTATTTTGGGGGCGTCACACTTATTGAATATGGAGAGAGAATTAAAATAAGAAAAATATGAGATATTTAATGTTAAGGGTATAATAGAAAAAATTGTATAAAAATTTGGTTATTAAAAGAAAGTTGACATTTAACATGAGACTATTAAAAATAGTAATAAAGACTTTTATTTTAGGATGGATAGAGTAATTAAAATTTATATAAAATTTTATCACTACCTCTTTTATGGGAAGTTGAAAACTACTAATAAATGGAGAAATTTTTTTCGTACAATGAGAGAAGTTAGGGGTGATATAGGAAAGTAAATAATTTATTATGTTAAAAAGTTGTAAACGATAAATAAATTAGAACAAATTTTTTCTTAATATGTTATACTTTAGGGGGTTAAATTTTTTTTTAGTCATTATATTTTAGGTCAACTTCCAAATGTATAACTGAATTATTTTTTTTTACAATCAACTAAATGTACTCGATTTTTTTAACACAGAATTAAATTTTTTAACGGTTAAATGAAATGCCACATATTTTTTAAAAGCGAGCCGGAAGCTACAGTGAAGCTTCTCCTTCTCAATCAAAAACATTTACAGAAGCTTCTCCTTCTGAATCCAAAAACAATTACAAAAGGACTCTCTCTAGTGGTCTTCGGATAAATTATATATCTCTGCCAATATAATCGAATCGCCAATCTATATCTAAATATATTTTCATCTATATCTCGGATGACTTGTTTATTTGTGTACTCCGATATGTCTTTATGGTTTTTACTGCATATCTATTTTATTGTACAGATTTGGATTCTTTGATCTATTATTCTTATGTTCATGGGTGTTTGAATGGATGAAATTTTGTTTTATTTCGTCTGTTTGTTGGGAAATCGATCTGCCCATTCTTCCTCATATCAGATCTGATTTGTTTGTGGTCGGAATTAATGTAGTTTCTGGTTGGTTACCTACTGATTCACGTGCATTTATCGTTATTATTTGGCAAAATCAGTTGCGAAAAACCCAATGGCTATGGGATTCGATTATGTTGCGAAAAATCAGTTGCGAAAAACCGGTTAACATGGGCATAATTGGGGGTTATGTTGGGGTTGCTGTTGTGCTTCACCGTCGGATTGTTTGTCTCCGTCAGAGGTCGAATTGGGAGGCTTCTGGTGCTCCGGTGGGATGCAGTTCGACGGCGAACCTTGTTTTAATATTAATTACAAAAATAACTAAATATATTTTTTATTTATTTTCTTATTTTTTGGCTAACTTTTCTAATTTATATTATTATATTTATAAATAATTAAACAAAAAATAATTTTATATTAATTACAAAATAACTAAATATATTTTTCATTTATTTTCTTATTTTTGACAAATTTTTCTAATTTATATTATTATATTTGTAAATAATTAAACAAAAATTAATTTGATATTAATTACAAAAATAACTAAATAGATTTCTTTTATGTTTTTTGGCAAACTTTTTAATTTATATTATTATATTTGTAAATAATTAAACAAAAAACAAATTTGATATTAATTACAAAAATAATTAAATATATTTTTTATTTATTTTCTTGTTTTTTTGACAATTTTTCTAATTTATATTGTTATATTTGTAAATAATTAAACAAAAATTAATTTAATATTAATTACAAAAATAATTAAATATATTTTTCATTTATTTTCTTATTTTTTGTAAACTTTTCTAATTTATATTATTATATTTGTAAATAATTAAACAAAAATAATTTGATATTAATTACAAAAATAAATAATAAATATATAAATATATATTTAATTTATTTTCTTGTTTTTTGGCAAACTTTTCTAATTTATATTATTATATTTATAAATAATTAAACAAAAATTAATTTGATATTAATTACAAAAATAACTAAATATTATTTCATTTATTTTCTTGTTTTTTAGCAAACTTTTCTAATTTATATTATTATATTTGTGAATAATTAAACAAAAATTAATTTGATATTAATTACAAAATTAATTAAATATATTTTCATTTATTTTTTTTGTTTTTGGCTACCTTTTCTAATTTATATTATTATATTTGTAAAGAATTAAATAAAATTTAATTTGATATTAATTACAAAAATAATTAAATATATTTTTCATTTATTTTCTTGTCTTTTTGGCTAACTTTTCTAATTTATATTTTACTTTAAAATAATTCTTTTATTTTCTCCATAATTTTTTCCCTCTGCGACATAGGATAATTCTCGACACATTAAGCTTTTTTTCACAAGTCAGCTGCTTACATGGCAAACCGTTTAAAATCAACATGACTAACGGTTTGTTAGAAAAGTCGAGTACAGTTAGTTGACTGTAAGACAAAAAAATTCAGTTATCCATTTTTAAATTGACCCTAAAATACAGTGACAAAAAACATTTAACCCTATACTTAGGAGTTGAAACTATAGTTTAGACCGGTGCGTGAAGGGGAGAAATCTTTAATGTTAAGTTTGGATTGAAGGAATAAAATGGATGAAAATAATAGAATAGAGAATGAAATGAAATAGAGAGGGAATGATTCATTCCATTTTTGAGTAGAATGAGTTATTTCATATCCTCCCCTAAAGAATAAAATTTATAAATTTGGGTGGAATGAGAATGATTCATTCCATTCAAATGAAACAGCCAAACACAATTTTTTTATTTTATAAAAATAAGTCATTACATTCTCACTTTGATGCAATTTGTACTGTTATTTGGTGTACAATTCTTTTTCTTGGTTAATATTGTCAAATGATGAACAATGTTGTTGTTTGGTTAACATTGTCCAATGATGAAAAATATTGATTTTGATTGAGAAGGATGTAATTTGCATTGTCATTTGATGTACAATACTTTTACTTGGTTACCATTGTCAAATGATGAACAATGCTTTCGGTTGAAAATTGTCATTGCTACTTGGTGAATCTGGTTAGTTATAAGCAAGATGTTGAAATTATTTACATAGCATATACCAATAAGTACTATTGAGGCCACTCCAATTTCAAAAAAACCTTCTGTTCCCTAAAGACCAGTGAATCAGGTATTCATATCCAAATCACAAAAAAACACCCATGTTCTCTTCGGGTACTTGTTCCAAAATTTGGGTTCAGCAAAATGGGAATGGTGTATAAATTCAATTGCAAAATTGGTCAAAATCCCTACCAAGCATGAAAGAGAAACACAGACCATTGATCTACTCATCCCCAAAACCTACTTAATAAGCCCTTTTTATCCTTCTTAATCCTGTTCTCAAGTGATGGGAACTCGATTGAGTTATAGGCAAGATCAAGAACAATTGGATTGCGAGGAATTGTTTGGAAGACTGGTGGAAAGGTTTCAATACGAGGAGCTCCTTTTGTGTTGGAATCGCCAACTGCAGATTCATAAATATCCAATTTCTCCAAAAGGAAGTTTTCCAGCTGAAACAAATTTAAATCAAGGTGGTACCACAAAAATATTAGAACAGCAAGTATAAAGCAAATTAGAAGAATACATAAGGGAATTTAGTTTGTTTCTCTCTGTAGTCCACAGAGTCTTCTATATAAAGATAGTACAGAAAAGTTAACATATCTCCCATTGGTAACTACAGAAATATACCAGTGAAGAAGCAAATGCTTCAGTCCATCTTTTTAGGAGTTTATTTCAAGATTATAACACAAAACAGTATAGTAAATACATAAATAATAATAATAATAATAATAATAATAATAATAATAATAATAATAATAATAATAATAATAATAATAATAATGTATAAGAAAAAATGAAAAGGCACCCAAATATTGTGCACAATCGCAGGCAAAAGTGTGAAAGAACGAATTTGCGGGAAAACAAACACCCTAACCATGAGTCATGTAGAACAAAATTTTGAACCCCAAACAATTATTGCACTAGATAGTGATTACTTTTTCCATTAAAAGCTGCTATATGGTCAAGGAAAGCCCCAAAGGAGAAAAGTTTATGCTGTTACAAAAAAATCACAATATGGAATTTAAAGGTGCGAAGAACGCATTTCATGTAGGCAGGCCTAGCTGTACTTGCCCTTGTAAGTTTGAAGTGAACCGTTGATGAAATAAACAAAAGTCAATACTCAGTTAATCATCTTAACAAATATCCACCAATATCACTTTGCTAGGCTTCCTATCAGTTATGTAAAACATCGCTATAGAGGATTAACTACAAAAAACTTTCAATGCCTTTTTTTTTATTAAGAAAAAGAAGATTTTATTAGAAAGAGAAGAGGTACAAAACAAAAATAAAAACAAAGGTCAAAGGGCGGGGAGGACAGAAAGTCCTCCCAAACATAGTACCCAGGAAAATACACAGAAGAGGGGATATACTGAATACTGAATGTTTATGGTTACCACTGTGAAAGCCAATGAATTATGCTAAAGCAGTGAACCAAATATAGATTGAATGCACATATCGCAATTCAAGTGCAAACTACGAAAGAACATCATTTAGAAACAAGGGTTGTGTGTGAATTTAATTGACACTTTCACATATAAATAAAGCCAGGGCGCCCACATAATATGCCACATAATCAGTTATTAGCTAATCTAAGCATTTTGTTTTTTTTTTATTTCTTTTTTTGGAAAGCGAAGTGTAAAAACAAATAAAGAAATACAGTACCTTCTTATCCTTTCCAGTTAATGACATAGTAGAGATCTTTTCGCAGAGGTTATCTGGAGCCTTCTCCTGTTCCATAATCCCAACTGCATGCTCTATACAACTACTGGATCTACTTTCATTATATAGCATCTTCAAATCCTTGATAATTTCCTGGTCAGGAGAAAGATGAATAAACGGAAAATTGATGAAAGCAGTCTAGACCTAGTAATTTGGCATTAATGCATATTTCATGTTTACTAATCCAGAACTATAACCTATGAATGTTATGTACAGAGAGTTTTCATAAAGCATTTATCAAATATTGAAATCAAAAATCACTACAAGGTCCGTAATACCAAGATAGTGTACTCGTAAATGGAAAAATGGGAAAAATAGGTCTCCTTTTAAATATAAATTTGAGAAAGATTGACAATGGCAATTTTCATGTGGTAACTTCAAAATGTGCAGTAGCATATTCTACTGAACTGGTAAATGTGGCACATTAGATGCATAAACACGAGATACATTTATAGTTTTATTTCTCAACATGGTTATAGTGAGTGATTACGAGAAATTATGGGCGGTTACTGAATGTTAGGGGTAGCTTTCTCCAACAAAAATATGCAATTTAAAAATGCAGGCAACACAAAAATCTCTGCTCCCGCTTAATTAATATTAATAGATATGTAGCAATTGAGTATAAAAAGGTGCCTTAAATCTGAAGTAAACAAATCAAGTTCTACAAACCTGATCAGCTGTGTTCAAACTTTGAAGTCTTTTAAGGGCAGTATCAGCAAGAGAGCGAGCACGACAGTACAAAGAATACGCTTCAGTCCTCTTTCTGGCCAAACTATAAGATTTAGCCAAGTAAAAGCACCTGCCAACAAATTGATAGGGGAGCCATTTAATTATATAAGAGAAAAGAAAACTATACTACGTTCAAATAAACTCCTTTTCAAGGTCAGTGGTAAAACATAATCAGGTTGGTCAATCCACAAGGAAGAAACACCATGATTATTAGGCTCTCCAATAAGAAAACACTAAATACTGAAAATATCTCCAGCGCAGTGAAAGTGAAAGTAAAGTTTAAAGCAATCAGATAAACAAGTTTGTGAACAATGCATTATAAAAGTGGTCAAAAGAGCATCCGAAGTGTGAATTTGCTATGTCTAAGCTATAGGCCAAAACAAGAACATGCAATGTCAAAAGCTGTTTTAACAAAAGAACGAAATGTGACCATCATGATCGAATATGCCCCAGTACTTGAAGCCAAGGTAAAACCAATACATCCAAAATAAGCAGCTCTGAAACTGCAATACTTTCACATGCTTCTTAATTATGTTTTCATTGGATGTTTGAGTAGGTCTATTTTCTGAGGGATCTGTCTTCTTGTTTTTATAACTATTTATTAGGCCAAGATGGACTGAATAAGCCCCAGAATTCTTCAATTAGGCCAAAATGGATCTCGACACTTGAACTAAGAAGGTTTATAACCATAATTATTTTTGTTCCTGTGAATTGTGATGTAGTCAAATATCAATAAAAGATGGAAATACTTAACATAATGGCAACAAAAGGTAGAGGCAGAGGAATAATTACAGAAGTAAGCTAATGGTACCATCAATTATATGACATTGACACGTTGATAACAGATGAAGACAGATGCTTCACAGCTCAAATTTGTACAGCAAGGTTTGTGAGATATCAGAAATATGTCGAGAAAATTAGAAATAAACTGACCATATGAGTATTTGGAGTACATATCTATGAAATGGACTAGTGGCAAGAACAGTGGTCGGTGGCACATAAAAATGAATCATTAGTATGAAACTAGAAGCAGCAAATTTAGCAAAAACAAAAACAAAAAAAACTAGAAGCAGCAACTTGAACAAGCAGAGAGGCCATAAAACACTATAGTTGAGGGACACAGCAAAGAACAGTCTATAAACAAGAGAGCACACATGATTAAAGTTCAACACACAGGAATGAAGCTGAGCATCTGATGCATGCTAAGAAAAGGTGTAATTAAACACATCTAGTCTTCTAACCACTGCGAAAAGGGAAAGGGCGGGTTATGAATAGAAATGAAACAGAAAACTGTGAGCCAACCCTTACAAAAAAAAAAAAGCTTGTTAAGATCAACTTGTTTAAGTTACTTTAGCCTTAATGTCTCCAGTATACTGAACAGCAACCAACATGAGGTACCAGGTGACAAGGCCGTTTAAGTAAATAGCGACCCAAGCAAAACAGACCAACTAGTCAGGTCAAGTCATTTGCAAAACTCTAGTATTTTAAGGTATCAAGAAAATTGGTGCAGTCCATATATAGATAGATGCAAGTAAAGCAACCTCTCAGCAAAACTAGATTTATCTTCGGCAAATAAACATAATAATAATTAAATGAAGCCAACCTTTCCGCTCGGAAAATTGAACTTTTGACTTCACATTCTTCGGCAAATGCCACTTCTTCCGGTTTTCTATCTCTTCCAGAACTAACTAAATCAGAAAGATCAGCTGTTTTCTGCAATGGATAAAAAAAAAAAACACAAGTTTTCTATGAATATCTAAAATTGGTAGTGTGGTCTAAAAGGATCTCCAGAGTCCACATATAATAGAATTGTCAAAAATACAAAAAGGAGTATAGTAGGTCACCTGCAATAAAAGATCATATAGCCGGACAAGCTCTTCAGGCTTGGTGACTCGGTCAACTTTGTCATCACGGGCCTTATTAAGCTTACTCTTCGCTATGCTTACTAACAACTGGTTCCGCTCAATAGTTTGTTGTCCCAATACAGCACCAATTGCTTTATCAAGACCACTTGGATCATCTTTCATGTTTTCAGAGTTACCTGCAGTGGCCTAAAACAAATAGCATGATGTATCAAACTTACTGGAAGAAGCATTCAGATTCATGCGTGCTTCCTGCTTAGACTGATAAAAGATCCATTTACTTCTCATAGAATCACTAGAATTAAGCTTGCTTTCACATTCAATCACACCTAAACTCCATACCAAGTCATTACGAATGCTGCTCCTTGCTTCATGATATGCCGCAAATATTTTGTCAAACATGACCAGTCTTTTTCTCATGGAAGAGAGTCTGCTGTTGGACCATGAAGATCTTTCTCCAGCTCCTGAGCTAATAGAATTTTAAACTATAAATAAAATTTGTTATTGGTTTAAATTGATAAAGAAACATATGTAATTAGGTCAAGACCCAATCTATATTGAGGCACACAACAAAATTGATATTTATTTATTCAACAGAAAAAATGTACATGGTACTAGAACTGCAGGAGATATAGATCATGGTGGCCAGGGTACACCTAAGATTTTGAAATTCTTCAACCCTTTAAATTTAATGCCCTTTGCCGACAATGATTTAAAGCCCCCACCCCCACCCCCACACCCACACCCCATCGCACTCACGGACAAAGAAACGCATATTCTAATGGAACTTAAAATCATATTATGGAAAAGTACATGGGCTACATGCATGAGTTCCATGCAAAAACACTAACGTATGCACATACAAAAGTTAATAGTCCTATTAACAGAGGCGGAACTAGGGGCGGGGGCATCGACCCTTGTAAGGAGGCGGACCAGGCGGACTAGAGGGGAGGGAGGGGGGGCAGCCTGTGATCTCGGTCGTACTCTTCTTCTCGACTTCTCCGACTGCAGAGTCTGCAATAGGTTTGTTTCTCTCTTTTTTTTTTTCTTTTTTTTATAAAAACATGAAACGACGTCGTTTCATTAAAAAAAATAATTATTAGGGCATAACTCACAATCAGACTCTCAGCTCTCTTACTCTTCGTCTTTTTTCTCTTGCCAGTTGTCGCGGCTTCTTCCGCCTCCACTGAGCTAACTGCTTAGGACTTAAAATCAAGAGCTGAGCTTCAGTACTCTCAAATTAAAATCAAGAGCTGAGCTTCAGTACTCTCAAATTAAAATCAAGAGCTGAGCAAGAAACCCAAATCAAAGGTAATGATATATTTATTCAATTATTCTCAGTTCAATTTTGGTAATCATGTACATAAACAAATTGGTGTGATTCTTTGTGTTAATTGTTATTTGGAATTTTGGATGTTGTAATTATATGAAGGATTAACTGATTAAGGACTGATTTAAAACTAAAATCTGGGTTTGTTCATGATTAATGAACTCTGAACACTTTTGAAAGTAATTTGTGCCTATCTTATGTTTGCTAAAATGTTTCAATGGAAAGGGTTAATTAAAATAAAAGAATTGGTATATTATATAAAGGAAATATGATATATATATATATATATATATATATATAATTGAATTATAATGTAATCTCAGTGTATGGATATTTGGGTCATGTATGCATATTTGAAAGTGTAAAAGTTATGAAATTTTGGATTTATGCAAAACTGAGCTTATGCCTTATTGCATGCTAAAGTTCTAGGCAGGTGAGGTATAGTCTTAAAATTTGGTATAAACTAAGTGAAGTATAATTCCAATGGATGGCTTTTGTATAATCAATTGCATTATGTGCTTGTTATCTTTGGAGGTAATTTTTGTTATCAGTGAGTGCGCATTCATATTTCGAAACTGTGGTTTGTAGATATGGTATTTTGGTTCTACCACAAACTTTTGTTTCATAACTTAAAAAGACTTTTTGCTGATAAAAAAATAATAATAATAAATTATCAAGTTCCGAAGCAAGTGGTGGTATTAATAATTTCGGCCCGCTTGGTTTAAAAATTTGACCCCCTACAAAAACGTTCTGGTTCCGCCACTGACTATTAATTCACTTATCACAAGCAGTTTTACTATTACCTTTTCTTTTTCTCAAGTTGAAAACTCTCATATTCGATGGAAAAACAGTGGAAGAATGACTAAAATATAATCTTTTGAAAGCATTTGTTGCACCTATAAACTCCTCCCTGGCATAACACTGCAGGAGAAAAACGGAATCTGATGGAGGACAAATTTTAACAACATACCGTTTTAATGGAAAATAATGTGAAACTAGTTTCTGGAATTGCTTCATAGTTCTGTAATATATTCCAACTCATGATAACAAATGGAATAATAAATAAACAGATCTAAGCTAAGCATGTCAAAGGAGGTTCCATTAAACACTTAAAAATGCCAAGCCTATTACAACACATACTGAAGAGCTGAAACCTAATAAGTCATGAAAAATGTTCTCATGTGATACAAAGAAAGTTGCAGGATATAACAGAGTTAAAGCAAGGTGTTCAATACACTTGGCCACTGTGCTGTACACTTGCTTAACACAGGGTGCTATTCCAATGAAATGAGATAGGTAAATATTTACCTTTCAATATGGAAACCCGCGTCTTCGCATTTGAAATTGGAAACCGATGTCCTAGCCAATTGAATTCTGTCATAGATGCAGCCTGCTGAGATCTAGCTTCAGCCATAACAGCCTGAAAATTAACAGAGCACGAGAAACAAAATTAATGGGAAGTAACATGTGTTGGAAAATGCTTTTGTATTTTTCCTTGAACACACTTTTATACTTTTTCATCTTTGGAATATTAACCATCGAGTTTTGGATTGGTTATACACTTATGATGGCATTTGTGGCATTTCTTCAGAAGTTTAGGGTAATGGACTCACCTCCAACTTAGCTTTGAAAAGGTCCAGTGCAGGTCCTTCCATCTCACCTATTTGAACAAGTTCAGAAGCTTGTAGATTTTGACTTGCCAATTTTGTGCAGGCAATACCGTATACTGGGTTCTAGTTCCTCAACACGCTCACGGCACAAAACTTGATTTTCTAGGTCTCCATATTTCCCAAGTTCCTCGTAAACAGCCCTATTAATTTATTAATAAGTAGTGCTAGACAACACATATATCTAGTTAAAGCAGAGTAGGAGAAAAATATGATGAGATTGATAGTGTAATATCCTAAATACCTGGGAAAAAAACAATTAAACATTGAAAGTGCCAATAATATAACCATGGACATGTACCTAAACCAACCCTCAAACTTAATTTCATTTTTTATAAATAAAATCAACTCAATTTTAAAAAATTTAAAAAAGCAGAACAGTTACATCCACTTCCTGACATAGTGACATGTGGTATATAAGAAAAACAAAAGGATGGTATAAGAACCAGAGAAAGGAGGATATGGGTTGAGAAAAAATTGACAGTATAATGACCCTGCCAATTTGGTGAGTAAATTTAACTTTTGGTAACCAAGAAGACAGAAATTTCAACCTGGAAGGCCTAGCCTGGTCCGGCCTGACCTAATTCTTTATCCAATTATTTGTAATTTTTGAACTTTAAAGTTATAATTATTCATCAATGAAGTAAAATTTTTACTTATTCATTATTGTTATCATTATTGTTATTTATAAATTATAATACATTAGTTTTAATTATTACATCAATAAGTTTAAAGTTTTAATTATTCATTAATCTTGATTTCTTGTAAATATATTTAATTAATATACATCTTCAATGAATAGAACTAGTTAGTATATTTAATATTAATAATAAGTTAGTTACTAAGTTGATTAAATATTAATAATAATAATTTCCGGTGATACATGTTGTAGCAATTTAGAGAATAATTCCATGAAGCAATTAGAAAACTAATTGAAAATAATATTTGAGATATAACTATGTAAGTGTTTAATGACCATAAAGGAAAGATATACGTGTATTAAAACTTTACAAAATATATGTCTAATCGATCCTAGTACTAAAAAAATAAAATAGAAACTAACTTTATATTCAAAATATAAAAGTGTAATCTACAGTAAATTAATTTTATTTTGCATCTATAGTCATATGTATCACAATAGATTGAACTCAAATTATATTTTCTATGAAGACAACTGTGCATAGTAGACATACATTTAGGAAATCAATTTGCTTTATATTCCGGTTACATTTAAATTACATTTTCCTTTCATTTAAGAAGAATATATTTATTTTTGTTTTAATCATCCAACTTGTATTGGTGCGCAGTAGAATGTTAAAATAAAATAAATCTCAAAAATCTTGCATCATTTTTACAAAATTTTGTTAATTTATATTTATGATATTTAATATTTAACATTAAAAGAAAAAAAAAAAAAGAAAGGACCAGACCTGCCTAGGCCTGGTCCCTACGGCCAAGGCTTGACAAGCTCAGGCCATGCCAGACCAGGCCGGCCTGTTGTGCATGTCTAAAGTACATGATCAATACAATAACTAAATTATTTTAATGTTAAATGTTAAATGATATTCAAAGCAATAACAATACTAATCCAAAACATATATATGGTATTGAAAGCAATCATAATCCTAAAAAAGAATGTGGCTTCACACAAACTGTACACACTCAAAATATGCAAAGATCCCTAATTAAACATCGGTATTACCAAAACCCCTTTGACTAAAAGTGTGTATATCGCCACCTAAACTCCCAAATAAAAAAGATTTAAAATGATTGATCAGTGGCAATAGATTGATGTGAAACTTAATCCAAATCAATGCCAAATGAAATAAGAGAAATACTAAAACCATAATAATAAGACAGAATGTTGTTAATTCATATACTGTACAACTGACAAACCAACCATGCTCCTATTGACCCATGTTAGAGCAGCACATTATTGCAGCCCGCATTACTAAAGTGAGAACTTATCCAAAATAAATACTATTACTAAGATTATAGTCCAAATTTGATTGTTTTATAACCCGTTAGATTCGCAAGAAAATGCTTCAACATTTCAAATATTTGCTACACTTTTCACTTTCAACTTTGCAACCATTTGCATTCTGAACTGTGCAAAGCATGCACTAGGTAGTTTTAAATGACGAAGCATATTAAAGAACACTATAGATCCTAGTAGAGCCATTGGCTCCATGAAAATAGCAGACCAGTTTAAACTGATAACCAAATATTAGAATACTCACTATGATGTCACAATGAAGCAAAGCTTTCCACACACCTCACAAAGAGAAGGATAACAGATAAATAAACAAGTTTTCCAATGACATTTCAAGTGGTGCAATAACTTAAGCCGTCAATGGAATAAGAAACCAAAAGATAGTTTCTCCAAGCTATGGTTTGCTGAAGTTATAGTTCTTACCAATGACATTTCAAGTGGTGCAATAACTTAAGCCGTCAATGGAATAAGAAACCAAAAGATAGTTTCTCCAAGCTATGGTTTGCTGAAGTTATAGTTCTTACTTATTAGTTAACAACTTCCATTGATATGTCCAAAATAAAAATTAAGACACTAGCTCCTTACAATTCACTAGATGACTCGCTAAAAATCCCATGCATCCACCTCTAAACTAAAATCCAGACGCCTTACTGTTAAAAGTTTACCAAATTCAAAATGTATGTGACCTTACCCTAGACTATAACTTGGTCACTTTCCTTACAATTCACTAGCTTAAACCATAGAAAAGTAAAGTAACAACAAATAAAGGCCACATGGTAGCATAAATTTACAACATGCACGGACACACCTCAGCTTCTAAAGATGTTCTAGAATCACCCTTGATGGCACACAACTCTGCAAAAAGGGAAGCCCATTTTACTGCCTTCCTTAGCCTACCAATCAGGTATCTGCGTTGGCGTGCATTTGGACCATCTGGCAGCTGTCTATTCTCCATGGCATGGCTCCAAGCTCTTTCTGCAGTATACAGAACCAAATGCAGGAACCTATTGCAAGTAAAGCACAGTTAACTGGAAATTAGAAATGCCCATATAAAAAACAATAGGGAGAGGTATGGTAGTTCTGATGTTGTCTGGTTTACCTAAAAAAGTTTAAATTTTTAACCCTCAAAACCTGATGCAAAAATATGTATCTACTATCTAATAATAGAAAAAATAGGCTAATAAAAAATTGATAAAGATACTCTCCGACTTATGCGTATGGATTATCAGTGTCTATATTATAAAATGCAGATGATACAACTTTATGCAGTAACATATTCATCAATGAAAAGGTTTATCCCAAAAAATTACAAAACAATAATTAAAGGCACCATATGCAACCTCACTTCAGTGACCATTGATGTTGTTATGGCTCTTTTGGTGTATTTACTGCGCCCATGTGTAAACTTCAATGACTTATACAACTTCCGTAGCCGAGCAGTGCAATACCTCCTGTTACTCAAATCAATTAAGTCTACAGCTTTAACCATATCAATCAATTACCACATGTTTCTCATAGTACACCCAAATTAAACAAACAGAAAATACCGGTAACTAGTGTAATCCCCAAAACGTAATCCATGCTGCATCTGAGCAGATTTCAATAGCTGCAACACTGTTCGGCCAAATGACACGAGTATGAATAGAATTAAGCACGAGAATTTGCATTATTGCATATACATAACAATTATACACGTGAATGCTACTGTAAATTGTCATTTTATATATACATAATACACACATACATACGAGAGAGATTGGGACAGACCATGGATTGAGAATTTAGAGTTGTTATTGGTCTGATCGGAGGCTGTCGACTTCTGATCGTCGATTTCCATGGCTGATAAACTGTTTTCTTTCGCCATTAAAGCTTCAGGAGCGTTGTTGGTATGACTTCGCGGCAGATCTGTGAGAACCGTCGATTTGCCGGCAAATGCTCGGCTCTAGGTTTCGGCGGGTTGACGGAATATTGGGTGGGTTCTAAAATGGGCTAGTGTTAGCCCTTTAGTGGCTAGTGTGGTGCACAAAGATGGTGAATAAGATTTGAGTTTTACATTTTACTCCCTGCATCTCCAAAAGATAGCTTTAACTCGAGACCAGTATAGTATTGAGTTGCTCATATTTGGTTCACAAAATTATTAAATATAAAATAAGGTTTGATTGATTCTCGTTTAACTATTGAATCGAATCCCGAGAAGTATGAACTTTTCAAAAAAATATGATCTGAGTATCAAAAGAAAATTATAATTTGAGTAGATTTCAGGAATTTATCGAATTTTAAAATTTGTACATATTTAAATAATTTATATTTCGAGTCGAGTTCGAATCGAACTTTTAGTAGAGCGAGTACTAATTCACTCCGAATTGTTTGTTTATTTTACAATCTTATCAAAAGATGATTAAAGTCAAAGAATCAGCCTGTAAGTGGGGTCAAAATTAAAATAAACAAATTTTCATAAAAAACAATTTAATAAAATAAATTATAAAACTAAATAATTCTCAAATATTATTTATAATAATATTTTTCAAGATTTTATTACTTAAAATTGTTGCATGATAGTCTTATTTTTATTAATTACAAAAATCCAAGAGCAATTACAAAAAAAAACTACAAATAATTATAAAAAATCTCAAAACAATTGTTAAATTTGTGAAATTATAAATAAGAAAATAGATTTTTTTCTAAAGTCGAACTAGTGAGAATAATTAAGTCAAGCCGCTAGACGAGAAACGGAGAGAGAAAGAGTATTGTAGTGATCAAGATATTATAGGATATGAACTTTGAATAATTTAATATTACCTTCATTTCAAAATTATATTTTTTTTTTACTTTTTAAAGTTAATTTGTAAAATCCTAAAATTCAAATTGATATAAGTTCGTTCAACTTTTGAAAACAACAATGATAGTATTTAGTAATGCTTTATATGTAGTTTACAATTGTTATATTTGTTGTATTAAAACTAAATAATTTCATATCAATTTTATTAAAACTAAATAATTTCATATCAATTTTAAATTTTATGATTTCGCAAGTTGATTTTAAAATGTCAAAATGTATTTCTAATTTTGAATCGAAAATAGTATTTTTCAATCTAAACTTTAATTTTTTATTAAACACTCTAAAATTTTACTATTTCTTTTTGACTCCTGAAAAATCAGTGGGGTCAATTTCCCCATACCCCCGTTGGTTTTGAATTGCGATTAATGTAATCAATTTCCCCATACCCCTTACTTAAATCTGCCCTGAGTAAAGTACGATATACATGTGGACAAATTCCACAACCGTTGATTTTGAATTGCGATTAATGTAAAATTCTAACAAGTACCTTCTTAATTTCTATCGGGTAAAATGCAAACGTGACCACTAATTTTAGGTATTTTTGGGTATTAAGATCCTTTATTTTGGTCAACGCAAATTGATGTGTCTAAATTTACAAGTGTACAAGCTGACATGGGCATTTTCCAATTTTATCCTAAAAATATATATCGCTCCGTGGATTCAAACTCGAAACCCCCATTTTAAAACTGGTCATATATATGACCACCCAAGCACCATGAGCCTAGCTGTTAATATTTCGCAAAGATTAACCATTATAACGAAACAATTCATTTCCTCCAGAAAAATTAAAAGACAAAACAGATCCTTCAGATTAGCTAAGTCTCATTTCGTTCTTTATTTTTCTCTTTCTCTAAACCTCTCACATGCACAGAGAAAAGCTAGGGATTTTCATTTGCAAAATCACCAGTTTTATGAAGGGGCTTATGATTTCCATCTAACTCCTTAATTCTTTCCATCTCATCCTCAAAATCAGTTGTGGATTTTGCAGCCCTTCAAAAGATTTTTTTCAAAGCTATACCTCTATAGCTCTTTCTCAGATTGGCATAAATATGCCTTGCACAATTTCTAATTTATGAGAAAGGAAAAAGACAATGTAATGCACCCTCTAATCCCTGCAATACAAACACAAAATAATATGTTTACACATCACATGTATTAGTATTAATCCTAAAATTGAAGTATAACATGCATAACAAATAACAAGTTGATATTTACCTTTTGTTGATCACTAATGAAGGTCCATCCTTCACCATCTTCTGACTTCAGTTCATCTTTGAACAAGCCCATAAACCATTCCCATGAATCTCTATTTTCTCCCTCGAAAACATCCCAAGAGATTGGAAACATTTAGCTGTTTCCATCTCTAGCTAGAGCACTTAAAAGCTGCCCACCACAACAGCCTTTTAGAAAGCAACCATCCAATCCAATTATTTTCCTACAACCAACTAGCATACCAACTCTAAGAGCATTCGCATTAGTTTTCTTATCTCTATTCTTACTTTCAGAGTGTTATTAGTCATTTACAGCAGGATGGGATTCAATTTTTCACTATGTACTTAAACATGTTCTAATATTGTTCTTTATATTGATTTTGAAATTTAAATATTAAATTTTGAAATTTAAAATTTAAAATTTAAAAGTTAAAATTTGAAAGTTCCAATAACAAATCTATTAAATTCTTATTGTTGTTTGAATTTAAAAATTGCAATTATTTTAATTTAAAATAAATATTGCTAGAAATCAAAATGTGCAACGATTATTATGTATTTATGAGAACTAAAACAACATTATTTTAATTATAAAATAATAAAATTTATAATTAGTAGTAATATTTTTATAAAATGATCAAAATCAAAATTTGATTGATTTTAATTTTTTTTATAGTTTTCTTTCTTCTCTAAATCCTCTGTTTAAAAAATAAAAATGAGTGAATTTGATAGGCATGCATACCAAATCAGTAATTAAGTGAGATAAAGATCCTTTAAGCAAGATAAAATCGCAATAAATAGGGTGTGAAATGTCATTTTACATAAATAGAAAACCCTCTTTTGATTTCCTCACACTGAGGAGTCAAATCATATAAAGGGATTAAAATAAAAAATTATATAAGGATAAGAAAACTGTTGGATATTGATTTATTGATATATTCTTCAAATGTGGGGATAGATTAGGCTTGGCAAAATATGGTTATGGTTCCATTTAAGAACTAAAACCATATTAACCATTTTTAATATGGATAATGTGGGTTGGAACCATATGGTTATTGTTAAAAACCATATTAACCATTTTAATATTGTTATGGATTCCATGAAGGCATGATTTGACACTAATATTATGTGATTATGTATATACCCCTTATCCCCCACCCCACCCCACCCCACCCCAACTAAACCAAAAATAATAATATTATGCGATAATGTATACCCCCCTTAACCCCCACCCCCACCCCCACCTCCACCCAAACCCAAAAAAAATAATATGTACCACCACCACTAACTCTTACCTACTTACCTACCCTACTTTCCCTTTACCCCATTTCACCCCACCCCCCACCAACCCTCCCAAAAAATTTGACTATAAGAAGTATATACATAATCACATAATATTATTTTTTTTGATGGAAATGTAAAGTGTAGTGTTTGGTAGGGGTGGGGGTAGGTAACTAAAAGGGTGGGGGGAGTGGGTAAAGGGTTGGGGGGTAGGTGGGTGGGGGGGGGGTGGGGTGAAAAAGGGGGTGGGGGTGGGGTGGGGGGGGTGAGGTAGGGTGGTGAGGGGTGGGGTAGGTTGGTAAAGGGTGGGAGTAGGTGGGTAAGGGGAAGGGGTGGGGGGTGGGGTAGGTTAGTAAGGGGTTGGGTGGGTTTGGGGGGGTAGGTGGGTAAAGGGAAGGGAAGGGGAAGGGGAAGGGGAAGGGGAAGGGGGTGGGGTGGGTAAGGAGTGGAGTGGGGTGGGTGGGCGGTTGGTAGGGGGTGGGGTGGGTGGGGTGGGGTGGGGTGTATCATTGTATAACAAAGATAACACTCAGCGGAGAAATAAGTTAGGAAATAAAGTGCACAGATTTAAATTAAAAGTGTTATATAAATATGGGTTGAAAAATAGTTAATCGGTTGAAGCAGAATGCAACCGAATAAATATGGAATTCCAAACTTTAACTTGAGCACGAATAAATAAAAATGATTAACCAACCCATTTTGGTTCAGAGTTAATATGGTTTGACCCAACAGTTAACTAACTACATTGCCAGGTCTAGGATAGATAGTCTATTAGAGAATTTGTTGTGAATGCTCTAAAAGCCTTAAATTCAATATAAAGTCTTCTAAATTTGGGTGTCCAGTTAAAAATGTTGATTGCTCTTTCATGTTGTGTTTCTTCTTGGTGCTGCAACTCTTCATCATTAACATGATGAGTAGAAACTAAAGAATCAACTGCATCAAAGGACCTCAAGGTGGCAAACTGTTTTTCATAGTACTCCTTCTCCCTGAAAAATTAAATGGAACTGATCAACACACTTGTCTTAATTTTTAACTGATAAAAATTAAATAAACCATACAAGCCTTTTTTGTTCAAACAATATATATGTATGTATGCCTACAAATTAATGTGGACAAAGGCAATATATATATATATATATATATATATATATATATATATATAGAGAGAGAGAGAGAGAGAGAGAGAGAGAGAGAGAGATTAATTTTAATTTGAGGTTTACCTTCAATTAAGCCTGTGGTTTTGGAAAGGTCAAGTTCAAATGGAGCCTCAGGATCAATGCCGGCCCGGACTTTTTCAGGCAATTTCTAGAAGAAAGCACATCTTAGGTGATTAACTAAAATCTCGCGAGCTTTAGTTTATACTCCCTCCATTCCTAAATAAGTGTCCTTTAAAGTTTTTGCACATGGATTAAAAAAGTCATTTAATACTATTATTTAATAATTAAAATCTGTGTGAAATTTCATCACTACCCCTTTATGGGAAGTTGAAAACTATATATTAATACTAAGGGTGAGAATTTATTGGGACAATGAGAGAAGGTATAGGTGATATAGGAAAGTAAATAATTTATTCTCCTAGAATGTTGTAAACGGCAAATAAATTGATATTTTTTTTTTTTTAAAACGTCACTTATTTAAGAATGGAGGGAGTAATATGACAACTATAAATATTATTACACACTTAATACCAAAATAGAATAGCACAATGCAATGAGTAGATTGCAGCTTTCTGCTCTAACTCCCAATATCTCAACTTTTTAAAAGTTATTTTTAAATATTTTCAAACTCAAAATTCATTTAATTTATATCACTATAAATATTATTTTTATTGTTTTTAAAATTTAAATGAATTATGTTAATTTTAAATTTGAAAATATCTCAAATTAATTTTTAGAAAGTCAATACTGTTACTGTTTTAAATAATTCCTAGACTAGAAGTATGGAATCAAGATTTTCTTTAGTGAAGCAAGTTCTAGAAAATTGGTTGAAATAAATGAAGTACAATTTTAGAAAACAAATTAAGCTACCTGTATAATATAGCGAAGGTCTCCGGCTAATGAGAAAATTGAAGGTGTAGGATACTGCCCATGCATCGAACCAATTCACTAGTGTTGCTAAGCTTCCATCAGCTCCTTTGATATTCATAGGAAATATCTACAAGAGAATGGAAATTCTGAGATTGGTGTGGCAGGCATGAGAAACTTTACAAGGAATTAATTTATTAACTTGGTATATTTTTTACTATGAATGCACCTAGTGCAGTAATAAAAACCATATCAAATCAAGGATATATAGACTCATTGCAACCAATTCTATTTAGAAAGATATTTTGAGACTCATATGAAATGATGGAGTTTACATGCATAAATTAATTATGGTATCAAGATGTTGAATAAATTTGCTTTGTAGTAAGATATATAACAACAATATTTTTGTCTGATCTGATCGAATCGAACCGGACATAGATTCATTAAAGGTTTACCCTACCCTCTTTGTTCTCCATACAAGCATACACTATCAATTGATTTTGTTGCAAGCATTGAACTTATTGTTCCTAAATACATTATAATAGTTATCTAAGTCGTTTGACTTGGCTAGACTGTTATCATGTGTTAAAAAGTTATCCAAACCAATTGTCTTGGTGCGGACTCTTATAAATCTACTGAGATGAACAATCCTCATTGAAGGGAAAATTATATAATTGTCAGGGAACCGACGTGCACGCATATATACAAGCATGTTTAAATGTTATGCATAACATAGGATACTTTAGGCTGATCACCTGTTGTACTTGTTTATATTGGATTTGCAGTATAATAATTAATGTTAATTCTAGCAAGAGTTCTTAGTCCATAGCGACTACTCAGTGTTCATTATTCTTGAACTTTGAAATGATTAAACCTTGGAATTCTTGATGATATCTTTCAGTCCATAGCGACTCTTATTTAGAACAATTGATACTTCTTGTCATTCCTGAACTATCATTTATTGTTATATCCTTGAAATTTTGAACTTTATAACTGTTCACCCTTATTGCTATATTACTTGCTGGGCAAATTTGTTGCTCATTCTTGCTTTCCTTACATCTTTCAGTTAAGGTAAAATATGGTGAAACATCGGGCAAGGAGAAGAGAAAGGGCAAGGCAAAGGAGTAACTTTATCTGTTATGATTAGAAGTTATTACTATGTTCTGATGAGACTTATTTAATATTATGTGCTAAGTTATATTTTAACTTAAGTTATGTAATACTATTAGTAATGGTTCTGAAACTTTGGGGAGAGAATATTTATATTAAATCAATGTAAATTATTGTATTATTCCACTGTATGAGTTATTAGTATATTGTTAGTATTAGACCGTGAAGTACCGAATTTGAGAGATTAGTGTCTGAATTTGGGGGTGTCAACACGCGAAAACCTTATCATCCAAATGATATTAGGTTTGCGGAGTACACTTCACATGAACATTTGCCAAAACTGTATCATATATATGAATATGGGGAGTATAAAATGAAGGACATAAAGGAAGATTTACCACGTAGCAGTAGACTTCCATTTCGTATCCTATTGCTAGCTGTTGGGACTTGTGGCTTATAACTATGAAATAGGTCAAGTCTGGAGAGGAGAGCGAGTGAGGAGCGAACTAGCCTATCGGTTGTGAACCAGAAGGTTGGGGAGGGGAGGGGGGGAGGGGAGGGAGGGGGGTGCATACAGGTGGGGGGTGGAGCTACTCGAGGTATGGTACGGAGTATCTGCAGAACCAGGTGCAAGTGCTTGATCTGAGAAGCTATGAGTGGCACGGGGCGCGCCATGTTCGGTGGAAGTTCTAGAGTCTGCGAGCACAGAAGCGTGTCGGTGGGGAGCGCAAGACAGCATGGATCTCGGATTCAGTAGAAATCTTTGGCGTGGGGGCGCGTCGAGGACAACCTAAAAGCAAATTGCAAGGCAGCCGATCATGGACATCAGTTTTAATGGTTTAGTTTTCGAAAGACATTATAGGTATTTAGACTATAATATGAATTAGGGTTGAAATAGGATTAGTAGTTATAAATACTATCTATTGTAAATCCTATGAAATAGAATCATGTTCAATAAAAAAGGAATGCCACTCGTGGACTACCCATATTAGGGAACCACATAAATCTCTACGTTAATTCCTTATTGTCGTGTGTGTGATCTAATTCTAACACTAGCGTTCCGATATCAAGAGGAAGATGACCTTTTTGTAACAACAAAGATAAGAATATAGGTGCTGCATTATGATTTTTCTCCCTTACAACTGCAGACACTAGTTAAGCTCAAGAGTAATGTAAACCAAACCTCAGCAAAGTAAATTGCTAGCCACCCTGCAGTACAGAAACCAGTCGCCACTCTCAATGCCTGTTTATATTACACATCAAACTAACTATTAGAAATAAAACCAAAAGTCCTTCACAGTCGGCCCGGATTTTTCTTTTATTTTTCATCCTCAGTCATGGCCATGATCAAGCACATACATAGAAATAGCTCCAAGCTTACCCCTTTCCGTCTGAGAAAATCGGCAATAAGCCCACTAGTGATTGCACCAAAAATTAAAATGGACCCAAGTAATGAGTACTGCATACATAACATTCAAGTGTTCTTTAAAATGGTTTGAAGTTAAGATTGGGACTGGACAACATTGAGTTGTATCATGTATTTATAGATAGAGAAGATGCTCATGGATGATGCCGGATAAACTAAAGTCCACTGCAGAATGTTTTCAGACATTCCTTGAAGCTTTTATACATGTAAATGTACATATTGATGTTTTTAACCAGTTTGTATACAGTTCGGTATACAATTCTGATAAGCTATAAACTGTTCAAATATCAGTCGTTTGATTATTTTTAAACTTTTACAAAATATTTTGTTAAGAATTCCCCACAAAAGTGTTGCCTGTTTCTCATAATGACAGTCCTACACTTTTGAGAAAATTGTCATTAATATAGTTAATGACTAAGATCACAACTTGCTTATATATAAGGAGATTTGGTATTTTGATTTTAAAAGTGGACTTTCATCATGGGACGTATCAAAATAAAGCGAGTGAAAATTTCAACAAGGGAATATTTGTTATTTCTCTTTGATGCATAAATTATTCTTCAGATTTGTGGTGGTTTGGTTTGAGTCTGAAGTATACATAGGACGAAGGAAATATGATTTATAACTAAAAACATTTGTTATCAATTGATTTGTGAGTTAAAAATTAAGTTAAAATAAAGTTACGAAAGTATTTACCTTAACATAACTTATAAGTTAAAATTAATTATAAAAATTACATTAATAAACAAAAACATTAATTCAACATTCCATCACAAAATTATCATTTCAAAATTAATAAAATATTTAAATGAACCATTGTATTACTAATTCAAGTCCAAGACATAAAGATTATTTTTTTAAGTATTTGTACAATAATATATAAGTATTAGACTGGTATTTAAATAATTTTCAATTATTTTGTATGAGAGTGCCGATCGGGAGATATTGTTATTTTAGGGTGCAGATTGGGAAAAATTAAACCTTGAGGTATCAATTGTAAAGCAATGTATACTTTAGAGTCAGATATACAGTTAACTCATTTTAAAGCTCATTTTTCTTATATTTCTGGTTTCATGACATCCTTTTGCATTGTTCAATTATTACCAACTCTTATTACCAAACGGACCGCTTAATTTCATTTAAATGACGTGCATCAGTTTCAATTTTTTTCATCTATTATTCTATACGTCTCATAATATATGACGTTTTAAATAATTTTATTTTTTTAAAAATTATTTGACATTTTATATAATCTAGAAGAATTAACCACAATCTTTTTAAAATTACCCTTCATTGAAAAATATTACAGCTGAGAGAGCATGAGATAAGTATATGGTAATGGTATTATAGATAATTAATATAATATTTAATGTTATACAATCATTTCGTTAATTCTTGTGCACAACTTTAAAACGTCATATATTATGGGACGGAGGGAATACTAATTATATTACCGTTAGCTCCAGTTCTCTAGGTAACGAGGTACTCTCTGCACCCTTTAATATGTCGTTTTAGAGTTGTGTGCAAGAATTAAAAAAATGATTGTATAATATTAAATATAATATCAATTGTCTATAATACTCTTAAATTCTCATAATTATCGTACTTATCTCATACTCTCTCTCATCTGTAATATTTTCTCATGAGTAGTAATTTTGAAAAGATTATAATTAATTTTTTTACATTATATAAAATGAAAAATAATTCTAAAAAGAAATAAAATTATTTAAAACGACATATATTAAGACACGGATACAACAGAAGGGAAGAGAGGCTCAACGATCTCATGCACTGTTCCAAGTTCACGTAATTGTTGATCTGATCTGTATATAGAAAAATGAAATCAAATCAATATCTCCTTGTTTAACATGATATCTTATAAAGTGATTCTATATATCAATATGTTTTGTCCTTGAGTAATAATTGTACTTCACAATAGAATAGGATCATGTTTAATCTTGAATTAAACAATATTTAAACACCATTGCAAACTAAAGGGATCACATATTCACATATTGGTGAGGGTGAAGTTGTCCCATCTTTGACCACTATGAAATTTATAAATTTGTGTTATATTTGTTATAACAAATGTTACATTCAACATAAATATGATATCGAATATAATCAATGCAACAAAAAAACTACACTCTTTCGGTTCAAAAATTAGATATACAGTTTGACTTTTGAGGTCAAACGAGTCTAACGACGATGTATTAAATTTCAAATTAATGTAAATTTATTTAATTTTAATTGATACAATTATTATAATTGTATACTAGTACTCCATCTGTGACGCCCCCAAAATTAGGTATACGTCACCCATCTTGGGTCGCCACTTACATGGTACATAAATTCAAATACAACTTACTAATATAAGCGCGTAAGGTATAATATCGATATAAAGCATGAGTTTGAATACAAATATTGTCTACTAGATATTATATAAACTCAAAAGGAGTCCTCATTATAACTATTATCACACTATTTCACGAATAGTGAGGACTACTAATGCTTATCCTCCGGACCATTACTTCGTTCGACTGTCGTCAAATTTATGTTCTCATTTCTCGAAGAAACGGTGAAAGAAAAGGGTGTGAGCTCAACTAGCCCAAGAAGAAATATTATGACTAAGATAATGCAGAATAAATTATCATTAGCCTTCAACGATGTTAAAGCGATAAAATACTGATAGACAAACCAGGTTTAAGCTGCGGTAGGAATTAGCAATCCATTAAAAGAGTTGAGTAGAGAATAAAGTCTACTATCTTTTAGGTTTTAAAAGGTTTTCATCAATTTTTATCATTTGAGACTCGACTTAATAAATAAACCACCACATCTAATCATCCCGTACCACGGTCGAGGATTTTCATCAAATTATCAATGGTCGTGACTATCTAGAATCACCCACGGTCATAATCATACCAAAACTATCCATCATTTTGCATTTCTGCCACTTTGAGGACTTTTGTCACATCATTTATATCAAGTCGTGATTATAGAATGATCCTCAGTCATAATCATACTAAGTTCATCTATCTTGCGTAAGCAAAGATAACATAATATAACATGAGGATGATGACAATGACATAATAATTCAATAAAACAAGTTCAAGAATTATTTAATCCATGAATTATTAACGTCAAATTGTCGACATGATCTTTGTTTATAGAGAGTAAAATTCAAGAATGATCGGAAGAATATTTCCATGAAAGATCTTTGGATGAAACGCAAATATCGAGGATATTCTACTAATTTCATGGAGTATAAGTCAAAAAGTTTTAACCATTTGGGTATAATAAAGAATGGAATAACAAAAGAAATCACCGTGCATGCGGTGCCAGCATAGGCGAGTTATTCAACGAGAATAATAATAACGGAACCGGTCGGGTGAAATTCACAAGCGGGATGTTCAAACAGAATAATAAAGATGGAACCAGATCCGGTGTAAAAAACACGAGATAGGATATTCCAGAATGAATGATAAAAAGGCGGAACCGGTCGGTGTAAAACACAACACATGACAGGATGTTCAGCGGAATAATAAAAAAGCGGAACGAGGTCCGGTGTAAAACACATGAGCAGGATGTTCAACCAGAATAATAGAAGAATGTCACCAAGTATAGGTAAATGGCAGCGTATACTGAGTTATTCCAATGAGAATAATAAGCAATGGAATAACATAAGGATTTCACCAAGTATAGGGTATCTGGCGTATCTGGGTTATGTATAGGGTATGCCACTTTTTACGAGTTATTCCAATGAATAATAATGAATGGAATAATGAAGTTCTCTTCAAGAAGAAAGAATAACACCTCACTACAGTAAAAAAAGGCGAATATAGAAATAGTGAAGTAGCGAGAATACTCTTCTTCTTTCTATAATTTTCTCTCTATAAACCTCTCTATAATTTTCTCTACAGAGTTTGATGAATTCGTAAGAAAATAATGAAGGAATGAGCTTCTATTTATAGGAAAATGGAATGCATAGTAACTAATCCATGAACGGTCCAGATTGATTTACTTTAATCGGCGATCCATATTTAAAGAAAAATCTTTTAAATAAAATATAATATATTCTATTTATATAAAAACATTTTTACTATGCAAACACTTATGCAATACTATGCAAAAACACTACGCAAAATACTATGCAACATTATGCATAATAAAATATAATATATTACTATTTATAGAATAAACTTTAATAAAGTATTCTATTTATATATAAAGATGTTTACGTTTTATTACGTTAATAATCTGAATAAAACAAAAGCGTCATTATCATTATAATAATTCATATTATTAATCGTGATAATGGAATCAAGTTGAGTGACTTCTCACATAGGCATCGATAATCAATACAGGTGTCTGCTCTTATGCAACCACACGTATTCATCGTACTTTTACTCCGAAAGTAGTTCAACGAGATCAACGGTAAAACTTCCGCCGTTATTTTAATAAAATATTTTTGTCGTTTTCTCGATCAATCAAATAATTACATTATTAGGGTCCACCAATGATTGGTAGTTATGCGAATATTCCTCGCTAAACCGAATATTCCCCGACCAATCGAATATAATATAACCACTTGCATACTTTGCAAAATTTATAAATCTACCCACAACTATAATATTATCTCAAATTCACACCATAATATTAAAAATTATTTAAACAAAATTTAAATCTTTATTTATAAAATCACGGGGTCTCACAATCTCCCCCTTATGGAATTTAAGCCCTCGAAAATTAAGTGCGATACTGGTATTATAAAGAGATGAGGATACCTTGAATACCTTTATCGTTGAAAACATTAAATTTATTTTTGCAATCCGAAGTAAAGATATTCATTAACAATTCATCTTTGCACTTCTGTGCCAAAAAGATATACAACTCATAAAACCAATAATCTTGAGACTCGAACTTAATAGTATCACAACCATGAATTATCCATGCACTCTTGGCTAAGGATATTCGTGTTTTCAATTACTGGTCGTGATTATACCGAATAATCCGTGGTCATAATCATACCAAGTCTATCAATGCACTACTGACTAAAGATGACTTTTACCACATCCATGAATTAATATTTCATTCTTTGAGACTCGACTCGATAATTAATCCATATCATCGAATCATCCCCGCACTACGTGTTGAGGATATTCATTAGTATCACGACCACGAATTATCCGTGACTACTACCAAAGATAATCGTGTATTCATTAAGATATCACGACCACAAATTATCCATGCACTCACTACCAAAGATAATTGTGTATTCATTAGTATCACGACCACAAATTATCCATGCACTACTACCAAAGATAATTGTGTATTCATTAATATCCGACCTAAATTATCCAATACTACTACCAAAAGATAATTGTGTATTCATTAGTATCACGACCACAAATTATCCATGACTACTGACCAAAGATAATTGTGTATTCAATTACTGATTATGATTATATAGAATAATCCGTGGTCATAATCATACCAAGTCCATCATGCACTACTGAGCCCGAGATGACTTTCAACATAATATAAACGTGAGGATAATGATATAAAGAATCAATCAAAATGAGATAAAGGATAAATATTAAACATTTATAATATAATTTATCCAGGATTCAAGAATATCCCCATGTTATCAATCACTTAATAATCTCATAATCTAATAACATTAATATTATAATAATATTTTAATCACTTCTTAAATTTATAAACAATTTATCTCGATTGTTTACGCTTTACCATATAATGCATTTAATCATTCAAAAATGCCATACTCATAAAATATCATCACCAATTATCAAATCCTCATCAAAAATATGCATATATACTCTATATAGGATTCTACAGCCATAAAATCCTATTTTCAAAACATTCTTCACATAACATATTTAACTCATATGTTAAGTAATTAAACTATTTTCATGAAAAATACCAAATTAGTCCCAAAAATATTTCTTTTCTGGGATTTAGCATAATATAGTCCCATAATGAAAATATATTTTTTCGAAATTTTAAAATTCATTTACTATTTTTCAAAATCAATTTCTAATTAATTCCTTAAGAAATTAGCTACCTCAAGTTTAACTCCAAAATTCCCAAATCTTGGCAGGATCTTACACATGTTAACGTGAGCTTCTAGTTTAAATTTCATGGTCATCGGAGTTATAGAACTCTCGGTTATAGCGATTTTTTAAATCGGGAAAAACCTAAATATTGAAATAGTCATAACTTGCTCATTTTAAGTCGAGAATGAGCTCATTTTTGGACAGGAGGTACTTTATACCATATACTTTCATGTCCCAAAACCCAGAATTTTCTCATAATTTAAGTGGCGAAACAGTCCCTTAAAGTTTCTGGGCAATAGCATTTTCGAATTTCTGACTTTGGCCTCTTTTGCTAAAATCGGTCAAAATCCACAACACCTTTTCCAGTAATTCCACTTGGATTAGTTAGGTAACTCGTAGATCTAACTCTAGGACTTGACCACATTCAAAAATTCAAAATATAATAAGAGATATGGTCGATTGAATTTCATATTCACGTTTTTCACCAAAATCGATTTTCAACTCTTTGTGATTTCTAAGAAACTTTCATGTTTTTACATACTAACCAACATAACTCATCATAAAACTTACTAATACCACGAATACCCATGATTTTCATTATTCCAATGCTTTTATTATGACTTTCATCATAAACCACGTAACCTATTTATTTAGTTGAAGAAATATTTGAGGGTTTAAGAAATGAGTTTTTATCTTGGGGTCGATACAAAATTCGATTTCACGCGCTCTAGGGTAGGCTAGGAAATCTTCAAGAATCGCCAAGAAATTTATTAATGATAGAAATATCATTCAAAAGCTATTACTCTTATCCAAGACTTGGATAGATCGTCACATTGATACCAACTGTGACTTTATCCCTTAACCCAGATAGCACCTCACAATGATACCTATAAACTTGCCATCTTCATTCACGATGTCGCTGCGAGAAAGTAAAGCCGGTGCATTCCACACAAGGAAGTTGACAACGAAAGGTTGGGGGCTCTTTACTTATGGCTTGATATCGCGTTGATTAACTTTAGGATTTGGTTACTTTGAATTCAGTATAACAGGTTGGTTAGGAATATGAAAGCTAAAAACCTTACAAAAAGAATAATGAGTAGTTAATCAATCGTTTTTAAAATTACCTCAAAGGCAAGTATTTTCAAAGAGATAAGATCGACAGTAAGCGTGAAAGTGTTTATTTGAAACAACAAGATTAATAAGCGATTGGAGGTAACAAAGGTTTCTCCCAACGAAGTTTCGATAGATAAATCAAAGTCTAATTTCTCGAGTCAAATTTAAGCGTTGAACATAAGCAAAGAGAGATAAAAGAATGGGTAGAACTGGGTATCTAATAAGGTATAGACTTCACAAGAATTTATAATTAACTAACCTGCGCTTAACGTTCGGGTTACCCACTTTTCGAGAAGTCGCGAAAAACGCTCTTCTGAAACCACAGACTTTGTTTTGTCAGTATCCCTTTGGTGCCACTTTATCCCGGTGGACTTGACTTTGATGCACAACAAAATTGAGCTAAATTACCTCTCTTCTTGCAATTTCCACTTTATTATCTTTGCCATGATTACCCGCAAAGTGGTTACCATTCTTAACATGATAATTTCCCCCGATGGTTATCATTGTTACGATGGCCGTTGCCACCGAAGATGATTATTATCGTATTGTTGGTCGTTACCTTTTGTTTGAATTTGAATCAACACTCTCATGTGCTTCATTGCTTATCTCGGCATTTTGGATATCATTCTCAAACACTTTGTCACAAAACAAGGGTTAATTAACATATCACATATTATCCCTATACTACGCCAGACCAATTAAATACCAAATAAATTTAGGTAGGTCATACTAGCGAAGGAATTCCCGAAATCTCTCCCTCCTAGTTCTTATCTCACATCTCGGCCGGGGATCATATCCTAAGCTACGATACCAACTGTGACGCCCCTAAAATTGTAGGTATCGTCACCCATCTTGGGTCGCCACTTACATGGTACATAAATTCAAATACAACTTACTAATATAACTGTCGTGTACAATACGACATAAAGCGTGAGTTTGAATACAAATATTGTCTACTAGATATTATATAAACTCAAAAGGAGTCCTCATTACAACTATTATCACACTATTTCACTGCGGAATAGTGAGGACTACTAATGCTATCCTCTCGGACCATTACTTACGTTCCTCGACTCGTCTCATTTATATGTTCTCATTTCTCAAGAGAACATTGAAAGAAAAAGGGTGAGCTCAACTAGCCCAAAGAAGAAATATTATGACTAAGATAATGCGAGAATAAATTATCATTAGCCTTCAACGAGTGTTAAACCGATAAAATCTGATAGACCAACCGGTTTAAGCATAATGGTGAATTAGCAATCCATTAAAAGAGTCAAGTAGAGAATAAAAGTCTACTATCTTTTAGGTTTTAAAAGGTTTTCATCAATTTTATCATTTGAGACTCAGCTTAATAAATAAACCACCACATCTAATCATCCCTGTACCACGGTCAAGGATTTTCATCAAATTATCAATGGTCATGACTATACCGAATCACCCCTGGTCATAATCATACCAAAAACTATCCGTGACTGCAGACGGTACTAACGAGGACTTTTGTCACATCATTTATATCAAGTCGTGATTATACCGAATGATCCTCGGTCATAATCATACTAAGTTCATCTATGCATGCGTAAGCCAAAGATAACATAATATAACATGAGGATGATGACAATGACATAATAATTCAATAAAACAAGTTCAAGAATTATTTAATCCATGAATTATTAACGTCCAAATTGTCAACACGACAATCTTGTTTAGAAGAGTAAAATTCAAGAATGATCGGAAGAATATTTCCATGAAAAGATCTTTGGATGAAACGCAAATATCGAGGATATTCTACTAATTTCATGGAGTATAAGTCAAAGTTTTAACCTATTGGGTATAATAAAGAATGGAATAACAAAAGAAATCACCACATGCGGTGCTTTGATGCAGCGAGGTTATTCAAACGAAGAATAATAATAACGGAACCGGTCGGTGAAATTCACAACCGATGGGATGTTCCAACGAGAATAATAAAGATGGAACCGGATCCGGTGTAAAACACATGATAGGATATTCCAACAGAGAATGATAAAGAGCGGAACCGGTCGATGTAAAACACATGCATGAGGATGTTCCAACAGAATAATAAAGCGGAACCGGTCAGGTGTAAAAACACATGACAGGATGTTCCAATGTAGAATAATAGAAGAATGTCACCAAGTATAGAAGTAAACTGCGCGTATCTGAGTTATTCCAATGAGAATAATAAGCAATAGAATAACATATAAGGATTTCACCAAGTATAGGGTAGATGCCACAGATATCTGAGTTATGTATAGGGTATGCCACTTTTTACGAGTTATTCCAAGCGAATAATAATGAATGGAATAATGAAGTTCTCTTCAAGAAGAAAGAATAACTTCTACCGTAGAAAAAACCGAATATAGAAGTAGTGGAGTAGCGAGAATACTCTTCTTCTTTCTATAATTTTCTCTCTATAGCTTCTCTCTATAATTTCTCTACAGAAGTTTCAAATGAATTCGTAAGAAAATAATGAAGGAATGAGCTTTATTTATAGGAAAATGGAATGCATAGTAATTAATCCATGAAGCAGTCAGATTGATTTACTTTAATCGACGGTCCATATTTAAAGAAAAATCTTTTAAATAAAATATAATATATTCTATTTATATAAAAACATTTTTACTATGCAAACACTATGCAATCTTATCTGCAAAATTTACGCAACACTACGCATAATAAAATATAATATATTCTATTTATAGAATAACTTTAATAAAGTATTTATTTTATATAAAAAGATGTTTCGCTTTTATTACGTTAATAATCTGAATAAAACAAAATGCCATTATCATTATAATAATTCATATTATTAATCGACAATAATGGAATCAAACCGAGGTGATTTCTCACATAAGATGATAATCAATACTGGTGCTTTCTTATGCAACCACTACACGACATCGTATTCACTTTTACTACCTAGGAGTAGTTCAACAAAGATCAACGGTAAAACTTCCATAGTTATTTTAATAAAATATTTTTGTCGTTTTTCAATCAAAATAATAATTACATCACAATGAGGTCCACCAATGATTGAAAGTAGTTATACGAATATTCCCGCTAAACCGAATATTCCCACCAATCGAATATAATATAACCACTTGCATATCTTTGCAAAATTTATAAATACTACCCACAACTATAATATTATCTCAAATTCACACCATAATATTAAAAATTATTTCGACAAAATTTAAATCTTTATTGATAAAATCTGGGGTCTCACACCATCCGTCCCTTAATATAAGTCGTTTTAGAGAAGTGTTTTTGTCCCTTAATATAAGTCATTTGAGAATTTCAAGTAAGTATTAATTTTTAGTTTCCAATATTAACCCAAGTATTAAATATAATTTTGGTTCTCTCGCTATTTTTTGCCCAATAAATAAAACTCTATTTTTCCAATACAAATATAGACAATCGATATTATATTTAATGTTATATAATCGTTTTCTTAATACTTGTGCACAACTCTAAAGCTACATATATCACAAACTATTCTTTTACGAGTCAATACCAATTTTGAAGTTTAATATGTCGTCGTTTGACCTCAAAAGTCAAATTGTATGGTATAACATAATGATGGTCAAAGAATGTGACAAGTTCATGCTAACCTGATCCTTTTATATCAACAAAATTTCAATAAAAAAATGAGAAGACGAGAGAGAAATAACATTAATATTTTGAAGATTTATACTAGTAATTACATATGTAATAACTAAGGCTGAGTATTTGGCAGCCTAATTAGAACAGAGTGCTCTGGTTTGTGGTCACACTCATAATCAAGATGAACAAATGCTCGCTCTACTTCAGGGAGTTCTTCAATCTTTATCTGCAACGACTCTCCAATTGCATGTGCATCTTTCAGTGCCAAATCTTCCGGCAGTTCTATGTCAACCTCCACAAAGTAAAGAACACCAAATGTGTAGGCTCGGACCGTGTCAACTCGTTTGATTTCAGGATGGTGCCTTAACACTAGATATGTAAGTTTCTGCAGAACTTCAGGTGGAGCTGATTGTCCAACCAGCGAAACTGCAATACCCAAAAACCACAACACCAGCTTGTAATCAACTAGTCAACTAATCCTAATGGACGAACAGTTTATAAAAATAAGTTGCATTTTATATAGATTTGTGTAATTCTTGTAATTCTTATATAGATTTGTGTAACTCTTTCCTTTCCAAAATATAGGATGAATTTTACTTTTTAAAGTTAATTTGAGATATTTTCAAATTCAAAAACTTTTGAAGGTGTTAGGTTCAAACTATTGGTTACCCATCTTTTGCAATTACACTATGTTTAGTTTGTGCACTAAAATGAACCTTGATTTGATAGCTTACCTGCATTTTCCAGTACAGTTCCAGACCAATTCGAAATTGTGTACACTGCAAGAGCTATAGCACCAGCAGGGTCAATCCACCAATAAAATCTATCACCAAGAACAGCAGCAACTAGACCAATTACATTTGTTACAACGTCGAAATAATGGTCCTGCAGGTGATTAATTCATCATTTAAAACGCCATTAAGGGTAAATTTAATTACAAATGTTTGTAGTAGTAGCGTTTGCAGCGGTAGTGTTTAATGCGCGATTGGACTTCCGAACCCGGCTAAACTCATCCTACCAAGATTTTAGTCAAACAAATTTTAGGCAAACTTTGTCTTTGTAAGTTAAATAAGTTGCGTTTAAAATAAATTGTTTTTAGGCAAACAAGATTTTAGAATGAATGCATTTAAAGTTTCAAAACACCAAACACACTAAACAGTAAACACATCAAACTTCCTCTAACCAGCTTTTAAAGCGGTAGCGGTCAGGGAGTTTAGGCTTCCAAACCCATCAAACGCACCACACAAAATGGAGCGGTGCGTTTGAGTCTAACGCTGCGTTTTTAAGTTAAAAATGTTGCATTTGAAATAAAGCCACTTTTAAAGTGGGTATACTAACAGCAAGCAAACACCCTCTAGCCAAACAAACACTAAGCTTTAATGGTACAAAATCTGACCTTTGCATAGGCTCGAACAATCTTGTTTCCTGAGCTTCTACAGTAAATCCAGAGGACAAGTTTTACTCCAGTCGCAGTTAACATAATGGCAGATAACCAAATCAATTCCTCTAGGCTCATTTTCTCGAAAGGTTTGTCCCTAATCAGTTGTTCTACAGCCTGGATCAGTACTTGAAAGCCTGCATAAAAAACACACACTATGTTAAGTTTGGTCGAATTCAGCTTTTTACCAAACAATACAAAATGATTCTGGTGGAATTCATTCATTCAGGACATACCAAGAGTTGCCATGATAGCTGCGAAAATAATGATGCCTACCGGCTGAACTCTCAATTTGCCAATAGGGTATTTGTAGATGTTTATGTTTTTCATGGACAAATGTGTGAACCATAGAATAGCACCAGCCATTAGATCAAGCAGAGAATCTAGAGTTGATGCTGCAATTGCCAAGGATCCACTTTTTATCGTCGCATAAATCTGCACTTCAATTATTTTTCAGAAACATAAACATATTCCTAGAAGTAACTGTTTTAGTGAAACTGGTTGATTTTAGAGCAAGGAAAAATTTACCTTAAACACAAGCAGAAAAATATTTGCCCAGTTAGAAATGTTGATTGCTCTTTCATGTTGTGTTTCTTCTTGGTGCTGCAACTCTTCATCATTAACATGATGAGTAGAAACTAAAGAATCAACTGCATCAAAGGACCTCAAGGTGGCAAACTGTT
Source organism: Panax quinquefolius (assembly GCA_020205615.1). Classification (NCBI taxonomy): domain Eukaryota; kingdom Viridiplantae; phylum Streptophyta; class Magnoliopsida; order Apiales; family Araliaceae; genus Panax; species Panax quinquefolius. Next base: position 34,725,408 of record CM035161.1, on the reverse strand, counting down.
TTTCATAGTACTCCTTCTCCCCTGAAAAATTAAATGGAACTGATCAACACACTTGTCTTAATTTTTTAACTGATAAAAAATTAAATAAACCATACAAGCCTTTTTGTTCAAACAATATATATGTATGTATGCCTACAAATTAATGTGGACAAAGGCAATAAATATATATATATATATATATATATATATAGAGAGAGAGAGAGAGAGAGAGAGAGAGAGAGAGAGAGAGAACTTAATTTGAGGCTTACCTTCAATTAAGCCTGTGGTTTTGGAAAGGTCAAGTTCAAATGGAGCCTCAGGATCAATGCCGGACCGGACTTTTTCAGGCAATTTTGAGAAGAAATCACATCTTAGGCGATTAACTAAAATCTCGCGACGCTTTAGGTTTTGCTCAGGAGGCTCTTCACTTGACAAAAATGGAGTTTTGACATCCATTTTTACTCACAATTTCAAGCAAAGATAAGGGGGAAAAATGACACTAAGCAAATTAGTGCCCCATATGAGAGAGGTGTTTATGCATGCCTCCTTCATTCATTCACTTGTGCTTTATAAACAAAAAAAAATGACAATTCATAATTTGGAAGGACAAAAAGTAAATTCTGTTTATTTTTTTTATACATACCAAACATTAAGCAAATTCATCAATCAGTATCCCAGTAGAAATTGAACGATCCATAATCCATGTGTAGACTGACCCAACAAGCATGTTGGATTACCTCCTTACTTAGAAGGTTAACCTATTAAGTCGAGATTCTACCATACTTATAATTAACACATTTATACTCTTGAATTTATCCGATGTGGAATTCATGTCGAGCATATTTTGAAAAGTATGATAAAGATAGAATTAGGCTTGAAATTGGAAGAGGAAGGAAAAAGATAGGATTAGGCTTGGAAGGTTTATCTCACTTGAAGAACACAGCCAAAACACACGTGTATTTTAGTGCATGATACATGTGATACATGTGAGATCTGAACAACTTTTTATGGATTTCCTTTTCTTTTTTTTGTCTTCTGCTTCTTGTTGTTTTTAAGTACTTATTTGTTTATGTTTTGTAAGATAAATTATTACTTGAATTTTTTGTCTGGGAAACTTTAAAAAATATAATGCCATGCATGAGCTTTTTGATGGTTTTGCAACACCTGTTTTTTCGTAGCCATGGCTTAAGTAAGGCCTCAGAACCCTTTGACTGTGTCTCTGCATGTCTCTATACAGACATATAGGATCCTCTCTCTTAGTTACATATTTCCTTCGATTTCTCTTGATACATTTTTAACGATACATTACATTTAGCGACATAATAAAATTCATCGTAAATAATTATGTGTATATTACCATCGCTAAAAGTAATATATATGTGTATTTTTGTGAATTAGGAGAGCATTACTCTTTTAAATATGCATTTAACGGCACTTAAAAGTAACATTTGTGTATTTTTGTGAATTGGGGAAACATTACTCTTTTAGTTTTCTTTCTTTATAACTACACTTCGCAAATCAAGCCCAAGCCCGTGGTCGGTGGTACATTACCACGTGTCGAGAACTTTCTCATTTCATAAATTTTAGTCCAATAAATTTGAGCGTTTTTATTTTGGCTGTTGGGTCAACAAAAAAAATAAGATAAAATAAGACGAATTTGGCCTCCGATCATGCCGTTAACACGTTATAACCGAACTTTGAGAGTCACAGAATTTTAAATTTCAACAAAACTCAAGCCTTTTGACTTTGGCATTGCTACTCGCTTGGGTCCGTTTGACTTGACCCGCCCGTTTGCCATGACTATAATTATAACCTATCTTATTACAATTCAATTTTAAGGATACATTCATTTTCAAGGCCTAGCGTAAAGGAAGAGATCTTTACCATTAAATTATCACATTTGATTTTTAACTATCAATTGTTAAAAATTAGTTATATATAATTGTGAAAAATTATATTTATTGAAACACGACTCTAATCGCCCATCAATGCGTTAATCACTTAGAAAAAAATCTAATTTATAAAAATAAAATAAATAATTTTTCATCAATAATATATAAAATGACATAATATACTCAAATTTGTTATTATAATTGCGTTATCATGCCCTCCTAACTAACAATTGAATCTCGTTCCTCCAAAAAAGAGTTTTATTTGATTTTTAAGTCAATTTTAAAATTCTAAATTCAAATTTGATATGAATTTATTTGATTTTAATAAAAAAAAAAGTTAATATTATAACTACTTAATAAAAGGTACAAATTAGTTATTTTGAAAATTAAATAAATTTACATAACAATTTTAATTTTTAGATGTTTGCAAAATTAAGTAGGATGGAAGTAAGTATCACACCTTTGTTGCGTTTGGATTGGGGAAATGAAATTGGTGAATGAATGAAATAGAGAAGGTAATAAAATGGTGAGTGAAAGATTCATTCTATTCTTAACTGAAATCAGTCATTTCACACCCTCAATCAAGTAATAAAATTCAAAATTTTGGTATGAATGAGAATGGTTGGTTCCATTCCAATGAAACAACCAAACACAATTTTTTTAATTTCATATGAATGAATCATTCCATTCTTACCTTTATTCCTGCAATCCAAACGTAACACAAACACAGTATTAAGTATTACTCCACTATAACAATTTTTTTTTATTTTTTTAATCTATAAAAGTGTCGCTTTAACTCTAATATTATCATTTTTATTTTAACAATATCAACATCCTTTTAAAAGGTCGTTGATAATACCAGAACAATATTTATGTTGTTAAAGTAAATATACATTTAACAATATTTTTACACTTGTTTTAACAACAATATGTATTTTCAGGAATACTTGTTGTTTTGGCTGCATAATTATTACTTTGACATTATTAATGATCTTTTAAAAGATCAACATACGAAGGAATATCCCTAATAATTATAAAGTTAATAAATGAGATGTTTTTTGAAAGGTTATTGATAATGTTACAGTAATATTTATGAATTAATTAGGATTTCTTCAATTACAAGTATTCTTCAATTTTCTTTAATACACATTTAGCGACACATATATGATATTTAATGGCAAAACAAAATTTATTGCAAAGAATATCGTTGAAAGTGTTGCTAAATATAATATGTCGCTAAATGTGTATTGAAAAAAATTAAAGAATAGGTATAATAGAGGAGATTCTAATTTACTATTTATATTATCAGAGTAAATATACAATTAGCTATTTTCTTATATTTATTTTTTTTAAAAGAAATTAATTTTCAACTACAATTATTGCTATCCCAGCACTTGTCAATATCCTTTTGAAACTGAGAGACCAAGGATTATAAATAAGTCAAGTTGATGTGACGTCGAAATTATTACTCAGTACGAGCAGTTGGTTCCCTATGGCCTATGGGGCAGTCAGCACAATATTTGGATTTATTTGTAGTTTTTTTAATCAGTTCAAAACGATTAAAATATATTAAATATGTAAATCTATCTAATAAAACAAAATTTATTTTAAATTTTTATTTATTTAAAAGACAAAGACGGTTTAAATTTAAATCTCACGTATGAGGCAAATTTTTATAAATAAAGATGAATTTTATAAATATTATTTTTGAATATTATGGAATAAATTTGATATAATGTTATAGTTGTGGGTAATATTTATAAATTTTCTGAAAGTAAGCAAGTTGTTATAAAATATTCGTTTGGTGGGGAATATTCTTTTGTCGGGGAATATTCGTGACGATTTACTCAAACATTAAGTGGACCCCACAACCAAGTATTGTAAGTAGTTAGAAAATGACAAAATTATTTTCTATAAAAATAACAGCGGAGAGGTATTCATCAAAAAAAGCTGTTGAACTACTAGTAAAAAAAATACGATGTCTACGCGTAGTTGTATAGTAGACACGATATTGATTATTGATCTTTACGTGAGAAGTCACAAATTTATGCTTTCAATTATTACTACGAGAATTGCTACATCATATCTCTTATATTATTGATTCAATTATTACAGCGATTATAAATACGTATAATATGTTATAGTATTAAATTATTAATTGGGACGACAAATTATAAATGATTAATAATTGTTGAAAGATTAAATATGTGTTGATTAAAAATAAAATGATTTGTGGTAATATTTATTCAATCCTGATGATATATAAAGAAATTACATTATGAGGCGTTTGTGGTAACTTTGATTATTTTATGGGGGGCCGTATATGTCATCATCTAAGAGTCCCTTCATCGATAGTAATTACCTTTGTGAATAGTAATTACCTTTGTGAATAGTAATTACCTTTGTGAATAGTAATTACCTTCATCAATAGTATTTACCTTTGTGAATAGTAATTACCTTTGTGAATAGTAATTACCTTCGTCAATAGTATTTACCTTCGTCGATAGTAATTACCTTCGTCGATAGTAATTACCTTCGTCGATCGATAAGTAATTACCCCTTCGCAAATAGTAGTTGTCCCTTGATATTACCAAGAGTTAAGCGCTTTCTTGATTGTTTGAGGTTAATTCTTCTTCATAAATAGTAGTTGTTCTCTTGATATTACCAAAGTCATTTTGACCTTCGTTAGCACCAAGAGGGAGCCACCCTCGCGCTTTTTTATAAATAGAAAATTTCATTCCTTCATTATTTCTTCTTTAATTCATTTGAAGCTAGAGAAACTATAGAGAAAGAAAGAAAAGTGATTCGCTACTTCACTTTTTCAATATTCGATTCTTCTAAGGTAGGGAATATTATTTGTTGTCTTCGTAAGGGGTGTTATTCTTTCTTATTCATGAAGAGAACTTACATTATTCCATTCTTTATTATTACATTGGAATAACTTTGTAAAAGTGGCATACCCTATACATAACTTGTATCATGCCAGACACCCTATATCTTGGTGAAATCCTTATGTTATTCCATTCTTATCTATTCATTGGAATAACTTTGTATCATGCTGAATCCCCTATACTTGGTGATCTTCTTACTCGTTATTCCATTCTTTATTATTACATTGGAATATCACATGCGTGTGTTTTACACGGGGACGCAGTTAAAATCTTTATTATTATTACATTGGAACATCCCGTCTCATGTGTTTTTAGGATCGGATCCGGTTCCGTCTTTATTATTATTACATTGGAACATCCTCACTGCATGCGTTTTTGTGGGACACGATTCCGTTATTTATTATTCTGTTGGAATAACGCGCTTCGTATGGCCTATCGCGCATGGTGATTTCTTTTGTTATTCCATTCTTTATTATACCCGGTTGGTTAAAACTTTGACTTCTATACTCCATGAATTTAGTGGAATATCCTCGATATTTGCGTTTCATCCGGTATATTTAATGAAAATATTTTTACGAGCATTCTTGAATTTTACTACAAAGCAAAGATGTCGTGTTGACAATTTGGGACGTTATTAGTTCCGAATAAATTAATTCGTGAACTTGTTTTATTGAATTATTATGTCATTGTCATCATCCCCATGTTATATTATGTTATCTTTTTGGCTTACGCAAGATAGATGAACTTAGTATGATTATGACCTCGGGATCATTCGGTATAATCGTGGCTTGATATAAATGATGTGACAAAAGTCCTCGATGGCACATGTAATGCGATGATGGATAGTTTTGGTATGATTATGACCGGGAGTGATTAGGTATAGTCATGACCATTGATAATTTGATGAAAATCCTTCGATGAGTAGTACGAGGGGATGATTAGATATTGTGGTTTATTCATTAAAGCGAGTCTTAGTGATAAAAATTGATGAAAACCTTTTAAAACCTAAAAGATAGTAGACTTTATTTTCTACTTGACTCTTTTAATGGATTACGATATTCCATTGCAGATTAAACTGGTTGTTGTATTGTATTTTATCGGTTTAACTTTCTTTGTTGTAGGCTAATGATAATTTATTTCGCATTATCTTAGTCGTAATATTTCTTCTTGGGCTAGTTGAGCTCACCCTTTTCTTTCATTGTTCTCTTTGAAATGAGAATATAATTTGGGACGAGTCGGGGAAAAGAGTGATGGTCCAGAAGATAGCATTAGTAGTCCTCACTATTACATTAAATAGTGTGATGATAAATGTAATGAGGACTCTTGAGTATGGATATTGTCTAAATGACAACATTCCTATTAGAACTCTCGGTTTATGTATTGTCGTATGTTACACGACGGATGTATAATTAAGTTTGTATTTGAATTTATGTACCCGTGTAAGTGGCGACCCAAGATGGGTGACGATACCTAATTTTGGGTGCGTCACGGTTGGTATCGAGCTATAAGTAAAGAGCCCCGAGCCTCATTTGGTGACTTCTGTTGATGGGGATGCACCGCCAGACTCTCCGTAGGGGACGCCAGATTCATGGTGTGGCAAACCGATAGGTATCAATGTGAGGTCTTGACACGAGTTGGTGTCCGAGTCGCGATTGGTATCAAAGCTTAGGGATATGATCCCTGGCTAAAATGCGAGATAAGAACTAGGAGGGAGAGGCGGGGAATTTCTTCGCTAGTATGACCTACCTAAGTTTATTTGTTATTTAATTGGTGGAAATTCGAGTATAGGGATAATATTTGATATATTAATTAACCCTTGTTTTGTGGCGGTGTTTGAGAATGACATCCGAAAATCTTTGAGATAAGCAATGAAGCACATGAGAGTGTTGATTCATTTCAAACAAAAGGTAACGACCAACAATACGATAATAATCATATCTTCGGTGGCAAATTTATCGTAACAATGATAACCATCGGGGAAATTATCATGCTAAGAATGGTAACCACTTGATTGGTAATCATGGCAAAGATATTAGAAGTGGAAATTGCAAGAAAGAAGGTCATTTAGCTCAATTTTGTTGTGCACCAAAGTTAAGTCTAGCTGACGGTGGCACCAAAGGTGGATATGGACAAAACAAAGTCGTTGGTTTTAGGAAGTGCATTTTTCATGACTTCTCAAAAGCGAGTAAACCGAACGAAGTTATACGGGTTAGTTAATTATAAATTGCGAAGTCTATACCTTATAAGATCTACTGGGATTCTACCCATTATTTTATCTCTCTTGCTTGCGTTCAACGTTTAAATTGATTTGCGGAGAAGTTAGACTTTGACTTATTGGTTGAAACTTCGTTAGTAGGAGCCTTCGTTATCGCTTACTATTTTTAAATCTTGTTTGATTCAAATAAACACTTTCACGTTAATTCGTCGATCTTATCTTTTTGAAAATACTTGCCTTTGATGTGATTTTAGGAATCAATTGGTTAACTACTCATCATGCTTTTCAGTAAGGTTGTTAGGTTTTATATTCATAACCAACCCGTTGTATGCAATTCAAGTAACCAAACTACTAAAGTCAATTATTGTCATATCAAGCCATAAGTAAAGATCCCCGAACCTTTCGTTGTTGACTTCCTTGTGTGGAATGCACCGAAGCGGACTTTCAGTAAATGACATCGTGAATGAAGATGACAAGTTTATAGGTATCATTGTGAGGTGCTATCTAGGTTAAGGGATAGAAGTCACAGTTGGTATCAATGTGACGATTATCCAAGTCTTGGATGAGAGTCACAGCTTTTGAATGATATTTCTATTATTAATAAATTTCTGGCGTATTCTTGAAGACTTCTTAGCCTACTTAGAAGCGTGAAATCAATTTCGTATTGACCCAAAGATAAAACCCATTTCTTAAACCCTCAAATATTTCTTCAACTAAAATGAAGCAGCTTTACGTGGTTTATGATGAAAGTCATAATAAAAGCATTGGACTAATGAAAATCATGGGTATACGTGGTATTAGTAAGTGTTGTGATGAGTTATGTTGGTTAGTATGTGAAAACATGAAAGTTTCTTAAAAATCATGAGGAGTTAAAAACAGATTTTGGTGAAAAACGTAACATAAAATTCAATTGACCAAATCTCCTATTATATTTTGAATTTTTGAGTGTGGTTAAGTCCTAGAGTTAGATCTATGAGTTACCTAACTAATCCAAGTGGAATCAATGAAAAGGTGTTGTAGATTTTTCGTGTGGACTGATTTTAGCAAAGGAGTCAAAACTTCAAAATGTCCAAAAAGTCGCTACCACATTTTTTGTAAGGGCTGTTTCGGCCACTAAATTTATGTGAAAAATTCTGGCCTTTTGGGACATGAAAATATATGTTATAAAGTACCTCCTGTCCAAAAATGAGCTCATTCTGACTTAAAATGAACAAGTTATGACCATTTCAATATTTAGGTTTTTTTGACAAAAAATGCTATAACTGGAGTTCTATAACTCCGATGATCATGAAATTTAAACTGGAGGCTCACATTAACATGTGTAAGGTCCTGCCAAGATTTGGGAATTTCTGGAGTCAAACTTGAGGTAGCAAATTTCTTAAGGAATTAATTAGAAATTGATTTTTGAAAAATAGTAAATGAATTTTAAAATTCCAGAAAATATATTTTCATTATGGGACTATATTATGCTAAATCCCAGAAAAGAAATATTTTTGGGACTGATTTGGTATTTTTATGAAAATAGTTTAATTACGAACATATGAGTTAAATATGTTATGTGAAGTAACAAAGTTGAAAATAAGATTTTATGGCTAGAGAATCCTATATATAGAGTATATGCATATTTTTTTTGATGAGGGATTTGATAATTGGTGATGATATGGTATGAGTATGGCATTTTTGAATGATTAAATACATTATATGGTAAAAGCGTAAACAATTGAGATAAATTGTTTATAAATTTAAGAAGTGATTAAAATATTGTTATAATATTAATGATATTAGATTATGAGATTATTAAGTGATTGATAACATGGGGATATTCTTGAATCTGGATAAATTATATTATAAATGTTTAATATTTATCCTTTATCTCATTTGATTGATTCTTTATATCATTATCCTCATGTTTATATTATGTTGAAAGTCATACATGGCATGCATGTAGTGCATAGATGGACATGGTATGATTATGACTGTGGATTGTTTAAGTATAATCATAACCGTAATTGAAAACACGATTATCTTTGGTAGTAGTGCATGGATAATTTGTGGTCGTGATACTTAATGAATACACGATTATCTTTGGTAGTAGTCATGGATAATTTGTGGTCGTGATACTAATGAATACACGATTATCTTTGGCCGTAGTGCATGGATAATTTGTGGTCGTGATACTAATGAATACACGATTATCTTTGGCCGTAGTGCATGGATAATTCGTGGTCGTGATACTAATGAATATCCTTGGCTTGTAGTGCAGGGATGATTCGATGATATGGATTAATTATTGAGCTGAGTCTCAGCAATGAAATATTAATTCATGGATGTGGTAAAAGTCATCTTTGGCCGTAGTGCATTGATAGACTTGGTATGATTATGACCAAGGATTATTCTAAGTATAATCATGATCAGATTGAAAACACGAATATCCTTGGCGATTGGTGCATAGATAATTCGTGGTCGTGATACTATTAAGTCGCGTCTCAAAGATTATTGGTTTTATAAATTTGTATATCTTTTGCACCAGTAGTGCAAAGATGAATTGTTAATGAATATCTTTAAATTAATTGCGAAGATGAATTTAATATTTTAACGATAAAGGTATTCAAGGTATCCTCACCTCTTTATCATATCAGTCGTACCCTAATTTCGATGAAATTTCGGAAGAAGGGAGGTTGTAAGACCCTGACTTTTTATAAATAAAGATGAATTTTCTATAAATATTATTTTTGAATATTATGGAATAAATTTGATATAATGTTATAGTTGTGGGTAATATTTATAAATTTTGCAAAGTAAAGCAAGTTGTTATAAAATATTCGTTTGGTCTGGGAATATTCTTTTGTGGAAATATTCGTATACGACTACTCAAACATTGGTGGACCCCACAATGTAAGTATTGTCGTAGTTAGAAAGCGACAAAATTATTTTTCTATAAAAATAACGGTAGAGGTATTTACTGTCCAAAAGCCATTGAACTACTTTCGGTAGTAAAAAAGCAAAGAATGTCTGGCGTAGTTGTATAGTAGCACACGATATTGATTATTGATGCTTACGTGAGAAGTCACTCAGCTATGCTCAATTATTGCTACAGTAATTGCTACATCATATCTCTTATATTATTGATTCAATTATTGTCACAGTGTCATCTGTATAATATGTTATTGTATTAAATTATTAATTGGGACGACAAATTATAAATGATTAATAATTGTTGAAAGATTAAATATGTGTTGATTAAAAATAAAATGATTTGTGGTAATATTTATTCAATCCTTGATGTATATAAAGAGTCTGTTATGAGACGTTTGTGGTAAATTTGATTATTTTATGGGGGGGGGGGCCCATATGTCATCATCTAAGAGTCCTTTCGTCAATAGTAATTACCTTTGTGAATAGTAATTACCTTTGTGAATAGTAATTACCTTTGTCAATAGTATTTACCTTTGTGAATAATAATTACCTTTGTGAATAGTAATTACCTTCGTCAATAGTATTTACCTTTGTGAATAGTAATTACCTTTGTGAATAGTAATTACCTTCGTCAATAGTATTTACCTTCGTCGATAGTAATTACCTTAAATCAATAGTAATTACCCCTTCGCAAATAGTAGTTGTCCCTTCAATATTACCAAGAGTTAAGCGCCTCATACCTGTTCCAAGGGTTAATTACCCTTCGCATGAAATAGTAGTTATCTCTTGATATTACCAAGAGTCATTTTGACCATTCGTTAAGACCTGGGAGCCACCCTCGGTTTTTCTATAAATAGAAAGCTCATTCCTTCATTATTTCTTACGAATTCATTGAAACTCAGAGAGAGAAACTATAGAGAGAAAAGAAGAAAAGATTCGCTACTTCACTTTTCCAATATTCAGGTTCTTCTAAGGTAGAGAATATTATTTGTTGTACTCGTAAAGGTGGTGTTATTCTTTCTTATTCATGAAGAGAACTTACATTATTCCATTCTTTATTATTCATTGGAATAACTTTGTAAAAGTGGCATACCCTATACATAACACATGTCACACGCAGGCATACCTATACTTGGTGAAATCCTTATGTTATTCCATTCTTATCTATTTACATTGGAATAACTGTGATACGTGAATCCCCTATACTTGGTGATCTTCTTACATTATTCCATTCTTTATTATTCATTTGGAATATCACATGCGTGTGTAAACAGGACTGGTTAAAATCTTTATTATTATTACATTGGAACATCACATGCATGTGTGTTTTACAGGACACAGTTAAAATCTTTATTATTATTCTGTTGGAACATCCACATCATGCGTTTTACTTGGGACTGGTTCCGTTATTTATTATTTACGTTAGAATAACTTTTACTTTGTCTTGATCTATCGCATGCATGGTGATTTCTTTTGTTATTACATTCTTTATTATACCCAAATTGGTTAAAACTTTGACTTCTATACTCCATGAATTTAGTGGAATATCCTTGATATTTGCGTTTCATCCGATATTTTTAATGAAAATATTTTTACGAGCATTCTTGAATTTTACTCTACAAAGCGATGATCATGTTGACAATTTGGACGTTATTAGTTCTGAATAAATTAATTCGTGAACTTGTTTTATTGAATTATTATGTCATTGTCATCATCCTCATGTTATATTATGTTATCTTTGGTGTGACGCCCCCAAAAAAGGTATACATCACCCATTCTGAGTCGCCAAATACATGGTACAGAAACAACTACAACTTTATTATTACAACAAGAAATCAGCTGAGTTTGAATACAAATATTATCTTCTAGACAATATCTATACTCAAATAAATCCTCATCACATTATTGATTCATTATTTTACAAAATGGTGAGGACTACTAAACAACTCTCTCTAGAATCTTCATTCCATACCCCGACTAGTACTCATTACATTCTCGCATCCCCGAGAAGAAAAATAGAACAACAAGGAAAGGGGTGAGCTCAACTAGCCCAAGTAAAGAATATTATGACTAAGATAATATACAACAAATTATCGTTAGTCTTCAGAGGAAAAATCGATAGAATACAATAGACAACAAGTTTCGGATCAATATTCAGCAATGAAATAATAATTCATAGAAGAGTTACGTGAGAGAATGAAATCTACTATAATCTATGAATTTAATAGATCCATCATCAATATTTTATCCTGTAACATCAATCAATATGCATCCGGAATCAAATATTCATCTTTGCACTACTGCCAAAGATATTCATCGATCGGTCATGTTCATCTCAACACTGTTCATCTTTGCACTAAAGGCCAAAGATATTCATCGATCGATCATGTTCATTTAAACACTGTTCATCTTTTTGCACTAAAAAGCAAAGATATTCTTGAGAAATCATTCATCTTTGCACTTCTGTGCCAAAGATATTCTTCAGAAATCATTCATCTTTGCACTACAGCCAAAGATATTCAATAATATCATCATTTAAGAACGAGGATGATGAAAATATTTTTAAAGAACGAATCCAGTGAAACAAAATGACAAGGATTAAGGATTCGTACTTTGTTTTATCCATGTCCAACAATACCTCAAAGATAATCATAGTGGTGTAAAATTCAAGAATGATCAAAACATGGATACAATCAAAGCTAGTATCCAGAATAGATATTTTGGACAAAAAGAAGAAATTTTATTTTTCTATTGAATAGTCAGATATCGTGAATAAAGGTGAGTATCGTGAATAAGAACTCGACACCAAAAGATAGAAATTCCACAAAAACATCTTCACGCTTCATGAATAGTACTCGTGAATAGTAACTCGTGAATAGTAACTCATGAATAAGTAACTCGTGAATAAGTAACTCATGAATAAGAACTCGTGAATAAGAACTTCGTGAATAGTAACTCATGAATAGTAACTCGTGAATAAGAACCCAGACATGAAAAAAAAGTTCCAAATTTGATAAAACTTCAGATCAACATTTCAATTATAATGATATTGAAGAAATAATATCATTACGAAAAAAATAATATCCCTTACCTCGAAGAAAGATCAAGATTTTCAAGCTAGAATCTAGTATATAGTCTTTGAAGGAACTTGCACCGTCTAGCAATACTCAAAGTATACTCAAAATACTCACAAGAATACGCTCAAAATATCGAGAGAGAAATAGAGAGAAAACTTCAGTTTAAATTGTGATTTTCAATTCTAACCCAAGACCTATTTATAGGAAAATGCTTAGAACACCAAAGCAGAAAATTTAATATAATATTAATATAATTATACAAATTTTCCTTAGCCCACCTTTTGGTCAAAACACCAGCCACACATGTTAAATGAGGTTCACAAACTCACCAAAAACGTTTTTCTCAAAATAATTAATTAAAACTCCCAAAAATCAATTATTTGAACTTGAACTTCAATAATTCATAATAAATAGCCCTTTCATCAGAAAATTCGAATCTCTTGAGTTTTTATAGGAAATTCAATTCTCTACAACTTTGCAGAAGAAAGTTTTTCCAAATTCCAAAAAAAATCGATGAAATCCACAAACAGGCGATTTTACAGCTATAATCAAATTTCTATTAATAATTGTGTCCACCAACACACAAAACATGTGTTAAACATTTAATGCCACAAAAATACTCTTCCTCCTCATATACTCATATATCCCACATTCATTGTAAAATATCACCGTTAATATATTATTAAAATAATATATTTAAATGAATTATTTTATCGTAAAAAGATAAAATATTAATTTTCAACAATTGTCATTTTAAAAAATTTCTCCATCTATATCCACATAAAATCAATATTTTCCTCATCATATAAATCAATAATTAATTATTCACAAATAATATTACGGAATCACAATATTGACAACTGTGCAAGGCTCCTCAGGGAAAGAGGGGCTTTCAATAAGAATTTCTTCTTCTTGGCCTTGTGATTAGATGACCAAACCTCTCCTTAGATGTAACTTTCTAGATATTGCCAATAATGTTATCTAATAATATTATTCAGATAATATGAATTATTGCTTCGATAATGAAAGATACTGTGTAATGACAATTATTGAAACAACAGCAATATAAAATGTGACGCCCCCAAAATAGGTGTACACAACACCCATTCTGAGTCGCCAAATACATGGTACAGAAACAACTACAACTTTATTATTACAACAGTAAAACTGTGAGTTTGAATACAAATATTATCTTCTAGACAATATCTATACTCAAATAAATCCTCATCACATTATTGATTCATTATTTTACAAAAATGGTGAGGACTACTAAACAACTCTCTCTAGAATCTTCATTCCATACCCCGACTAGTACTCGCTACATTCTCGCCTCCTGAGAAGAAAAATGGAACAACAAGGAAAAGGGTGAGCTCAACTAGCCCGAATAAAAGAATATTATGACTAAGATAATATACAACAAATTATCGTTAGTCTTCAACAGGAAAAATCGATAGAATACAATGTATAACAAGTTTCGGATCAATATTTAGCGAAAATAATAATTCATAGAAGAGTTACGTAGAGAATGAATTCTACTATAATCTATGAATTTAACGGTCCATCATCAATATTTTATATCCTGTAACATCAATCAATATTCATCTCAAATCAAATATTCATCTTTGCACTTCTGCCAAAGATATTCATCAATCGGTCATGTTCATCTCAACACTGTTCATCTTTTTTGCACTACTGAGCCAAAGATATTCATCAATCGGTCATGTTCATTTAAAACACTGCTCATCTTTGCACTACAGCCAAAGATATTCTTCAGAAATCATTCATCTTTGCACTACTGGGCCAAAGATATTCAATAATATCATCATTTAAGACCGAGGATGATGAAAAATATTTTTTTAAACGAATCCGATTGAAACAAAATGACAAGGATTAAGGATTAAGGATTCAGACTTGGTTTTATCCACGCCCAAAAATACCTCAAAAATAATCATAGTGGTGTAAAATTCAAGAATGATCAAAACATGGATACAATCGAGTTAGTATCCGAATAGATATTTTAGACGAAAAGAAGAAATTTCATTTTTAAATTGAATAGTACAGTATACGTGAATAGTGTCAGATATCGTGAATAGTACAGACACGTGAATAGTAACTCTCGACACCAAAAGATAGAAATTCCACAAAAACATCTTCACGCTCACATGAATAGTACTTTCGTGAATAGTAACTCGTGAATAAGTAACTCATGAATAGTAACTCGTGAATAGTAACTCGTGAATAGTAACCCATGAATAGTAACCAGACATGAAAAAGTTCCAAATTTGATAAAACTTCAGATCAACATTTCAAAGATAATGATATTGAAGAAATAATATCATTACAAAAAATAATATCCCTTACCTCGAAAGATCGATTACTAATTTAGAATCTAAGGTATATAGTCTTTGAAGGAACTTGCACCGTCTAGTAATACTCAAAGTATACTCAAAATACTCACAAGAATACGCTCAAAATATCGAGAGAGAAATAGAGAGAAAACTTCAGGTTTACGGTGTGATTTTCAATTCTAACCTAAGACCCTATTTATAGGAAAATGCTTAGAACACCAAAGCGAAAATTTAATATAATATTAATATAATTATACAAATTTTCCTTAGCCCACCTTTTGGTCAAAACACCAGCCACACATGTTAATGATGTCCAAAAAAATACAAAAACGTTTTTCTTAACAAAAATAATTTAAACTCCTAAAAATCAATTATTTTGAGACTTGAAACTTCAATAATTCATAATAAATAGCCCTTTCATCAAAAAATTCGAATCTCTTGAGTTTTTATAGGAAATTCAATTCTCTACAACTTTGCAGAAGAAAGTTTTTCCAAATTCCAAACAAAAATCGACCGAAATCCACAAGCGGAGGCGATTTTCTGTGCTATAATCAAATTTTGATTCAATAATTGTGTCCACCAACACACAAAACATGTGTTTAAACATTTAATGCCACAAAAATACTCTTCCTCCTCATATACTCATATATCCCACATTCATTGTAAAAATATCACCGTTAATATATTATTAAAATAATATATTTAAATGAATTATTTTATCGAGGAAAAAGATAAAATATTAATTTTCAACAATTGTCATTTTAAAAAATTTCTCCATCTATATCCACATAAAATCAATATTTTCCTCATCATATAAATCAATAATTAATTATTCACAAATAATATTACTGAGAATCACAATATTGACAACCAGCAGGTTCAGAGAAAGAGGGGGCTTTCAATAAGAATTTCTTCACTACTGGCGCGCAATTAGATGACCAAACCTCTCCTTGTATGGCGAACTTTCTAGACATTGCCAATAATGTTATCTAATAATATTATTGAGATAATATGAATTATTGGCCGATAATGAAAGATCTTTGTGTAATGACAATTATTGAAACAACAAAAGAATATAAAATATCAACGCAGCAATTATTAACTTCGATAAAATTATTAACTTAACCATTAAATAGTGCCTTCTTACGTAAGAATCAATAATGCAATATCTTGTTCAACCATTATTAAGTAGTGCCTTCAACGTAAGAATCAATAATTGGTGATTATTTAAAAACAACTTATATTTAAAGCGTTTTCTTCATCAATCAACAATGGGGCCCACACATGGGCGTATTTATTAGTGTGTTTTAACCACCAAACGAATATTCCAACGATAATGAATATTTTATAACCATTGCTAATTTTGAAATATTTCATGTATTTAACTATTAACTAAAAACAACTTATATTTGTCGCTTTTTTTCTAAAATCCAATCACTAAAATATCAACGCAATGAATTATTAACTCAATAAAATGGTCAAGGTCATCGGCCATTATCGAAGTAAAGCGCCTTCACGTAAGAATCAATAATTGGTGAATATTCCAACGCGACCAGGTGTTTTTAACCAATATTACCCCGACGTTATTTAAAAATAATGAATATTTTATAACCACTTTATGGGGCTAATTTTGAAATAATATTCCCGAGCAGCACGAATATTTTAACCCTAAACAAAATGAATATTTTATAACCACATTAACTATCCACATTAATCAAATCAACCCTTACTATTTCAAAATAAAGGAAATTCCTTTTATTTAAAAATTTCGGGGTCTTACAACCTCCCCTCCTTATGAAATTTCGTCCTCGAAATTGACGTACGTACCTGGTGTTTTGAAAAGGTGAGGATACCTCGCTTTCATTTTCGTTTCCAATTCCCAAGTCATTTCCTCTATAGCATGATTCCTCCACAAAACTTTAACTTGTGGTATAACCTTTGCGCGTAGGACATGCTCCTTCCTATCCAAAATCTTGATGGTACCTCCTCATACGTTAAGTCTTGGCTATCTCGTCCGGTTCTAACTCAATAACGTGGTTTGGTCTTTCACATATTTACGAAATACGAGATATGTGAAACACATTATGAACACGAGACATACCGGAGGTAATGCAAGTCTATAGGCTACATTTCCTACTCGGTCAAGAATTTGAAATGGACCGATAAATCGTGGATTGAGTTTTCCTCTCTTCCCAAATCTTATAACTCCCTTCCATGGAAGCAACTCGCAACAATACATGATCCCCACATTAAATTCCACGTCCTTTCGATGAAGATCCGCATAACTCTTTTTGTCGATCTTGTGCCGCTTTGTATACGTCGAATCATTTGGATCGAATCATTAGTCAATACGTATTAACTTCGGGTCCCAACAATGTTGCTTCACCCACCTCATCCCAACATATTGGAGAACGACATTTTTGTCCATATAATGCTTGAATGGAACCATGCCTATATTTGTTTAATAACTATTGTTGTATGAGAATTCCACCAATGGCAAGTACTTATCCCAACTTCCTTTGAAATCTAGGACACGAGTTTTAATATATCTTCAAGAGTTTGAGTAGTCCTTTCGATTGCCCATCCGGTTTGAGGATGGTATGCCAAACCCGAATAGTAAATTCGTGTCCATAGCTTTTACAAACTAACCCAAAATCATGAAGTGAATCTTGGGTCACGATCTAAAACTATGGATCTTGGCATGCCATGCAATCTCACAATCTCGCATTTACGCATATATCTGAGAAAGACGTTCAAGGAATAAGTCTCTCGTATCGATAAGAAATGAGCGGACTTGGTTAATCTATCAACAATAACCCAAATAGCATTGATGCCTTGAGAAACCGTAGGAAGATTAGTAATGAAATCCGAGGTAATGTGTTCCTACTTCCATTTCAAAATCTCAAGTGGTTGCAACGGACCCTTAGGTACAAGATGCTCGCCTTTACACGTTAGCAAGTTAAACACATCGAGATAAACTTTGCAATCTCTCTCCTCATATTGCTCCACCAAAATGTATGTTGAAGATCATAATACATTTTGGTACTCCCGAGATGGATTGCAAATGGTGTTATGTGTGCCTCCATCATAATCTTGTACTTCAAATCAGTCGTTAGGAACACAAAGTGCAGAGTGGACTCAAGTATTCCTTCTTCATCAATTCTCGCTTAGGAATAACTCCTTCTTGTACTTTCTTCTTCATACGCGCCGGGCTCAAGAGTCGGTGGCTCGAAAGCAATCTTAACTTTTCTATTAAAGTTGGCTCTACGCGTATACTTGACATCATCGCACTTTTCGTTCGCGATATGATCTTCTACTTTCAACGCGTACCTACCACGTTCGCTTTTCCAAGATGGTATGGTTAGAATATGTGTGCGAAATGAATCGCCTCTTGAGCTCTTGGAAAATCTTCTCGCATTCCTCGCTCCATACTAATTTTGTATCTTTTTCGAGTCACTAAGTTAACGGAATAGCGATTCGAGAATATCCTTCAACGAATCTCCGATAATATCCAACTAAGCCTGAAAGCTACGTATTTCGATAATCGACTTAGGTTGCTCTCTCAACCGTGACTCATATCCCAATCTTGGATAAGACGTCACAATGACACCTATCGATTTACTATCGTATCGTACGAATATACGACGCCCCTACAGAGAGTCTCGCTTAGGTGAATTCCACAAAGGAAGTCACAAGATAAAGGCTCGGTACCAAATTCTATAGTTGAATTTTTAACTCTCGAAGTTCAATAGAGCCATTCGATATGAGATTTTAGAAATGAGTTTTGTCTTAGGGTTCAAAGTCGATACAAAATTTAATATCGAAGCTTTGGGAGTAAGCCAAGAAATTCTTGTAAAATACGTCGGGAAAAATCAATAACAACGGGAATATTATTCAAATCGACGTGTCTTTATTCAAATCCATAACATGGACTAAGAAAATTTGACATCCGTAATAAACGAATGACTTCATGACTTGATATGAAAATGTTTGACTACAATGGTTTGATTGCTTGAATTGAATAACAAAGTTGCTTAGGAATATGAAAACTAACAACCTTACGAAAATAATCAATTTCGGCGTGATGAGTAGTTAACCTTAAAATCACATCAAAAACAAATATCTCTATAGAAATAAGGTTAATGGTAATGTGATAGTGCCAACTGAATCAAGCAAGATTTATAAGCAGTGGATGTGATGAAAGTTTCTCCTAACGGAGTTTCCACGAGATAAAGTCAAAGTCTAATTTCTCCGAGTCAAGTTTAAACGTTGAGTAAGTAAGAGAGATAAAGAATGGGTAGAGCAGATATCTAGTAAGGTATATACTTCGCAAGAATTTATAATTAACTAACTTGGTATAACTTCGTTCGGGTTCCTTGCATTTTAATGAGGTCCACGACAAACGCTTCTTCCGAAATCGTTGACTTTGACTTTTTACGGGACATCTTTTGAGTCACCATTCCCCATTGAACTAGGTTTCGATATCGCACAATCTCGAGCGATATGTCCTTTCTTTCCACAATTATAGCATACCTTAAGCTGGCTTTGTGGGCGGTTTGAATGATATGTCCTCTCTTCCCGCATTTGTAACATCTAACTGGGTGGTCGTTCTCTCCCCTAAAACTAGTTGCGATGGTGGCGAGCGTCTTCGCATGGTCGTTGTTGAATCTCCTCTTTAAAATCTCCTCCCGACTCGCTTCTTCTATTTTCATGACCACGATTACCCAGTGGTTATCAACGATCGTATTCTTCTTTCTCCATTTGGTTATCGTTATTACGATGCTCGCTATCTTATATGATCTTCGGTTATGGTCCCTCGGTTGAGCATTACTCGTTATCTATCTATCTGAGCCCTGCTGACAACATTTGAATAGAGAAAATTTATGAGAAATGAGATCATCACGTATGTCGGGTTTCAAACCTCTCAAAACATCCGCGTCATACGTTCCTCATTCTCCACCAAATGAGGTGCTGAACTGGATAACTCATGAACTTCGCCTCGTCTTTGGGACACCGCCATGTTATTCGCTTTCTAGTCTAATAAACTCCACTTCCTTCATATAGCGAATACTTTCGGGAAGTACTTGTCATTGAACTGCTTTCAAACGTCTCCCATGACATCTTGCAACTATCAATTCTTTGGATGGAGTACGCTATCACTGATTCCTCACCGATGACATCACATGCCTCGCCACGGATTATAAAGGTGGCGAATGGAACTTCTCATTCAGGTGCATCCCAAGACATCGAATATCTTGGTAATTTGTTTGACCACGTCTCGCCTTAATCGGATCCGGCTTTCCCAGTACGGTGGTCCCAACTCTTTGAATCTTGGCATTTGTGACCACTCGTGAATTGCTATCATTTATCCTGTATTTTGAACACGAGTCTCCCTCGTCGATTTTGCATGAAGCTGCAAAAAGCTTCTAAACATCCCCTCGTTCATCATCTTCGCCGGTGGTGTTGTTCGCGGGAGGAACATTGCCCCGACTGTTAGACGTTCTCCTCGTTGGTGAGAAAGGCATCTCACGGGCCTCATTTACTCCATCATTAATATTCTCGATCGACATTCTCAAATCTAATTGTCATAAAATAAGGGTTAATTAAGAAATCAATATATCACATAATATCCCTATATATCTTGACCAACTAACAAATAAGCTTAGGTAGGACACACTAAAGCGAAGGATTTGCTCGTCTCTCCCCCTAGTTTTATTCCCCGATCTCCGGGAGATCATATCCTAAGCTCGATACCAATCGTGACGCCCCCCAAAATAGGTATACACAACACCCATTCCGAGTCGCCAAATACATGGTATGTAAACAACTACAACTTTATTATTACAACAAGAAAGCGTGAGTTTGAATACAAATATTATCTTCAGACAATATCTATACTCAAATAAATCCTCATCACATTATTGATTCATTATTTTACAAAATGGTGAGGACTACTAAACAACTCTCTCTCTAGAATCTTCATTCCATACCCGACTAGTACTCGCTACATTCTCGCCTCACGAGAAGAAAAATGGAACAACAAGGAAAAGGGTGAGCTCAACTAGCCCGGTAAAGAATATTATGACTAAGATAATATACAACAAATTATCGTTAGTCTTCAAACAGGAAAAATCGATAGAATACAATGAACAACAAGTTTGAGGATCAATATTCGCGGTAGGAAATAATAATTCATAGAAGAGTTACGTAGAGAATGAAATCTACTATAATCTATGAATTTAACGGTCCATCATCAATATTTTATCCCTGTAACATCAATCGATATTCATCTCGAATCAAATATTCATCTTTGCACTACTGGGCCAAAGATATTCATCAATCGGTCATGTTCATCTCAACACTGTTCATCTTTGCACTAAAGAGCCAAAGATATTCATCAATCAATCATATTCATTTAAACACTGTTCATCTTTGCACTACTGTGCCAAAGATATCATCTTTTCTTTCACGCCACAAAGATATTCTTCAGAAATCATTCATCTTTGCACTACAAAGCCAAAGATATTCAATAATATCATCATTTAAGACCGAGGATGATGAAAATATTTTAAAAAAAGCGAATCCAATTGAAACAAAATGACAAGGATTAAGGATTAAGGATTCGTACTTGGTTTTATCCACGTCAAAAATACCTCAAAATAATCATAGTGGTGTAAAATTCAAGAATGATCAAAACATGGATACAATCGAGTTAGTATCCGAATAGATATTTTGGACAAAAGAAGAAATTTTATTTTTTAATTGAATAGTCAGTATCACGTGAATAGTCAGAGTATATCGTGAATAGTCTCCGTATAAAAGTGAATAGTAACTCAACACTTCAAAAGATAGAAATTCCACAAAAACATCTTCACGCTTCATGAATAGTACTTTCGTGAATAGTAACTCGTGAATAGTAACTTCATGAATAGTAACTTTCGTGAATAGTAACTCGTGAATAGTAACTCATGAATAGTAACCCGTGAATAAGAACCCGACATGAAAAAGTTCAAATTTGATAAAACTTCAGGATCAACATTTCAAAGATAATGATATTGAAGAAATAATATCATTACAAAAAAAATAATATCCACTTACCTCGAAGATCAAGACTTACATTTAGAATACCGGATTATAGTCTTTGAAGGAACTTTGCCGATCTAGCAATACTCAAAGTATACTCAAAATACTCACAAGAATACGCTCAAAATATCGAGAGAAAAATAGAGAAAACTTGGGTTTACGGTGTGATTTTCAATTCTAACCTAAGACCCTATTTATAGGAAAATGCTTAGAACACCAAAAGCAGAAAATTTAATATAATATTAATATAATTATACAAATTTTCCTTAGCCCACCTTTTGGTCAAAACACCAGCCACACATGTTAATGATGTCCAAAAAATACAAAAACGTTTTTCTTAACAAAAATAATTTAAACTCCCAAAAATCAATTATTTGAACTTGAACTTCAATAATTCATAATAAATAGCCCTTTCATCAGAAAAATTCGAATCTCGCGAGGTTTTATAGGAAATTCAATTCTCTACAACTTTGCAGAAGAAAGTTTTTCCAAATTCCAAACAAAAATCGACCGAAATCCACAAGCAAGCGATTTACACAGCTATAATCAAATTTCGGTCGATAATTGTGTCCACCAACACACAAAACATGTGTTAAACATTTAATGCCACAAAAATACTCTTCCTCCTCATATACTCATATATCCCACATTCATTGTAAAAATATCACCAGTTAATATATTATTAAAATAATATATTTAAATGAATTATTTTATCAGAAAAAGATAAAATATTAATTTTCAACAATTGTCATTTTAAAAATTTTCTCCATCTATATCCACATAAAATCAATATTTTCCTCATCATATAAATCAATAATTAATTATTCACAAATAATATTACAGAATCACAATATTGACAAACAGCAGTTCGAGGAAGAGGGGCTTTCAATAAGAATTTCTTCTTCTTGGTAGCAATTGATTAGATGACCAAACCTCTCCTTAGACAGAACTTTCTAGACATTGCCAATAATGTTATCTAATAATATTATTCAGATAATATGAATTATTGCTTCGATAATGAAAGATACTGTGTAATGACAATTATTGAAACAACAGCAATATAAAATATCAACGCAGCAATTATTAACTCAATAAAATCTTTGAGCGGTAATTATCGTAACCATTATTGAAAAGTGCCTTCTTTACGTAAGAATCAATAATTGGTGCAATACTGTATCTTCTCGTTCAACAACGCAGTATTAGTGTGTTTTAACCACCGTATTCCAACAGCGATGATAACTTGACAATAACTACGCCGTTATTTAAAAACAACTTATATTTGTCGCTTTCTTCATCCAATCACTTTCCAGTTATGGGCCCACACATGGTTGTCACGCCGCCGCATACGAATATTCCCTGACAAATCACGAATATTCCACGACCAAACGAATATTCCCCCGACGATAATGAATATTTTATAACCACTTGCTTAATTTTGAAATATTTCGTATTTAACCCTTAACTATCCACATTAATCAAATCAACCCTTACTATTTCAAAATAAAGGAAATTCCTTTTATTTAAAAATTTGAGGTCTTACATAAAATATCAACGCAGCAATTATTAACTCGATAAAATCTTTGAGCAAGTAATTATCAGTAACCATTATTGAGTAGTGCTTACTTACGTAAGAATCAATAATTGGTGCAATCCGAAGCTCTTGTTCAACAACGGCGATTAGTGTGTTTTAAACCATAGGGTATTCCAATGATGATAATCAGCAAACAACTACATGCCGTTATTTAAAAACAACTTATATTTGTCGTTTTCTTCATCCAATCGCTTTCAGTTATGGGGCCCACATGGTATTGCACCGTCGCACGAATATTCCCAAACGATCATTGAATATTCCACGACCAAACGAATATTCCCCACAACAATGAATATTTTATAACCACTTGCTTATTTTGAAATATTTGCGTATTTAACCCTTAACTATCCACATTAATCAAATCAACCCTTACTATTTCAAAATAAAGGAAATTCCTTTTATTTAAAATTTCGGGTCTTACAACCTCCCTCCTTATGAAATTTCGTCCTCGAAATTGACGTGACGTACTCTGGTGTTTTGAAAAGGTGAGGATACCTCGCTTTCATTTTCGTTTTCAATTCTGTGTCATTTCCTCTATAGCATGATTCCTCCACAAAACTTTAACTTGTGGTATAACCTTTCATAGCGTAGGACATGCTCCTTCCTATCCAAAATCTTGATAGGTACCTCCTCATACATTAAGTCTTGACTATCTCGTCAGGTTCTAACTCAATAACGTGGTTCGGGTCTTTCACATATTTACGGAAATGCGGATATATGAAACACATTATGAACACGAGACATACTGAGGTAACGCAAGTCTATAGGCTACATTTCTACTCGGTCAAGAATTTGAAATGGACCGATAAATCGTGGATTGAGCTTTCTCTCTTCCCAAATCTTATAACTCCCTTCCATTGGAGCAACTCGCAACAATACATGATCCCTACATTAAATTCCACGTCCTTTCGATGAAGATCCGCATAACTCTTTTGTCGATCTTGTCTTGCCGTTTGTATCACGTTGTCGAATCATTTGGATCTTTTCGGTAGTCATACGTATTAACTTTCGGGTCCCAACAATGTTGCTTCACCCACCTCATCCCAACATATTGGAGAACGACATTTTTGTCCATATAATGCTTGAATGGAACCATGCCTATATTTGTTTAATAACTATTGTTGTATGAGAATTCCACCAATGGCAAGTACTTATCCCAACTTCCTTTGAAATCTAGGACACTGAGTTTTAATATATCTTCAAGAGTTTGAGTAGTCCTTTTCGATTGCCCATCCGTTTGAGGATGGTATGCCAGCTGAATAAATAAATTGCGTGCTTATAGCTTTCAACCCAAAATCATGAAGTGAATCTTGGGTCACGATCTAAAACTATGGATCTTGGCATGCCATGCAATCTCACAATCGCATTTACGCATACATACGAGAAAGACGTTCAAGGAATAAGTCTCTCGTATCGATAAGAAATAAGCAGACTTGGTTAATCTATCAACAATAACCCAAATAGCATTGATGCCTTGAGAAACCGTAGGAAGACCCGTAATCGAAATCCATAGTAATGTGTTCCCACTTCCATTCAGGAATCTCAAGTGGTTGCAGCGGACCCTTAGGTACAAGATGCTCCGCCTTTACACGTTGGCAAGTTAAACACATCGAGATAAACTTTGCAATCTCTCTCTTCATATTGCTCCACCAAAATGTATGTTGAAGATCATAATACATTTTGTTACTCCTGGATGGATTGCAAATGGTGTATTGTGCCTCCATCATAATCTTGTTCTTCAAATCGTAGTCGTTAGGAACACAAAGTCTCAGAGTGGACTCAAGTATTCCTTCTTCATCAATTCTCGCTTAGGAATAGCTCCTTCTTGTACTTTCTTCGCGTGATCAAGATTGCCTCATTGGCTCGAGCAACCTTAACTTTTCTATTAAAGTTGGCTCTGTCGTATACTTGACATCATCGCACTCGTTCGCATATGATCTTCTACTTAACGCGTCACTACCATGCGTTCGTTTTCCAAGATGGTATGGTTAGAATATAAATGCGAAATGAGTCGCCTCTTGAGCTCTTGGAAAATCTTCTCGCATTCCTCGCTCCATACGAATTTTGTATCTTTTCGAGTCGGCTAAGTTAACGGAATAGCGATTCGAGAATATCCTTCAACGAATCTTCGATAATAACCAACTAAGCTTCTGAAAGCTCGTCTTTCGATAATCGACTTAGGTTGCTCTCAATCGTGACTCATATCCCAATCTTGGATAAGACGTCACAATGACACCTATCGATTTACTATCGCATGCTAATATGAAGTCCCTATGAGAGAGTTCGGCTTAGGTGAATTCCACAAAGGAAGTCACAAAATAAAGGCTCGGTACCAAATTCTATAGTTGAATTTTAACTCACGAAGTTCAATAGAGCCATTCGATATGAGATTTTAGAAATGAGTTTTGTCTTAGGGTTCAAAGTCGATACAAAATTTAATATCGAAGCTTTGGGAGTAAGCAAGAAATTCTTCGGAAAATACGTCGGAAAAATCAATAACAACAGAATATTATTCAAATCGGCGTGTCTTTATTCAAATCCATAACATGGACTAAGAAAATTTGACATCCGTAATAAACGAATGACTTCATGGCTTGATATGAAAATGTTTGACTACAATGGTTTGATTGCTTGAATTGAATAACGGAGTTGCTTAGGAATATGAAAACTAACAACCTTACGAAAATAATCAATTTTGGCGTGATGAGTAGTTAACCTTAAAATCACATCAAAACAAATATCTCTATAGAAATAAGGTTAACGAGTAATGTGATAGTGCCAACTGAATCAAGCAAGATTTATAAGCAGTGGATGTGATGAAAGTTTCTCTAACGGAGTTTCCACAGATAAAGTCAAAGTCTAATTTCTCCTGAGTCAAGTTTAAACGTTGAAGCTTAAGTAAAGAGATAAAAGAATGGGTAGAGCCGGGTATCTCAGTAAGGTATATACTTCGCAAGAATTTATAATTAACTAACCTGCTAACCGTTCGGGTTCCTTGCATTTTGACCTGGTCACGACAAACGCTCTTCCAAGAACCGTTGACTTTGACTTTTACGGGACATCCTTTTGAGTCACCATTCACGCTGGATCTGGTTTCGATATCGCTGATCTCGAGCGATATGTCCTTCTTTTCCACAATTATAGCATACCTTGGAAGGCTTTGAGCAGTTTGACCTTATATGTCCCTCCTCTCCACATCTCAGTAGCATCTAAGCGGCGATCGTTCTCTTCCCTAGAATTTGTTGATGGTGTCGATGTTTCCGCCGACGTCTTCCCGTCATCGTTAAATCTTCTCTTTTAGATTGGACATCTCTTTCCATAATATCAACGCGTCAATGCGGCTTTTACCCACGCATCACTCATTCTCACTCGTTCGATTATTTCTTCTTTTTTCGATTCCGACTTTATCATCTTATACTCGCCAAAGAGTGCTTACATTCAAGCATCACGATCGGGTAACACAAGCTTGAATCGTTGCATCCTTTTGCTCCACATTTTCACCGCAATTCTTTAGCCCGCTCTTCTAACTCATGAATACGATTTTGCAATTCTATATTTCGATCATAAAATACCTCTAATAAACTCTCTTCGTGTACCTCTTCTTCTCTTCTTCCTCACTCTCAAATTTTATTACCTCTGCGATTATCTGGGTCTAACTATCAATTCTTCACTCACCATGGATATCTCTAATTCCTTCTTCGCCGACATCACATTATCTGGTTGGCGATTAGAGGTGTCTCCACGATCTCATTCACTCCCTTGTTAATATTCTCGATCGACATTCTCAAATCATCATAAAATAAGGGTTAATTAAGGAAATCAATATATCACATAATATCCCTATATCTTGACCAACTAACAAATAAGCTTAGGTAGGACACACTATAGCGAAGGATTTACTCGTCTCTCCCTCCTAGTTCTATTCCCGATCTCCGCCAGAGATCATATCCCAAGCTACGATACTAATTTGTGACTCTCGTGGTGCTTCAACCACAAGACCTCACAATGGTACTATCGGTTTGCCAATTGCAGAATCGGCGTCCCCCACGGAGAGTCCGGCTTTTGTGCATCCCCCATCAATGAAGTCACCAATGAGAGGCTCGGGGCTCTTTACTTATAGCTCGATACCAATGTGGACGCCCCCAAAATAGGTATACACAACACCCATTCGAGTCGCCAAATACATGAGTACGAAACAACTACAACTTTATTATTACAACAAGAAATCCTGTGAGTTTGAATACAAATATTATCTTCTAGACAATATCTATACTCAAATAAATCCTCATCACATTATTGATTCATTATTTTACAAAATGGTGAGGACTACTAAACAACTCTCTCTAGAATCTTCATTCCATACCCGACTAAGTACTCATTTACATTCTCGCCTCCGAGAAGAAAAATAGAACAACAAGGAAAAGGGTGAGCTCAACTAGCCCGATAAAGAATATTATGACTAAGATAATATACAACAAATTATCGTTAGTCTTCAATGAGAAAAAAATCGATAGAATACAATGTATGACAAGTTTGAGATCAATATTACATAGTGAAATAATAATTCATGTAGAAGAGTTACGTAGAGAATGAAATCTACTATAATCTATGAATTTAACAGATCCATCATCAATATTTTATCCTGTAACATCAATCAATATAAATACGGAATCAAATATTCATCTTTGCACTACTGAAGCCAAAGATATTCATCGATCGGTCATGTTCATCTCAACACTGTTCATCTTTGCACTAAAGGCCAAAGATATTCATCGGTCGGTCATGTTCATTTAAACACTGTTCATCTTTACCTTACTAAAGCCAAAGATATTCTTCAGAAATCATTCATCTTTGCACTACGTGCCAAAGATATTCTTCAGAAATCATTCATCTTTGCACTACGGGCCAAAGATATTCAATAATATCATCATTTAAGACCGAGGATGATGAAAATATTTTAAAGAAGCTAATCCGGTGAAACAAAATGACAAGGATTAAGGATTAAGTACTTTGTTTTATCCATGTCCAACAATACCTCAAAGATAATCATAGTGGTGTAAAATTCGAGAATGATCAAAACATGGATACAATCAAAGCTAGTATCCGAATAGATATTTTGGACAAAAGAAGAAATTTTATTTTTCAATTGAATAGTCTTGAGTATCGTGAATAGTCGCAGTATATCGTGAATAGTAACTCAGACACAAAAGATAGAAATTCCACAAAAACATCTTCACGCTTCATGAATAGTACTCGTGAATAGTAACTCGTGAATAGTAACTCATGAATAGTAACTCGTGAATAGTAATCGTGAATTCATGAATAAGTAACTCGTGAATAAGAACTCGTGAATGAAAGTAACTCATGAATAAGAACTCGTGAATAGTAACTCCGACATGAAAAAAAGTTCCAAATTTGATAAAACTTCAGATCAACATTTCAAATTATAATGATATTGAAGAAATAATATCATTCTGAAAAAAATAATATCCCTTACCTCGAAAGATCAAGATTTCAACTAGAATCTAGGGTATAGTCTTTGAAGGGAACTTGCCTAAAGCAATACTCAAAGTATACTCAAAATACTCACAAGAATCGCTCAAAATATCGAGAGAGAAATAGAGAAAACTTAGTTTTACGGTGTGATTTTCAATTCTAACCTAAGCACCCTATTTATAGGAAAACGCTTAAACCAAAAGCAGAAAATTTAATATAATATTAATATAATTATACAAATTTTCCTTAGCCCACCTTTTGGTCAAAACACCAGCCACACATGTTAAATGAGGTTCACAAACTCACCAAAACGTTTTTCTCAAAATAATTAATTAAAACTCCCAAAAATCAATTATTTTGGAACTTGAACTTCAATAATTCATAATAAATAGCCCTTTCATCAGAAAAATTGAATCTCGAGTTTTTATAGGAAATTCAATTTCTACAACTTTGCAGAAGAAAGTTTTTCCAAATTCCAAACAAAATCGACCGAAATCCACAAACGCAAGCGATTTTCTGAGCTATAATCAAATTTCTGGCCAATAATTGTGTCCACCAACACACAAAACATGTGTTAAACATTTAATGCCACAAAATACTCTTCCTCCTCATATACTCATATATCCCACATTCATTGTAAAAATATCACCGTTAATATATTATTAAAATAATATATTTAAATGAATTATTTTATCGAAAAAGATAAAATATTAATTTTCAACAATTGTCATTTTAAAAATTTCTCCATCTATATCCACATAAAATCAATATTTTCCTCATCATATAAATCAATAATTAATTATTCACAAATAATATTACGTAATCACAATATTGACAACTGTGCGCCTTGTTCAGGAAGAGGGGCTTTCAATAAGAATTTTTCTTCTATGGCGCTGGCGCAATTAGATGACAAACCTCTCCTTGAGCAGAACTTTCTAGACATTGCCAATAATGTTATCTAATAATATTATTAGGATAATATGAATTATTGCTTCGATAATGAAAGATACTGTAATAATGACATTATATCAAACAACAAAGAATATAAAATATCAACGCAAAGAATTATTAACTCAATAAAATCTTTGAGCGAATAATTCATGTAACCATTATTGAGTAGTGCCTTCTTCGTACGTAAGAATCAATAATTGGTGCAATACCGAAGCTCTTGCTCAACAACGCGTATTAGTGTGTTTTAACCACCGGTATTCCAATGAAGATTAATCAATAACAACTACGCCAGTTATTTAAAAACAACTTATATTTGTCGTTTTCTTCATCCAATCGCTCACGTTATGGGGCCCATACATGGTCTGCGCCGTTGCATTTAATATTCCCAAACAAGATTTGAATATTCCACGACCACCAAATTAATAAACAACAATGAATATTTTATAACCACTTGCTTATTTTAAAATATTTGCGTATTTAACCCTTAACTATCCACATTAATCAAATCAACCCTTACTATTTCAAAATAAAGGAAATTCCTTTTTATTTAAAAATTTTTGGTCTTACATTTGGCTTACGTGCATAGATGAACTTAGTATGATTATGATCAAGGATCATTTTAAAGTATAATCATGGCTTGATATAAATGATGTGACAAAAGTCCTCAAAGTGGGTCTGTAATGCAAATGATGGATAGTTTTTGGTATGATTATGACGGGAGTGATTCTAAGTATAGTCATGACCATTGATAATTTGATGAAAATCCTTGACCGTGGTACGAGGGATGATTAGATATTGTGGTTTATTCATTAAACCGAGTCTTAGTGATAAAATTGATGAAAACCTTTTAAAACCTAAAAGATATTAGACTTTATTTTCTACTTGACTCTTTTAATGGATCGATATTCAACATAGATTAAACTGGTTGTTTATTGTATTTTATCGGTTTAACATCTTTGTTGTAGGCTAATGATAATTTATTCTCGCATTATCTTAGTCATAATATTTTTCATCGGGCTAGTTGAGTTTCACCTTTCTTTCACCGTTTCTCTTGTGAAATGAGAATATAATGGACGAGTCGGGAAAAGAGTGATGGTCACGAAGATAGCATTAGTAGTCCTCACTATTACATTAAATAGTGTGACAATAAATGTAATGAGGACTCCTTAAGTATGGATATTGTCTAAATGACAACATTCCTATTAGAACTCTCGGTTTATGTATTGTCGTATGTTACAATTTGACGTATGTATAATTAAGTTTGTATTTGAATTTATGTACTACGAAGTAAGTGGCGCTACCAAGATGGGTGACGATATACCTAATTTTGGGGGCGTCACATCTCAATTCTTTCAACTTAATCTAAAAGCTCACATTTCATCTAACACTAATTATTCCCGCCCAAATCAAATTCACCCCTAAAAATTCCCGTCCAAAACAAATAACAATAATAATAACAATAATGATATTAATAATTATAATAATAGTAATAATAAAAATAATAATAATTATTATAATTATAATAGTAATAATAATAATATTTATTATAATAATTACTACTATAATAATAATAATTATTATTATTACAATAATTAAAATAATAATAATAATAATAATAATTATTATTATTATTATTATTATTATTACTTTAATACTATAATAATAATAATAATAATTATTATTATTATTAGTATTATTGTTGTTATTATTATTATTATTCTTCTTGTTGTTATTATTATTATTATTACTACTATTATAATTATAATTATTATTATTGTTATTATTATTATTTTTAGTACTATAATAATAATAATGATAATAGTAATAATAATTATAATAATAATATTAATAATATAATTATAATAATAATAATAGAATTATTATAATAATAATTATTATGATAATAGTAATAATAATAGTAATCATAATAACAATAATAATAACAATAATAATAATAATAATAATAATAATAATAATAATATCAACAATAATAATAATAATAATAATAATAATAATAATAATAATAATAATAATAATAATAATAATAATAATAATAATAATAATAATTGTTATTGTGGTGGTGTGGTGAATTATGAAAATTGTTATTGATGAATTGTAAGTTTTGTAGAGATGTTTAGATTTTTCTGGATATCTATTTTTAAAGGAAAATTAATTATTATGGTGGTGTGGTGAATTATGATAATTGTTATGTGTGATTGTAAGTTATTTTAGATTGCAAAAAGTCTTTGGGTAATGTAGTATTTTTCGAATCTATTATATATACTAAATCACAGTACATGGCACAATAAATTGACATATGTCGTTCTATAAAATTGACACATGTTCATCCTAATTAATGCTTCTTATTGCCCTTGATAAAAATATCATTAACAATTACTTTGATATATATACTGATCACCTTATTTTTTGGATATTATCAACAACCACGTTATTTTAGGATCCATTAATTAGATAACTCTCTTATGCAACAACCAGATTGGATCAATTTAAACACGATAGGGCCAACTTGCTTTTTATGAAAATTAGTTTTAATTATTTGAAAAGTAAATTTCTTTAATATTAGACTTTTATTTATTTTACCTACTTTTCATAGTTCCATGCAATTAAAAATTATTTCCATATTCATTTTAAAACTTCAATCTATTAGCTTCCAAAAATTCTTCCGATTATTTGAACCACACTAATTGATTCTAAAGATATGAAAGTTTATTTGCTTAACCAATTTATGAAAAACTCAATCAATTTAAAATTCATGTGAATATTTATTTTTATCTTTAAAATAATAATTTTGTAATAATCGATATTTTTAAAGTAGTTCAAGAAATCAATTATTACATTATCAAATTAATTTACATGAATTGAAATTGTAATTTTCACTAATTGATTAGTAAAAGAATCTAAACCGGTTTTTTTTATGGGATACTGGAAGTATAATTAATTTTGTCATAAAACTTGAAATTAGTTTAATTATTTTATTAAAATAGAATGAACAATTTACTTGAGTTCATATGAGGTTGTGCTGACGTGGTAAGATTTTGAATGGAATCTATCTATTATTTATTATCTATTATGTGTTATCTACATAGCACCATTGAATGACATGTGCTTTTCCCATATCAGTAACACATGTTCTATATAATTAATGTGCATTTCACACTAATTTAATTATATTACAACATAATATTATATTGTTTAAAATATTTAAAATAATTATATCCTAAAATTACTACTTTTCTAATATTATACCATTCATAATTATACCATACATTATATCATACATGTATGGTATAATATTATAATACACGTATATAACAAAATAATTACCTCTCTAAAGCGTGCGGATATTATCATTACTAATTTAATTATATTGAAGATAATATTATACCATTTATAATTATATTACAACATAATATTATACAATTTAAAACATTTAAAACAATATTAAAAGAACAAATAATATCAATCATAACTTACTATGTTTATTTTATAATCTCATAAATCACTATTTTCTCAATCTAAACGATTTTTATATTATAATAATCTATTATCTATTATCTATTATATATACTAAAACACGTTATATGATACCATAATTTGACACCTGTCATTTTCATAATTCAACACGTGTCCTGTCTAATTAATGTTCCTTAATACCCTTAACAAAACTGTCCAACTAACCTAACAAATGAGGATGAAAACAAATCCTAATTTATTCCCCTAAATTTTAGATTTATAATCCACTAAATCA